>CM025781.1:18695697-18723508 GCA_014636745.2 Centella asiatica
AATATGAAAACTCTAAATTTTATCACTTGGAATGTATTTAGTTTCTTTTTAGCCTTTTGAAACTTGACCCAAGTGTATCTGGTATAGTCATCCACAATAACCAAAGTAAATCTTTTCTTTGACACTGACATTATGTTGACAAGGCCAAAGAGATCCATATGAAGCAATTAAATTGGATCCTTAATCATTGTGGCTTCCTTGCTGACAAAGGATGATTTCCTTTAATTCCCTTGTTGGCAAGCTGAACATAATCCTTCTTGAATAAATTCCACTTGAGGTAGTCCAGTTACCAACTCTCTTTTCACCAAATCATTGATAGCTTGGTAATTCAGGTGAGAGAGATTTTTATGCCACAATCTGCTCTCATCAGGTGTTGCCTTGCTGTAGAAGCATGATTCTCCACTTAGTGAATTGAAATCAACAATGTAGAGATCTCCTTTCCTTATTCCTGACAAGACCAGCTTCCCATAATCTTCATTTTAGATCAAGCACTGATCCCCTTTGAAAGAAATGATGTATCCCTTATCACATAGTTGACTTATGCTTAATAAGTTGTGCTTAAGTCCATCAACTAGTGTTACATTTTCAAATGAGATGTCCCTATTTTTTGTTTTACAATAACCAAGAGTCAGTCATTTGCTGTTATCACCAAAAAAAATCACTAGACCAACCTTTTCTTGAAATTCTGTGAGCAGGGCTTTGTTTTCTGTCATGTGTCTTGAGTAGCCACTGTCTAGAAACCAGATTTGACTGCCTTTGACTTTTCCCTGCACACAAATAACATTTAATTTATTTTTGGTACCCAAATGGCTTTGGGTCCTTTAGGTTTAGTCACAGTTAATGCTAAAACAACCTTTTCATTATGTGTGACTTTTGGTTTTGGCAAGTGATAAGTCCATAATTTATATATTTTTACCACCTTAGTTATGCTCAATTTATTATTATTATTAGATTATTTATTGTTTTTATTTTATTTTGTAGGAAATTAAAATAACAAAAGAGTTATGTGAAAATAGGACTTCCCAAGATACAATTTGAAGAATTTAAGACTCTTTCAAGAATGAACCTGACAAGTTGAAGAAATCTCTACTACTTGAAGTGATAAAGTGATAGAGATTGGATGATATCAAAAGAGTACAAGAGATGAAGTTACCTCAACAAATCATTGACCGTATAAAGAAAGTGGAAACTGAGTTAGGATAGTGGTCAGAATTTTGAGGACAGATAATGGAATTTAATTCAAGAATGCAGCTGTTGATGGATTTTGTGTGGATAAAGGCATCAATCATACATTCTCTGCTCCAAGGACTCCTCAACAGAATGGTATAGTGGGAAGGAAAAATAGAACCTAAAAGAAGCTGCTAGAACAATGCTAGTAGAGACAAGGATTCCTACATATTTTTGGGCTGAGGTAATTTCCACTGCTTGCTTCATTCAAAATAGGACTTTGATCACAAGGCTCACAACAAGACACCATACGAGCTAATGACAGGGAGGAAACCAAACATCAAGTTCCTACATGTTTTTGGATGCAAATGTTTTGTATTAAGGAACTTTGGTGAGAACTTAGAAAAATTTGATCCAAAGGCTGATGAAGCAATTTTCTTAGGTTACTCCCTAACATCTAAGGCCTTTAGGGTTTACAACAAGAGACTCCAGGTAGTGATGGAGTTTATAAATGTAGCTTTTGATGATCAAGAAATTTCTGGACTTGAAGTCCCTGGTTTTCATGAAAAGCTCAGATTTGAAAATGAAGATGATTCTGATTATCAAGAGAATGAAGCTGATGAGTACAGACAAATGGAGAATTTAACCATCCCTGATGTCAATCCAAACACCACAGAAGCCTCTTCAACAGATAGAGTTAATCTCCTGGACAACAGGTCAGGGAATACTCCATCAGGGGATCATCTATCAGGGCATGCACCATTAGGGGATAACTTTAACCCTAATTTAAATTAATTCAGGGGGAGTTTTCTTAGAAGCTGGGAGCACAAACTTAGGGGGAGGAGATGATAATCAAGCAAGCTCATCAAGATACATCTCTAATCCTAAATGGTCTAGGAGTCACACAATAGATTTAATTATTGGTGATCCAAACAAGAGAGTGCAAACCAAAAAAACAACATCTAATGAATGCCTATATGCTTGTTTTCTTTCACAATTATGACATTGAAAGTTGACCTCAAGATAGAGGGAGAGAAGTGAAGTTTTGCCTTTTTTAAAAATGGCTTGTAGTGAAATTATTTGTTTTTAAAAAATTCTAAAATATCTAACTTTATAGATGGATAAGACATTAAAAAACATGAATATTTACAAATTTTCAATTTTTTTTGATAATATGTAGAATAATTTTTATAACATCCTAAAAATATGAAAAATTTACTCTTTAAAATAATGAAAAATTATGAAAATTTGCATGTCCTCTTATCTTTCAATGTAGTTTTTATTCATATGGTTGATATTTCAAAAACAATTACAAAATAAAAAGAAAAGTACTAGTACCCAAATAAAAAAAAAGAGCTACAACTAGTTTAAAGACATACAATTAAAGAATCATCATGAATGCAATCCCTTTTTGAGAATTAATATATTTGTATATTAGTATAAATATCCATAATTTAGGAATAATACACCATTAAAGATATGTATGTCCACCCTTTGAAATTGGTCATTTCCCATTAGTTTGAGGAATTGTTTGTCCCAAAGTAGATGGTTTGTAGAAGGGGGGTTGAATACAAACTATAAAATTCTTTCAACCTTTGTGAACTTAGTGAATATACTGTAGTGAAAGATTAAAAATTGAAAGAATACAATATATCACAAATATTTTTGAACTTTTATTAATCAAGGAAAGATTACAAAGCTCACTGCTGTAGATAACGAACTTCTTATAACTCTGTTCAAAGAAGAACAACTACAATACTCTATTTTTGAAGAACATCTGCAACTCTAGAAAATGATTTCTAGCTTCTCAAGTTTTCTACAAACTTGCTTCTCTATATCTCGCTCAATATCTATCTTTGAATCTCTTAATATAGTTGCTTTATACACTTGATACAGTTGCTCTATATATTTGATACAATTGCTCTGTATATTTGATACAACTATTCTATAAATCAATTACAACTTCTCTCGAGATGTATATGATTGTATATTGATGATTCTTAAGATGTGTTTTTCTTCTTTGTTCAGTATCTTTATTTATAGACACCGCTTCCTTCTTCATCTGTTCATGGTGAACAGTTGCGTTATTACCTTTTGAAAAATATCTCTGTATTTCTTCGATAATTGCAGCATAGCGTATCTGTTACATAATCATTTTGTTACGCTATCTTTCAGTCACACCATCTATGTTATCTCTCTATTTGAGTTATCTTTGTGTATCGTCTCTAGTACCCAATCTCTCCTTATTGGACCAGGTTCTTTATTTTAATTTTAGAACCCCAACTGACTTAAGAGTCTGCTACAACAGCCATATGTCATTTTCAATATCCACTGATAACTCTGTATTTATTAATGACTATTTTATCTGCTAATGGTCATTATCTGTTGATGATCTCTGGTGCAGATTATCTGCTGATGGTCATTATCTGTTGATGAAGAATTTTATCCTCCGATGACTATGTTTTCTCTGATGTAGATTATCTTCCAACTTATATGTCGATGGTTATTATCTTCTGATGAAGAATTTTGTCATCTGATGACCAACTTACTATAGACAAGCTTTATCCTCTAGTAGCCATTTAAAATCTGCTGCAAAATATCCTTAGCTGAACATGTTTCTGTAGAATATCTCTACTGCAAAATATCCTTTGAGGAATATGTTTCTGTAGAATAAGTTTCTGTAGAATATCCTCCAATGATGAACACATATCTACCAAGACACAGATTTATCCTTTAACTGGTTGATGTGATAATTTATACACTGATGTACATTTTACACTGTTAAAGGATAACATCCACTGGCCTGTCTATTATCCACTGATGTTTATTTGCTGATGTTTATATAACACATCAACATATTCTAGTACAATTTCAATTTTATCAATTCTAAATATTATATATCATCATCAAATGCTAAAATTCCTAACATGAAGTTTGCCGAATTTTAGTTTCTTATTATATGTGTGTGTGTGTGTGTGTGTGTGCCTGGAGCTTTGGCACACATTGTCTCTCTAACCTCTGTTTCTCCGCTTCTCTCTAAAAAACATTTTCACTTTCTCAAACTCTTGAGACTACTTAGGGCTCCCCATCTTGGTGGAGGGTTTCTCCCTTGTTAGGGAGACCCTCATCTTCTTATCCTTTCTTTCCTACTATTATGCCTCTTAATGTTCTATTCTTCCCTCTTCTAACCTTTTTTTTTCCATTCCATACTTTCTTCAAAGTTTGATGAAAATTCATCTGATTCTGTTTTTTGCTCCTTTAACTTATGACTTGGTAAGGTTTGTATTCTTCCTTAATATTTAGTGGATAAAATTGTCTCTGATAGGTATGTTCTTATCAACAAGCATTAGATACTACGTCTCTCTCTTAATGTCTTGATTTCTTTTCTTTCTTTTGTGCTTCCCTGCTTAAATTTTCTCAAAAATTTATCTCTCTCATTAACTTTTAGTTGTTATTGTCATATTTTTATTTTTTTGGTTTATGTCTCATTCCTTTGTCATTACCCTTTATGTTTTCTCGGACTATGTTCAAATCTTAATTTAGTTTTAATGTCTTGGTATGGTGTGTGTTATTGGAAATAGTTTTGTATTATTTGTAAAACTTTTTTTGATGACACTTCGTATCTTAGTTATAACTTTCTCATATGATGTTCGTTTTTGACCCATAATATAGAGATTTGAAGCTCTCGAAAAGATCTACGTGGGGCACTTTTTTCTAAAAAATGCTATGGAATTATAGTTTTGGGGCTTTGAAGTTCGTAACTAAAATTTTTATGACAATTTACTGACGGTGATGATCAATTTCTGCCATTTAAACTCATGTCAGTTACTTGAATTAATGACCAACTAAATGACTATCAGTTACGAGATGTTAATGCTTAGTGTTGATATTAGTGTTTGATGACATATCAGTTTCAACACAAAACTAATACATATTGGAGTTTTCTAGTAGAAAAGTACACAACACAATTGCTAATCATTCTTACTACTCAAAACCTCGTTCTACATTTTCACGACATGTATTCATTTGAGGTCTACTGTGAGTTGCAATCGCAATAGATTTAGCTTAAAGGCTTGACATATATCGTAGAGGTTTAATGTTTATGAGCCTAGTAAAAAATCATTTTTTATAGGGGACATTTAGCTCCTTAAGGACATGGTTTACCTGTGTTTTAGCTACCTTAAAAACTTTATATTTCATCTTATTTGCATTGTTGTTCTAATAATCTTAAGATGCTAAAATTATTCAAAGCAGATGGACTCACTAGTATCTTTGAAGTTCATTAACCAAACTTGATCGCTTCGATAGTATGAACTTCAGTTGATGGAAAGAGAAAAATGAGGTTCCAGTTTACAGTCTTAAAGATTGCTTATGTGCTGGACTCAAAATTGGATCCAATTCCTAAAGATCCAAAACTAGTTGAAGGACAACAACCTGATACTACTGTAGTTGAGGCCTTGAATGCTGAAAGGAAGAAACAGACAGAAGGTTAGATCCTCAACATGCTGGCTGACAGACATTACGATCTCTATAGCAGTCAAGTCTCCACGGGAACTGTGGGAGGTGTCGGATTCAAGTATAAAGCTGATGAGAAAGGTACTAATAAAATTTAGTTTCAAAGTACCTTGATTTTCAAATGGTTGATACAAAACTTGTTTTCCCAGTGAGACAGCCGAGAACTTGTAGAATGGGGATTGAATATAAGTTCTTTGAATTCTTTTCGATTGCTTGTTCTTCAAGAAATTAAATAATACTTGCGGAAATAAAGAACACAATCAAACTTATAAACAATTGCTTTTTATTGCTTTAACAATTGATTATAACTTCTAACAATCACAACTTGATCGTCAGCTTCTTCTCTGTATTGTAAAGATAAAAACTATGAATTCTATACAACTTCTGTTCCAACTCTATAAACCTAATTACAGCTTCCTAAACTGAATCGTAATTAATTTAGTTACCAATTCTGAATAAAATTCAGCTTCCTTATTCGAATCAAACACAATCTTTCCTTTTTGACTAGGAATAGATTTCTGGCTTGTTTCTTTACCAGCTATGTCTTCAATAAATATCTCAATCCACGTTGAAGACATTCCTTATCCAATTCAAACTTTATCTTGCTTTAGGGAATGATCCACGACTACTCCCTGACAGCTTCAACCTTAGTCCCCGATCATTTTAGTCTTTGGTCTTTAGTCTTTGATTAGGTTGTGTAATCTCCGACAGAATTATTAGTCTCCGATGCTTTAGGCTTAGTCTTTGATGATGTAAGCTTAGTCTTCGATGTATTAAGCCTAGTCGTTGATGATGTCAGCTTAATCTTTGATACATTAAACTTAGTCTTTGATGATGTAAGCTTAGTCTCTGATGCTTTATTCTTAATCCCCGATGACGTAAGCCGTAGTCTCTGATAGACAAAACTTAGTTTCTTGTAGGCAAAATCCTTAGTCTCCGATAAGCCTTTTTGTAATCTCCGACGGATCAAATACACACTTTGACTTGTTGAAGCTTTGATACACTTTCCAGCAGTTACTTACAATTAAAGAATGAATCTATCTCTTTATAAAGAATAAATGAATTACAACCAAAGAGATAACTACTGGCTACAAAACTTTAGTGTTACTAATTAACACTTTCTTGAGATGCAGGCTTCTTGATAGATTCTTTAATCACAGGTTTCTTTGCAGATTTCTGGACTAAAGATCTTTTCCTTGATTTCTTCTCTGCCTCTTCTATCTCCTTATTCCTTTTGTTGGTAATGATTGCTTTCTGTGCACTTGTCCTTCTTGTAGAGCTTTTTCTTTTCTTTGCCTCCTCCTCCTCCTTTTCTTTTGCTGCAGCCATTTCTTCCTCTTGTTGAAGCTTCTGTGCAAGAATTGTATCAGCATCTATCAACCTTTGATCGAGAGGAGAAACTAACTCAACTTTCCCTCCCACTTCAAGTTCAATAGGAGTGGGAAAGTGAGCAGTCTTCATAGCATCCCCCATTAGCTTGGGCTGCCCTGGTTGAGTAGGAGTTTGCTTCTTTGTTTCTTCAACCATGACTCCCCTGCGTTCGTCTTTTGATGTGCTTGGGGCTTGTGCAGTTTTTTAAGCAGGAGGAGGGACTTTCTTTGTTGTTGCTGCTGCTGTTGATGCTGGTATTGTTGTTGTTGGTGGCGGTGGTGGTTGTGTTGTTGTTGTTTTTGTAGCTACCTCAAGATCAGAATGCTTTTTCAAAATTCTGTCCATCATTGTCTGCAACTCAGCATCAATAACTAGAACAGATTTTGGTTTTGGTTTGGGTACAAGTTGTTTAAAATGACCACTCTCCCCCTTTTTGACATCAGCATCTTTGGGTTAAGAGGGGGTGGCCAGGTGAGGAATTGTTTGCATCAAAAGTTGTTCCATTCGATCTTGCTTCTGGAGTAGGAGATGGACATTAGATTCAAGGGCTTGAAGACTACTATCAGTCTTAGACTTCTCTTTGAGTTGAAGTTCAATGGAAGTGATAGTCCTCCTTGACAAGTGTCCTTTATAACACCTTCTTATTTTATCAGTCTCAATCTCCATCTCTTGCTCCATTTTCTTCACTACAGCATTAATTCTTGTAACCAAATAGTGGTGGAATTTGGTGTGTTTCTTGTCCACCTTGGTTAACTCTTCCAGAATGTCACTAGATGATGGTGCAGTTGCTCCTGACCCAATATTGGTCACATAATCTTGCCTGAGCTGGGCAGCTGCTTCTTCTAGAGAATTGGTGAAGTTTGCATCAAGCCAAACATGCACATTCTCCTCTTCAATAACTTCAGGGATAGGGTCATTTGCAAGCCCTGTCTTTAATGCAGAAATGTGGTCCTGGTGCTGTTGGAGTCCATATAACAGTTCAAAGTCAGCATTGGACATTTCAGAAATGACATTGAGAGCTGCATCCCCTGTTCTGGAGCTTGTCCCAGTTTCTTTTGTTTGGATTGTAGTGGAGGGAGCAGAAGAAACTTGAGCTTCTGAGGTTGTGGTGGTTTCAATAGGTTTTAAAAACTCACCTGCTGAAAAAGTAGATTTCTCTCTATTCTTTTCTTCAAGGATCTCATCCTTGCTCACACCCTCTTCTTTTGCCTGGGGTTGGGCACCCAGCTTCTCTTGCTCTCCTTTTTCCAAGCTTGCTAAAGCTTGACTCTCTATAATTTTTTCCTCACATATTTCCAGGTCAGGAGCCTGACTCTTACTAAATATTCTCTCAGACTCACTCTTTTGGATAGGGGCACTTTGTCCTAAAGAAAGAGGGGTTTGAGAAGTAGTAGAGTCACCAAGGAGAGGGGGTTCCCTTTGTATGTCTGTGGCTAGGGATCTCTCCAAGGAAGATGTTTGAGAACTAACTGCACTTGTACTTTGAACAAGTGGTTCTTGTGGGTTAGTCTTTGATGGTTGGACTGTGATGGTCCCTGGTGGAGTACTAGTCTCTGACCAATGCATCTCAATTATTGGCTCCTCTTGGAAAATGTCAAGAGGATTTGAACTAGGAAGTTCCAAAGAATCAAGAATAGGAGAAAAAGGAGAAGAATGTACAGTAGGGAATGTGGGTTGTTCCTCAGAAATAGAAATTTGAGGAACATCAATTGGAGACTCTGTGTGTGCACTCCTTGTGTCATTCTTTTTCTTTGATCTTTTCTCTCTCTGTGGTTCCTCTTGTTGATGTACAAGAGGTTGTGCAGACTTTGTACATGTTGTTCCTGGTTGGAAACTTTCTTCAATGTCAACATCCTTTTGAGAGGACATTGACAGGTCACTATTTTTCCTTATAACCTCCATTGCCTTTTGGGAAGCAATGGATTCCTTTTGTCTAAGGGTTAGAACTCTCTTCTTTTTCTAAGGTGCCACCTCAGCAGATGCTAGTTGGTTATGGCATAAGAGACTTTCACACTTAAATTTTAAAACAATTTCAAAACTTGTTGCTAAAGATCTTGTAAAAGGTTTGCCTAAATTTTCCTTTGAAAAAGAAAAACCATGTAGAGCTTGTCAATTTGGTAAGCAAACAAAACAATCCTTCTTAAGCAAACCTGAAAAATCAAACTCTATGCCCCTCCAGCTATTATATCTTGATTTGTTTGGCCCTATATCAAGTAGTCTTGGTGGAATGAAATATGCATTCACTATTGTGGATGATTTCACTAGATTTACATGGGCATTATTTCTTGCTCACAAGAATGATGCTTTAGCAGAGTTTGAGAAATTCAACAGACAAGTGCAAAATGAGAAAGAACTCAGAATCAAGTCAGTAAGAAGTGACCATGGAAGAGAATTCGACTTTGGAGGCTTTACTAAGTTCTGTGATAGGCAAGGAATTTCTCATAACTTCTCTGCACCAAGGACTCCACAGCAAAACAGAATGGTTGAAAGGAAGAATAGAACCTTGGAAGAAGCTGGAAGAACTTTGCTTGCTGATGCTAGACTTCCAGAGTACTTCTGGGCAGAAGCAGTGAACACTGCTTGCTATACTCAAAATCGATCACTCATTCATCCAACCTTAAGCAAAACTCCATATGAGCTATGGAAAGGAAGAAAACCAAACATAAGCTATTTCAGAATCTTTGGATGTCCCTACTATGTTCATAATAATGGTAAGGAGTACCTAACTAAATTTCAAGCAAAATCCGATGAAGGTATTTTCTTAGGATACTCTAATCATAGCAAAGCATTTCGAATTTTTAATAAGAGGATTCTAATAGTAGAAGAGTCAGTTCATGTAGTATTTGATGAAACTAACCATGAGGAACCAAGTGGTTCACTCCCTCTTATAACTGAGCAGGAACCAAAGGAGAATCATCAAGTTGCAGAGACCAAGGAAGACCCTGTTGAAGCACCTTCAGAAAGCACTGCTCCATTGGATAACACCTCTGCTGAAATAAAAGATGATGAACCCAACTTGGAAGAACTAAGACAGCAAGATATTCGATCAGATCTACCGAGAAGGATGAAATGGACCAAGTCTCATTCAGAAGACTTGATCATTGGAAATCCTACAAGTTCAGCAAAGACAAGAAGATCTGCTCAAAACGAAATTAGTTTTCTAAGTTTCCTATCTAAAATGGAACCTAAGAAAATTGAGGATGCTCTTGCTGATGCTGATTGGGTCCTTGCTATGCAAGAAGAGCTAAACCAATTCAGCAGGAACAAAGTTTGGAATCTTGTTCTCAGGCCAAGGAATCATGCAGTAATTGGCACCAAGTGGGTATTCCAAAATAAGATGGATGAAGATGGAATCATCACAAGGAACAAAGCAAGACTTGTGGCTAAGGGCTATTCTCAGGAGGAAGGAATCGACTATGATGAAACCTTTACTCCAGTAGCAAGGCTTGAAGCCATAAGAATATTTCTTGCTTACGCTGCTTATCAAGACTTCAAAGTATTTCAGATGGACGTCAAGAGTGCTTTTCTGAATGGAGAACTTCAGGAGGAAGTCTATGTAGAGCAATCCCCAGGTTTTGCTGATCATGCTAATCCTCATCATGTATATAGGCTTGATAAAGCCTTATATGGTCTTAAGCAAGCTCCGCGTGCATGGTATGATACCTTATCTTCCTTTTTAATTGATGAAGGTTTCAGTAGAGGTAAAGTAGATACTATACTTTTCATTAGAAAGCATAAAGATAAAACTTTGCTAGTACAAATCTATGTAGATGATATAATATTTGGTTCTACTGATGAAAAACTTTGTGCAAGATTTGCTAAGCTTATGCAGAGTAAATTTGAGATGAGCATGATGGGAGAGCTGAACTTCTTCCTTGGACTTCAAATTAAGCAAAGAGGTGATGAAATTTTCATCAATCAATCAAAGTACACCAAAGACCTGCTTAAGAAGTTTGGGTTAGAATCAGCAAGTCCTATGAAAACTCCCATGTCATCAGCAACAAAGTTAGATAAAGATGAGCAAGGTAAATCCGTAGACATAACAAGCTATCGAGGTATGATCGGATCCTTGCTATACTTAACTGCTAGTAGACCAGATATTATGTTTGCTACATGTATTTGTGCACGTTTTCAAGCTAACCCCAAGGAATCACATTTAGCTTCTGTTAAGAGAATTTTCAGATATCTCAGAGGAACTCCTAACTTAGGAATATGGTATCCAAAGGATTCTAACTTCAACCTTGCTGGATATTCCGATGCGGACTTTGCTGGGTGTAAAATAGATAGGAAAAACACAAGTGGAACATGCCAATTCCTTGGAGGAAGACTTGTTTCATGGTTCAGCAAGAAGCAAAACTCTGTGTCAACATCCACTGCTGAAGCTGAGTACATATCAGCAGGAAGCTGTGTCGCTCAGATTCTGTGGATGAAAAACCAACTTGCTGACTACGGGTTTGATTTCAAGTCTATCCCTATATTCTGTGATAATACTAGTGCTGTTGCCATTGCTTATAATCCTGTTTTACATTCTAGAACTAAACATATAGATATAAGGCATCACTTCATTAAAGATCACGTTCAGCAAGGTACTATAGAGATAAACTATATTCCTACTGAAAATCAATTAGCAGATGTTTTTACAAAACCCTTGGATGAAAATCGTTTTAACAAACTGATAAGTGAATTAGGCATGTTAAATTGTGAATAGGCATTTTGCTACTAACATCTTGTTTGCTTAAGCAAGGACTTTCGTTCTTAGCAAGTAAATTTCAGGAGGAAAAGCACTGCTGATGTCTCAGCAGACCTTTATATCCCTGCTGATTGACATATCAAACGCTGCTGAACAAAGACGCTGCTGAAAGAACTCCTGCTGATCAATTCCCTGCTGAAAGCAGAATCCCTGCTAACAAAGTACAAATGCTGCTGAAAATTCCGCATCAACCCTGCTGTGAAAGTTTGAAAAAGGGGAGACGTCCAGACAAAAGGGGATATTTCAAAAACTATGTAAACCCCTGCTGGAACGTCAAAAATGCTGCTGAAAGGACCCCTGCTAATCAAAGAACTCCTGCTGATCAAATGTTGCTAGGAAACCTACAACCCTACTGAAAAATTCTGAAAAATGGGAGACGTCCAGAGAAAACTACTATCTCAAAAACTATGTTAACCCTGCTGTTTCCATAAGCAAAGGATGATCTTGCTGAAACATCCAAAATCAGCAAGGATATTATTCCTGCTGACTCAAGGTATACTCTTTCACATTAGCAAAGGTGTGCTACAGCAAGCCTGCTCATTTCCATCTTTATCGCCGGAAAAATAGGTCATCATATCAAGCTGTAATTTTTCTCTCTCCTCATTAAATGCCACTCTGCCCCATGATCTTTTTACGGCTACTGTCCTTTCGGTAATTAATTCTCACCACTACCCATATTTTTCTCCCACTAACTCTTCACCTTCTCAAAGCAGTTACCACTCTCTAAACCCTTCAACTTCTTTTACCTCATATATAAACTCTTTTTTAACCCTTCTCAAATTTACCAAAACCACAGCTCTGATCTCTCTCTATAATCTCTCTATAAACCCCTTCTGAAAATCGCCGTAAACCTTCTCCGACTACCTTTTTCCGATCACCATCAGCAGATATGGCCAACTGGTTAGACAAAATCGAGTCTGAGTCTATCATTGACTTAGATTCCTTTGCTGGTATTGAAGATGCTGATATCACTGAAGTAATAATCCTGCTGAGGAACAGCGGGGTACGATATATGATCTCTGCTGATACTCCCATATATGGGGAAGTGATCAGGGAGTTCTGCTCAGCAATGCAAGTCCGTGACCACAGCATAATCGGACGAGCAAATGGTCAGCTGGTTCTCATCACTTCAGCAAGCATTGCCCGGGTGCTACAAATGCCAAGTGTGGGCCTGCTGACTCCACCCACCGTAACCCCTGTTGTGCTTGCTGAGTTGGGTTATGTCAAGACCCACACCAGCAAGAAGAGGAAGGACTTCCCAAGAAAATGGGAGTTTTTGATGGATATACTTCACAAAACCTTGCTGTGTAAGTTCACCTCACAGGACGAGGCATCAGCAAGGGTTATCTCTATTGGATCCCTGCTGAAATCTGGTGAGCCAATCAACTGGGCTCAAATAATGTTTGAAGTCCTTGCTGAATCATTCTCCAGCAAGAGGAAGACAAAGATTCGCCATGGACGAACTTTATCCCTGCTGCTCAAGGGACTACTTGGAGAAAACTTCCCAGCAGGGTCCCAGGCCAAGAAGCTCATCAGCAGCAAGGTGATCACTCCATCATTGCTGAAAAATTATGGCCGTAACCCTGCTGCCCTAGCCAAAGCGGCTGCTGAAAGGAGAGCAAGGGGACCAGCAGAGTCACGGGGGCAAACATCTTTAACCCTGAATGCCAGAAGTGACGAACGCATACCTGTTGGTCAACCCAGCAAGAAGAGGAGAGCAGCAAGTCAAATTCAGAGGCCTAAAAAGAATTCCAAGGCAACGCCTGCTGAATTTGACCTCTCAACGTTGATCGAGGAGGAGAGGGAAATTTATGAGTTCTACATGGAGCTCTACGATGAAGATTCTGCTGCTGAAGCCATTGCTGATGGAGGATCTGACGTGGAGCCTTCCTCTGAAGAAAATATCCCCACTGCTGTTCTTCTCACTCTCGAGTCAGCAGGGGATGAAATTTTTGAAGAAATCGACAATTATATCCCTGCTGACTCATCTCCGACTCCTGCTGATGATCAGCAAAGCTCATCCACCGAGCTTTTCAAGGAGATCGATGAGATCACAGGAGTGGCGACTCCTGCTGAAACAACTCCTGCTGACACAATAGCAGCAGAGCGAGCCACTCCTACTGAAGTATTGGCACTCACGGAGACGGAGTCTGCTGATACTTCAGACTCCATCACAAGACCTGCTGAAGTGGAGAATGCCATCCATGCTGTGAATAAAGCTAATCCTCCTCCCTCCTACTTCACTGGTGAAATTGATAGATCAGCAGTGTCCCCCAAACCCTCTGCTGCACGAAGACTTATCCTTCCTGGCTTTGCTATCCATTCACCTGCTGACCCGACCCTTCCTTCCAGAAGAAAACATGCTGCTGTTAAGGGCAAAGGTAAGGGAAAGCAGATTCAACCATCCAGCAGCAGTAGTGATAGTGACCCTGATGATGTTCTTGTTGAACGAGCAAAGGAAAAACAATCAAAGGAACTCATCAAGGCCCTGCTGATCGAAGATGCTTTTGCAGCTGGCTTGGATCCTGAGGTGTACCTTGTTGAGAACATCCAAGAAGGCCCCAGCCACATCTCTCCAGCAAGGGTACTAACCGAGGAGGAGCCTACTCCTGCTGAATCATCTGCTGAGATGCTTGCTATTGAGGGGGAGGACAAGGACACTCCTGCTGATGGAGAAGCTCATTCTGAAGAACCTGCTGGATCTAACCCTCAACCTGCTATCAGCAAGGTTTCTCCAACTTCACAGAAGCTTGCTAAACTCGAAGCCCAATTGGCACAAGTTTTAGCAAGACTTCCTGCTGTGAGCACTCATGCTGCCGAAACCTCTGCAGATCCTGCCTTAGCCTCCAGACTGATCAAGATGGAGCAAAAGCTTGAAAAACTTCAGCAAATGATGAATAAGCTGATTGACTTCCTCCCTATCATGGCCGATGATATCAAAAAGGGGGAGAGAGGTCATGAAGCACAACAAGAACAAGCAGAACAAATCTTCCCAACATCTGCTGATCCTACTCCTGCTGATAAGATCCCTGCTGTTGCTCCTGTTGCTGTTCCAAGGAGAAAAAGACTTCCCAAGCATATCCCCGAGTCTGCTGTGCAAATCATGAATCCATCCCCGTACATGAGACTTCAGAAGGCCCTTGAAGAAGCTGATGTCATTTCAATGAAGTCAGGGCCTGCTGAAAGTCTCAAGCTGATAACAAGCATCAAGGAATCAGAATCAAGAATTAAGCAGTACGAGGTGGAAATGAAGAGACTCAGGGTACAAGAAATGCAGCTGGAGTATGACAGAAAGAAGGAAAGGATGCTGAGGAGGAAAGAAGAAAAGGATGCAAGGAAAAGAGAGAAAGAGGCAGCAGAGGAAAAGCGAAGGCAAGACCTGCTGAAGTTTGGTAAAGGTGAAGACCAGCAGAGTTCGGAAGAACCTGCTAATGATGTATACTTGTAATTTTATTTTTTTTGTAATTTCATTTTATCTTGTATCTCTTGAACACTTTGAAATAAAATGAAATTCTTTTTGGTTCTTGCTGTGGTGATCAAAATAACTCATTTTGACATCATCAATTAGGGGGAGATTGTTGTTGCACCCTTGCTTATATAATCTTTGCTTAAATGTTTATTCATTATTTAGTATATAAGAATTGATGATGTAATATAGTCCTTGCTTAAATGTTGTAAAAAGACTTAGAAAAATATCCAACTTGTTAGGTGGATATACTACTTAGTTAAGCAAGGAGTTTTGATCACCATTGAAGTCTGCTGAAGAAGGTTGCTGAAGATGCAAGAAATATTCTAAGTATAGTCCTGCTTAGAATGGAAATAAGCAAGGACCTTTATGCACTTAGAATATTCCAAGTATAGTCCTGCTTAGAATGGAAATAAGCAAGGACTTTAGTAAGCAAGATCCTTTGCTTATCAAAGTGAAGATTGTCAGAAAAGTTATCTTAACCCTTGCTTAGTCAACTTCTGGGAAACTCTTCTGAAGGGCACTAGAAGACAGAAAAACGGCTAACTTTTTGAACTAAGCAAGGACTGCTGTAAAGGTACAAGTCACATCAAGGACAGTACACTCCAACGGATCTATTTCAAATCTCCAACGGATAGTTCTTTTGGAGAAGTATAAATAGAAGTCATAAATTTCATTTATGACTAATAAATGAACCAACTACCTCCAACTGAACAAAACTCTCTGACATCTTAAAGACTACAGCAAGACATCACCAAGCTTGAACAAGTGCTATCTATCTGCTAAACTAAGGAGCAATCTACTTGAAGATAGCAAGCAAGATTTTCTCAAATCTTCCTAGAGTCTGTGTGACTAAATTGGACTAATTGTCCTCCTGCTAAGTTGGTCGAAGTGACCTATTGTAAATTGGACTAAGTGTCCTCCTGTTGATTGTTCTGTGTGAACAAGTTCTAGTGATAGCCTTCTCAAGTAAAAGAGAAGAAGAGTGGAGTAGGATTATTCCGAACCACTATAAAAATTCTATCTTTACTCATTGCTTACCTGTTTTGTTGTGCTTTGCTTTAGTCCTGCTGAACTCTTTCAGCAAAGACTTACTATCTTTGCTACTTATAGCCATTAACCTTTGCTACAAAAACTAAGGGGTACTTTGCTTAAACAAATTCCGCTGCAAAATTCTTTGAAAACATAAGAAACTTTTTTATAATATATAAGTGTTTTAATTCAGTAAAGTTTTTTAAGCAAGACTTAATTTTTGAAAAACACTATTCAACCCCCCCCCCCCCCCTAGTATTTTTACCTTTTGGGACCTAACTGAATGGATGTATGGTTATCTTTTCCTTCTTTTGACGAAGCCCTGATCTAGTAAGGGATTTTAGGGTCGTCATACTATTGATCTCCAACAACTCTATGGAAACCTGTTTACATATGAAATGGAGTTAGCTTAGAGAGATTCCACATCTGAGCCAAGGAGGAAAGATAGAGGAGTTGCGTTGAAGGCTGCTGAGCCAAAACAACAAGCAAATTCTGACTCAGAGTCTACTGATAGTGATGAAGATATGGCTATGCTAGCCAGGAAGTTCAGAAGGTTTATGAGGAAGGACAGAGGAAACTTCAGAATAAATACAAGCAGTAGCAAGAGAGATCCATCAAAGGATCTATGCTACAATTGCAAGAAGCTGGGGCACTACGCTGTTGATTGCCGAAATTCAGTATGAGAAGAGAGAAAATTCCCTGCTATCGACAAAAGCAAGGGAAAAGAATACTACAAGAAGAAATATCAACAAAAGAAGAATTCAAACTTCAAGAAAGACAAGGGACTTGTTGCTGAAAAGTCATAGAGTGAGAGTGACAGTGACTCAGAAGACTCAGGACCAGAAGTAGCCAACCTTTGCTTAATGGCTAGAGAATCTGAGACAAGCAAGGAAGTCGACCTTACTGAGGTATTTGATTTTGACTCTCCTGATATTACTGAAGCTGAGTTGCGCTCTTTGCTCAAAGATTTTGCATCTCAGTGGCATAGATATAGAAAATTGCTGAAAATTGCTTCAGCAGAGTCTGATCAGCTAAGGAGCAAGAACTCTAAAATCTTGCTTACACTTGAAAATGTGCAAGTTGAGAATTTGGAGTTACTTGCTACTGATGATGAGAGGACTCTGCTTAGACAGCATCTCAGAGACTCTCAAGAGAGAGAGTCTAAGTTAACCTCCCAAGTTGAGGAATTATCTTCTACAATCTTCACTTAGAACAAATCTTCTTCAAATGCTTGTGCCTTGCTAAAAAGCCAAAGAAGCATGCTAGATCGAAGTGGAATTGGATCAGGGACTTGCGTAGTCCTTGCTGAAGGGAGTGGAGAAAGTGATGCTGAATCAATCAGCAGAACAATCTCTGTGCATTTAGCAGAGTGTGAACCTCCTGCTGCAACCAGGGGTAACAGAAATGTTGCCTTGCTAAAGAACAAATTCCTTGTTGAGCATAACTATAAGCAAGGACATGGTGCTAAATAGACCAAGAGTGGAAAGTTCAGTAAGAACCGTGTTCCTCCTACTCATATTACAACCATGCGAGGAATTTGAAATTTAGCAAAGGTTGGGTTAGGAGCAAACATTGGAAACAACCTCAACCTAAGAGAAGAGGTAAGCAACACACACATCACAACATGATGCATTTGAGATGCTATTGTTGCCATAGGATTGGCCACATAGCTTCTTTTTACCTTGTTGACCCCTACTATACTGGTTGGTCTCAAAAACCAAAAATGAGACAAGTATGGGTCCCCAAGGGTACTAACCTTAATGGACCCAAGTCTTGCTGGGTACTAAAGTGATTGCTTATGTTTTGCAGGATATGAGCAAGGAACAAATTTGGCACTTGGATAGTGGATGTTCAAGACATATGACGGGAAATAAAGCCTTGCTCACCAATTTTAAAGAAAAAGGATAGACCTCAAGTGATCTTTGGAGATAATAGTGCTAGAAGAACTAAGGGATATGGTTTAGCAGGAAATGAGTTAGTTTGCTTCAACAAGGTTGCCTACATGGAGGGTCTCAAGCATAACTTGCTTAGTATAAGCCAGTTGTGTGACAAAGGGCATAAGGTCACCTTCTTAGACAATCAATGTCAGGTAAGAGATCTTTAAACAAATTCTCTGAAGCTTTCCGGTACAAGAAATGGGAATGTTTATGTAGTAGATTTGGCTGAGCTAAGTCCTGCTGAAACAACATGCTTTCTTGCTAAAGTTTCAGCAGATGCTAGTTGGTTATGGCATAAGAGACTTTCACACTTAAATTTTAAAACTATTTCAAAACTCGCTGCTAAAGATCTTGTAAAAGGTTTGCCTAAATTTTTCTTTGAAAAAGAAAAACCATGTAGAGCTTGTCAATTTGGTAAGCAAACAAAACAATCTTTCTTAAGCAAACCTGAAAAATCAAACTCTATGCCTCTCCAACTATTGCATCTTGATTTGTTTGGCCCTATATCAACAAGTTTTGGTGGAATGAAATATGCTTTCACTATTGTGGATGATTTCACAAGATTTACGTGAGCATTATTTCTTGCTCACAAGAATGATTCATTAGCAGAGTTTGAGAAATTCAGCAGACAAGTGCAAAATGAGAAAGAACTCAGAATCAAGTCAGTAAGAAGTGATCATGGTAGAGAGTTTGACTTTGGAGGCTTTACTGAGTTTTGTGATAAGCAAGGAATTTCTCATAACTTTTTTGCACCAAGGACTCTATAGCAAAATGGAATGGTTGAAAGAAAAAATAGAACCTTAGAAGAAGCTGGAAGAACATTGCTTGTTGATGCTAGACTTCCTGAGTACTTCTGGGCAGAAGCAGTGAACACTGCTTGCTATACTCAAAATCGATCACTCATTCATCCAACCTTAAGCAAAACTCCATATGAGCTATGGAAAGGAAGAAAACCAAACATAAGCTATTTCAGAATCTTTGGATGTCCCTACTATGGAAAGGAAGAAAACCAAACATAAGCTATTTCAGAATCAGCAACAAAGTTGGACAAAGATGAGCAAGGTAAACCCGTAGATATAACAAGTTATCGAGGTATGATCGAATCCTTGCTATACTTAACTGCTAGTAGACCAGACATTATGTTTGCTACTAACCCCAAGGAATCACATTTAGCTTCTATTAAGAGAATTTTCAATCTAACCCCAAGGAATCACATTTAGCTTCTGTCAAGAGAATTTTCAAATATCTCAAAGGAACTCTTAACTTAGGAATATGGTATCCAAAAGTTTCTAACTTCAACCTTGCTGGATACTCGGATGCTGACTTTGCTGGGTGTAAAATTGATCGAAAAAGCACTAGTGGTACATGCCAATTTCTAGGAGGAAGACTTGTCTCATGGTTCAACAAGAAGCAAAACTCTGTATCAACATCCACTGCTGAAGCTGAGTACATATCAGCAGGAAGTTGTGTTGCGCAAATTCTGTGGATGAAGAATCAACTTGCTGACTATGGGTTTGATTTCAAGTCTATTCCCATATTCTGTGATAATATTAGTGCTGTAGCCATTGCTTATAATCCTATTTTACACTCTAGAACTAAACATATAGATATAAGGCATCATTTCATTAGAGATCATATACATCAAGGTACTATAGAAATAAATTATATTCCTACTGAAAATCAATTAGCAGATGTTTTTACAAAACCCTTGGATGAAAATCGTTTTAATAAACTAATTAGTGAATTAGGCATGTTAAATTGTGAATAAGCATTTTGCTACTAACATCTTGTTTGCTTAAGCAAGGACTTTTCTTCTTAGCAAGTTAAAATCAGGAGAAGAAAAGGTACTGCTGATGTCTAAGCAGACTTTTTATCCCTGCTGAAAGACACATTTCACATTGCTGAAATGATCAAAGATACTGCTGATAAAGCTCATGTTGATCAACAATGACATTGCTGAAAAATTCCGAATAAGGGGAGACGTCCAGACAAAAGAGTTGTTTTAAAAACTATGTAAATCTCCTGCAGAAACGTCAAAGATGCTGCTGAAAGAAGAACCTCTGCTGATAAAGTACAACACATGCTACTGCAAATTTACATCAACCATGCTGAAAATATCAAGAAAAGGGGAGACCTCAACGAAAGCACCTTTTCAGAGACTAACTCCAAGACCTTGCTTATCTCATAAGTAAATGATGATCCTGCTGAAAAATTCAAAATAAGCAAGGGATGACTGCTGTTTACAAGACCATGTTGATACCACGCCTCAAAAGGACGCTACAAGATCAACAAGGATATTGTCCCTGCTGATTCATATCATTGTCCCTGCTGATTCATATCATTGTCTATCCACATCAGCAAGAAACGTGCTAAGCAATTACCGCCGGAAAAATAGGCCATCATGAATTTTAACTGTTTATTTCTCTCTCCGCATTAAATGCCACTCTGCCCCATGATCTTTTACGGCTGCTGTCCTTTCGGTAATTAATTCTCACCACTACCCACATTTTTCTCCCACTAACTCTTCATCTTCTCATATCAGTTACCCCTCTCTAAACCGTTCTTCTTTCACCTCCTATATAAACTCATTTAACCCTTCTCAAAATTTTTTCCGAAGAAATTACTCAGATCTCTCTATAATCACTCTACAAACCCTTCTGAAATCTGCCGTAAAACCTCTCCGACATCCTTTTCCGATCAACATCAGTAGATATGGCTAACTGGTTGGATAAAATCGAGTCTGAGTCTATCATTGACTTAGATTACTTTGCTGACATTTAAGATCCTGAAATCACTAAAGTCATAACCTTGCTGAGGAACAGCGGGGTATGATATGTCATCTCTGTTGATACTCCATATATGTGGAAGTAATCAAAGAGTTCTGCTCAATAATACAAGTCCGTGACCACAACATAATCGGACGTGTAAGTGGTCAACTGGTTCTCATCACCCCAGCAAGCATTGCCAAAGTCCTTCAAATGCCAAGTCAGGGTCTGCTGACTCCATCAACTGTCACCCCTGCGGTGCTTGCTGATCTCGGGTATGTCAAGACCCATAGCAACAAGAAAAGGAAGGACATCCCAAGGAAATGGGACCTTCTGATGGACATCCTTCACAAGACCTTGCTGTGTAAGTTCACCTCCCAGGACGAGGCATCAGCAAGGGTTATATCTATCATCTCTCTGTTGAAATCAGGGGAGCCAATCAACTGGGCTCAGATTTTTTTTGAAGTCCTTGCTGAATCCTTCTTCAGCAAGAGGAAGACGAAGATTTGTCATAGACGAACTATGTCCCAGATGATCAAGGGAATTCTTGGAGCAAACTTCTCAGCGGGGACCCAATCCAAGAAGCTGATCAGCAGCAAAGTGATCACACCATCCCTGCTGAAGAACTACGGGCGCAACCCTGCTGCCCTTGCTAAAGCTGCTGTTAAAAGAAGAGCAAGGGGATCAGCAGAGTCCCCCGATCAAGTCCAAACATCTTTAATCCCTAATGCTAGAAGTGATGAACGCATCCCTACTGTCCAACACAACAAGAAATCTAAGGCCACGCTTGCTGAATTTGACCTCTCGACCTTGAATGAAGAAAAGAGGGCGGTATATGAATTCTACATGGAGCTCTTCGATGAAGATTCTGCTACTGAAGCAATCGCTGCTGGAGGATCTGATGTGGAGCCTCCCTCTGAAGAAGAACACATCCCCACCGCCGTTCCTCTTACAGCTGAGTCAGCAGGGGATGACATTTTTGAAGAGATTGACAACTACATCCCTGCTAACCAGTCTCCAATGCCTGCTAATGATCAGAAGAGTTCTTCTAATGAACTCTTCAATGAAATTGATGAAGTCACAGAGGCGGTCATTGCTGCTGACCAACCCATCCCTGTTGAAACTTCAGCAGCTGAGCCTGCCACTCCTACTGAAGTTCTGGAGCTTACAGAGACCTTAGAGTCTGCTGACACTACAGACTCCATCACAGGGCCTGTTTAAATGGAAATTGCAATCCACATTGCCAACAAGGTTAATCCTCCTCCAACTTATGACACTGCTGAAATTGATCGATCAACAGTGTCCCCCAAGGAACCAACAGCAAAGACAACTGAGCCAACTGAGCCAGTCACAAAACCTTTTGTTGCAAGAAGACTTGTCCTCCCCGACTTTGCTATCTATTCACCTGCTGACCCGACCCTTCCTCCCAGAAGAAAACATGCTGCTATCAAGGGCAAAGGCAAGGGAAAGCAAACACAAGTATCCAGTAGTAGTGATTTCGAAAGCTTTGATGACATTCCTCCAAAAAGAAGAATGGAACTACAATATGAGGAAGTCATCAAACCTCTGCTGATACAAGATGTTGAGGAAGTCGACTTGGATCCCAAGGCATACCTTGCTGAGAACATCCTAGAAGGCCCTAGTCACCTTTCTCCAGCAAGGGTATTGACCAAGGGGGAGCCTACTCCAGAAACTTCTGCTGAAGAAATGCTTGCTATTAAGGGGGAGCTCAAGGACAATGCTGTTGAAGGAGAGGCACCCAAGGAAGAGGAACCTGCTAAATCTGAACCTCAACTTGCTGTTAGCAAGGTTTCCTCCCCTTCCTCGCAGAAGCTTGCTAAACTTGAAGCCCAACTGGAACAAGTTTTAGTAAGACTTCCTGCTGACAACTCTGCCAAAGTCCCTCCTCCTGATTTTGCCTTCGACTCCATGTTGACCAAAATGGAGAATAAACTTGAGAAACTTCAGCAAACCTTGAATAAGCTGATTGACTTCCTTCCCATCATGGCCGATGATATCAAAAAGGGGGAGAGAGGTCATGAAGCACAACAAGAACAAACAGAACAAACCCTTCCACTCTCTGCTGATGTTCCTGCTGAAACTATTCCTGCTGCTGCTCCTGTTGCTGTTCCAAAAAGAAAAAGACTTCCAAAGCACATCCCTGAGTCTGTTGTGCAAATCATGAGTCTTTCTCCGTACATGAGACTTCAGAAGGCCCTTGAATAAGCTGATGTCATATCAAGGAAGGCAGGGCCTGCTGAAAGTCTCAAGCTGATAGCAAGTATCAAAGAATCAGAATCAAAGATCAAGCAGTACGAGTTGGAAATGAAGCGACTCAGGGTACAGGAAATTCAGCTAGAGTACAATAAAAGGAAAGAAAGGATGCAGAAGAGGAAAGAGGAAAAGGAAGCACTGAAAAGAGAAAAGGAGGAAGCAGAGGAGAGGCAGAGGCAAGAGCTGCTAAAGTATGGCAAAGGAGAAGATCAGCAGAGTTCGGAAGAACCTGCTGAGGAAGCTGATAATATATATTAGTTGTAATTTTATCTTGTAATTTCATTTTGTCTTATAATTTCAATCTTTATGATATAAAATGAAATTCTTTGTGGTTCTTGCTGTGGTGATGAAAATGACTCGTTTTGACATCATCAATTAGGGGGAGATTATTGTTGCACCCTTACTTATATAATCTTTGCTTAAACATTTATTTCTTGTTTAATATATAAGAATTGATGATGTAATATAATCCTTTCTTAAGTATTGTAAAAGGACTTAGAAAAATATCCAACTTGTTAGGTGGATATAATATTTAGTTAAGTAAGGAGTTTGATTTTCGATTGAAGCCTGCTGATTTGATAACTCTACTATGGTGAAATCATTGGTCAAGAAGGATTCTGAAGACATGAAGAATCTTCCAAGTATAGTCCTGGTTAGAATGGAAATAAGCAAGAACTTAAGTAAGCAAGATCCTTTGCTCGATCCAAGTTGAGTTGTCATAAAAAGTTATCTTTACCCCTGCTTAGTCAACTTCTAGGAGACTCTTCAGAAAGGCACTAGAAGACAAAATAACAGCTAACTTTTTGAACTAAGTAAAGACTGCTATAAAGGAACAAGTCACATCAAGTTCAGTACATTCCAACGGATCTATTTCAAATTCCCAAGGGATAGATTTTCTAGAGGAGTATAAATAGGAGTCATAAATTTCATTTATGACTAACTCCAACTAACTGAGAAAAAAGTGAGCAACTACTTTGACACATTAAAGACTTCAGCAAGACATCATAAAGCTTGAACAAGTGTTATCAATCTGCTCAACTAAGGAGCACTCTACTTGAAGTTAGCAAGCAAGATTCACTCAATCTACTTAGAAGTCTGTGTGACTAATCTGGTCTTAAGTGACCTATTATAAATTGGACTAAGTGTCCTCCTGCTGATTGTTCTGTGTGAACACGCCTACTGATTGTTCTATCTGAACAAGTTTTAGTGATAACCTTCTCAAGTAAAAGAGAAGAAGAGTGGAATAGGCTTAGTCCGAACCACTATAAAAATTCTCATCTCTATTCCTGCTTATCTTTCTTATTCCTTACTTGCTTTGTTTTGTGCTTTGCTTAAGTCCTGTTGAACTCTATCAGCAAAGACTTACTATCTTTACTCCTTTTAGCCATTAACCTTTGCTATAAAAACTAAGGGGTGCTTTCCTTAAACAAATTCCGCTGCTAAACTTTTTCAAAATATAAGAAACTCTTTTAATAAGCAAGAAGTGTTTAAATCAGTAAAGTTTTCTAAACAAGACTTAATTTTTGAAAAACACTATTCAACCCCCCCTTTTAGTATTTTTATCCTTTGGGACCTAACATGATCGATAGTATATACAGTGTTGTCATACCTGAAACTTACCATAAGAAAGTCATCATCCTCATCCAGAATGGTTGCAGTGAACCACATAGCCGTGACAACTTCAGCGGCTTGTGTGGGAGCTTCATAAATGGCGTACGAAAGAGATGAGTTTTTTAGAAAATCCATAAAAGGATGGTACTGTGCTTCAAACTCATTCTTGTCAATCACCCCAGCATGGTTGGTCTTG
This sequence comes from Centella asiatica, assembly GCA_014636745.2. Classification (NCBI taxonomy): domain Eukaryota; kingdom Viridiplantae; phylum Streptophyta; class Magnoliopsida; order Apiales; family Apiaceae; genus Centella; species Centella asiatica. The sequence continues at coordinate 18,720,782 of CM025781.1, forward strand.
ATGAAGTCAAAGTCACCGAACTTGAAGCATACAGTTTTGGCCGCTATTGAAAAGATTTGTGTAAACTTTTGAAGAAGTTCTTTGAAAAAGGTTAAATCGCAGAGTGTTTGGAGAGAGAAATTCAATTCAGAGCTTGAGAGTTTGTGATTGCAAAGATGTTTGAAATTACTTTTATCAAATTGCTCGAAACTTTTACAATTCTGAGTGGATTATGGGTAACTACCAATTTACCCTCAATTGGAGATTGCCCTAATCTCTGCTACGTCCACTCATAAGAGACTAAGCCCGATTAGTCATTGATAGTGTTATTTTGTTTAGTTGGGGACTAAACAAAAACCACTATCAATGACTAAGATAGTCTCCGATAGTTCATTTTTGATTGAGTTAGGGACTAATCAAAAACAACTATTAGGGACTAAGATAGTCTCCGATAGTTCATTTTTGATTGAGTTGGGGACTAATCAAAAACAACTATCAGGAACTAAGATAGTCTCCGATAGTTCATTTTTGACTAGTCAGGGACTAAGTAAAAATAACTATCAGGGACTAAGTTAGTCTCTTACTCAAATGTTCATAAAGACTAATCAAAGTTAGTCTTTGCTACAATCCAGTTTTTCAGAATTTTTCCAATAATCAAGTTAATGATTATTAGCTTCTAAAGATCTGTCCTTTTATTAACAGCTATAATCTAGAAATTAAATTCTAGTTTCTTAACTTCTGTCCATCAAGAACAGCTCCATTTTCAAGAAATTAAATTCTAGCTTCTTACAACTAAACAACTTGTTTTTTCAGATTTTAATCAAGTTTTAGAGGCATAATTCAACATTCCTAATTCATAGACTAATCTAGTAAATGTAGATTCATCTAAAGGCTTTGTGAATATGTCTGCAAGTTGTTTGTCAGTTGTAACCCAGTGCAATTCAATATTTCCTTCACTTACATGTTCTCTTATGAAGTGATATCTAATATCTATGGGTTTTGTTCTTGAATGCTGCACTGGATTTTCTGTTATAGCTATGGCACTTATATTATCACAATAAATAGGAATTTTAGATAATGACATACCATAGTCTAGGAGTTGATTTTTGATCCATAAGATCCGAGCACAACAACTCCCAGCTCCAATATATTTAGCTTCTGCTATTGAAGTAGAAACTGAATTTTGTTTCTTGCTAAACCAAGAAACAAGTCTGCCTCCAAGAAGTTGGCAGCTTGCACTTGTGCTTTTTCTATCAAGCTTGCAACCTGTATAATTAGCATCTGAATAACCAATTAGTTTAAAATCAGATTCTTTGGGATACCATAACCCAAGGTTTGGGGTACCTTTTAGATATTTGAGTATTCTTTTGACAACAATCAAATGTGATTCTCTGGGATCAGCTTGAAATCTAGCACATAAACATGTAGCAAACATTATATTAGGTCTACTTCCAGTTAGATATAAAAGAGAGCCTATCATGCCTCTAAAGCTAGTAATATCAACTTTCTTTCCTTTTAAATCCTTATCTAGCTTAGTGACAGTAGGCATGAGTGTTTTTGCAGATGCACAATCAACCAAATCATATTTTCTCAATAAGTCTTTGATGTACTTGCACTGACTGATAAAAATTCCATCAATTGATTGTTTTATTTGCAATCCTAAGAAAAATGTTAATTCTCTCATCATACTCATTTCATATCTAGACTGCATTAGTTTTGAAAACTTTTCACAGAGTTTTTCATTTGTAGCACCAAATATAATATCATCTACATATATTTGCACAAGTATAATGTCAGAGCCTTGAATTCTATAAAATAAAGTTTTATCTATGATAACTCCAACAAATTTGTTTTCAAGTAAAAATTGAGATAGAGTATCATACCAGGCTCTTGGTGCTTGTTTTAAGCCATGGAGTGCTTTATCTAACCTGTATACATGATTTGGAAACTTGGAATCCATAAAACCTGGTGGTTGTTGAACATAGACTTCCTCTTCCAATTTTCCATTTAGGAAAGCACTTTTGTCATCCATCTGGTACACCTTGAAGTTTTTGTAGGCTGCATATGCCAAGAAAATCCTAATTGCTTCAAGTCTTGCTACTAGCGCAAAAGTTTCATCATAGTCTATTCCTTCTTCTTGAGAATATCCTTTTGCAACCAATCTTGCTTTATTCCTTGTGATTGTACCAGTTTCATCCAATTTATTTCTGAAGACCCATTCGGCACCTATAATTGATCGATTTCTTGGTTTGGGTACCAGTCTCCAGACTTTGTTTATTGTGAATTGGTTTAACTCCTCTTGCAATGCTATTATCCAGTCAGGATCTTGAAGTGCTTCCTCAATTTTCTTTGGCTCAATATTTGAGAGAAAACTGAGATATAAACATTCATTTTGAGTTGCACTTCTAGTCTTGACTCCATCCTCTATACTTCCAATGATCAAATCTGTTGTATGATCTCTTAACCATGGTCTTGCACGTGGTAGATTTGACCTTGAAGATGAGGCTTTATTTTCTAGATTGATGTTGTCCAATCTAGCTTCATGATTAGAGACTGCTCCCCCTAAACCATTGATTTCTTCATTATTAGCTCCCCCTGAGCTGTTTATCTGTATAGTCTTTGGTGTCAAGATAGTCTCCGATTGTGCATCAGTGATAGTAGTCCCTGGTGAACCATTAGTCTCCAATGTTATACTAATGTCAATAGTCTCTTGTGTTTCATTTGATTCTAATACTCTAGTCTCTGATA
>CM025781.1:18723518-18794154 GCA_014636745.2 Centella asiatica
TTATGTAGGGATCATTACTATCTTGGGGTTTATCACTAGTCGCCGATAGATATTCCCATGCATCCAATTCATTCTCAAAACTGAGAGGTTCATGCAATCTTTGTCCAATCATTCCTGGAATCTTTCTGTCATCAAATACAACTTGTATTGATTCCATAATGACCTTTGTTATTAGATTATATATACTCTGTATGCCTTACTTGATAGAGAATAACCTAAGAAGATTGCTTCATCAGACTTGTTATCAAATTTTCCTCTTGTCTCTGATGAATCTCTCAGTACAAAGCACTTACAACCAAACACATGTAAAAAATTGAGAGTTGGTTTTCTCCCAGTCATCAATTCATAAGGTAGTTTTGTTGTATGCTTTGTTTATCAAGGATCTGTTCTATGTAAAGCAAGCAGTGCTTATAGCTTCTTCCTAAAAATATGTAGGAAGCTTTGTCTCTTGTAACATGGTCCTTGCTGCTTCAATAAAGGTTCTTTTTTTCCTCTCAACAACTTCATTTTGTTGAGGGGTTCTTAGAGCTGAGAATTGATGAGTTATTACTTTTTCAGTGCAGAATTCAACAACTTAGGAATTCTTGAATTCTGTTCCTTTATCTCTCCTTATCATTCTTACTATTTTTCCTGATTCAGTTTCTATCTTCTTGACATGATCAATTATCAACTGAGCAGCTTCATCTTTTGTATGGATGTATTTTACCCAAGTATACCTCGTGTGATCATCCACAATAACCAAAGCATATCTATTTCTTAAGATAGACATCACATTCACTTGACCAAATAAATCCATGTGTAACAATTGTAAAGAGTCAGTGATTGATGTTGCTGGTTTGCTCTTGAATGATACACTTCTTTGTTTCTCTTTCTGGCATGAATCACAAAATCTATCTTGTGTAAACTCCAATTGTGGAATGCCAGCTACCAATCCTTTCCTCACTAGCTTATTGATATTCTTGAAATTCAAGTGGGAAAGTTTCTTGTGCCAAAGACAACTTTCATCAGTTGAAGCTTTGCTATAGAGACGTGATTTGATCAGTAAAAGAGATAAGATTTGCAATGTACAAATTTCCTTTTCCTTTTCCTATCAAGATCACATTCCCTGATTCTTTGTCACTCACCATGCATTGATCTTCTTTAATGGTGTCATCGAATCCTTTATCACATAGTTGACTCACACTTAGTAGATTGTGCTTTAAGCCATCAACTAGTGATACTTCAGTGAAGATGACATCTCTATGTTCAACACTGCCATAACCCTTTGTATGACCTTTACTGTCATCTCCAAAAGTGACTTTAGGGCCACTTTTCTCTTTATACTGTTTTAGCAGGGACTTGTCTCCAGTCATGTGCCTGGAACAACCATTGTCCAAGTACCATGTTTTCTTCTTTTTGCCCTGCACAGTAAAGAGTAACTAGTTAGAAATTTTTGGGACCCAGACTTTCTTGGGTCCTTTCTCACTAGTAGAATCAAGACTTGACTCAGATTGAGTTGATTGTCTTTTAGCATTTTTGACTTTAATTGGACAATCACTAGTCTTGCTACCTTTTTGTGAAAGACTGCCAAGCTTAGAGTTTTCATAGTTAATGCAAAGATGATTTGACCTTTTTACAGGTGATTTATCTTTTCTTATCTTTAAAGGTGCAGTCTCTATTATAGGAATTTTATTTTTACTCCTACAGTGCATAGCTATGTGATTTGGATTACCACATATATGACATGTCTTAGAGCTTCACTTAATATGAGTTGAAGGTGTGTATCCATTGGTGCCTTCTGCCTTTCTGTAACAGTATGCTTAGAGGGATCCTTAGGCTCATAATGTTGCTCTATGACCTGTCCATCCTTTGTAGTTTTATGAAAATGTCTTATGGGGATGAAAAGCCCTTTTTCAAGAATCCCTAGATACATGGGATTTTCGGTGATGATGAACAACATCATTTTTCTTTTCCACATGTTGTAGTTATTCTTTTTAAGAACAGGGATTTTGATGCTTGCAACCTTCTTGGTACTCATCTTGGATCTTTTACAGTTAATGAAAAATATCCTGCTCTGACACCAATTGTTTTTCCTAGATGAGTATTGTAAAGAGGGATTGAATACAATATTCATTAAGTTTTCCAACTTTTGCAAACAATGAAGAAAAGGAATGAATAAGTATTGTATTCTTTTGTAGTTTTTGTGTGTTAAAGAGAAAGAATATAACAGAGAACTAAAAACAACACAGAATTTTAAGATTAATAAAGTTTATTAATCTCTAGGTTTTACTACAACTTGATTTTTCAATCAACTTCCTTTTTGGAAACGAGAGTTTCAGTTTCTATTACAAGAGAGAAAAACTATGTATCTTTTCTATATATGTGTATCTTGTATCTCTTGTATCTCCATTCTCCTCTGCTAATGTGATAGAAAGAGGTTGTCTATTTATAGACTTATTTCTTGTTCAACATCCTTTTTTTACATTGAAGCGTGCACGAATACATGATCAAGATTTGTTGTAGTAAAGATATGGAAAGATTGCTTTATGTCAATTCCAACTTTTCTTCAAAGCTTTTCCATTTATCTCTCTTGCCTTTCGTGTTGCAGACTTGTCAGGAATAGAAGAGTAGCCGAAAAAGTCCAATCACTTTTCTTTCCTGTTTCTGTAGCTCTGTCATGTGGTCTGAAGTCGTCTTTCCTTTTGATGTATGAAATCAGTGGACTTTGGTGATGATCAAGAGTAGACTTTGGTGCTGAGTTCATTGTTCTTTGATGTTACTCACTTTGGCGCTCAGCCTTTTAACCATACTTTAGCGATAATCATTTTATGTACTGATGTCCGAGCACTTTGGCGGTTCACATTTTATCCACTGATGTCCGAGTACTTTGGCGGTTCACATTTTATCCACTGATGAACAAAACTTTGGCACTAGTGTAAATTACCCGACGACTTTGTCGATGAGTAATTTTGGGCTTTACTTGATTTCAGCGATAGAGAACTTCCCGATGACTTTGGCGACAGCCATTTGACATCACCGAAATGACTTTGGTGTTAAAGTATTTTGCATAGAGTTTGGCGACAGTCAAATTGTGACAGCCTAGGTTTCCCAACAGTAAGCCAGATTTTTCAGTTTATTATCAATTGTTGCGACTCTGGCTTTTAGCGGAACACCGGGCCGTCAATGGGATAAAAGAACTAACAAACTGATAACCTCCCTTTCATAACATTGACTAAAATAACGTATGTTCAGTAATTATTACAAATACTGTTTCAAAAGATTCTAGCTGCGAAAAACATAACTCTCTGTTACAATACCAAAATTGAAATCATATTGAAGAGCCCGTTAACAACCAGTCCTACTGATACATCATTTCCTTACCTTTCGAACTTTCTCCTTTTTCGTGTTTAACTGAAAGATAATTCAAGAAAGTATGAGCGATAAAAGCTTAGCAAGTATTATGTTATAGAACAGTTGAAAGGAATGAAAATTCTGCAACTAGTTTTGAAATACAATTTCCAAGGCAATATTAATGTGTATGAACAATATTAAGAGTTCAAACTGTTGGATTCCCGTTGCAAAATGGGGAGAATCCACATTCTTAGATAAGGGGAAAATTGGCAATTTAACACCTCTGAATGAAGAATAAAAATCCACATAAACACTTGACGTCTTTCAGTTCTTGACTTACTAGATCGCCTTAACTCTGTTCAATACTAGGACTTACTGAGAATACTTCTTACCATTTGACAATAGGACCAAGGCTATCTCAATATGGTCTATAGTGTACATACGTATGACACTTAAGATAGATATAATTACATCTACAGGGCCCGACAAAATTAGAATAACCCATTCTTAATTCCGGGGTGTTCCCTCATCAGCTTATACAGTGGATTACTCCTGACACCTCAGCGAGGGTCACATAGATGATTTCATAAAAAACATTAGAAGAATTAAACTGAATTGAATAATTCAATATGTCATGTATTGACATGGTACAAATAGGATGCTTGTAAACTGGATACAAGTAGTCAAACATTTAACAATAAGGTCTTAGCTCAAGTTGAACAAGTAACTTTTATTCTTTATCAGTACGTATACGAAACAATTATGTATACATAAGAAAAGTTTGAGCATTTGTATATCATGGCTTAACGTAGATCGAATCAACTAATCAAGTGCTTAATTGCAATAATCATTATATTACATGTATGCCTGCATAAACAGCTCTGCTATATGTTAAAGGAATATTACTTGCAAAATCACGTATAATAGAACAACTGAGTTATACGTTGAAAGAATATCAAATACATTACTTGTCTTGATTAGGGTGATGACTTATGTTTGGTTTAAGTGTTCCTACGAGATCTGTTTTTGATCCATAAATGATCGAGAATTAGAATTATAGTTATGTCTAAGTAACAAGGTTCTTTATGTAACGTCTATCAAATAGTGTTTTATATATATAAAATTTTTAGTTTATATCTATTAATTCTTGAATGCATCTAATGGTGTTGCATATTCTCGAAATGGTTATATTGGTTACTGTGCATCAGGGGATAAATTTCTTAATCGTCAAGGGATAATTTTACTCATCAGTGGATAAATTTTACCCGTCAGGGGATAAGTTATACTCATCAGGGGATAAGGTCTCGGCTGTCAGGGGATAGCTCTCGGTTATCAGGGGATAATTCTTGGCCATCAGGGAATGAATTACCCGTTAGTGGATAAATTTTTTATCGCCAAACTCGTCAATAATCTTATTTGACTATTGCCAAAGTCATCACCAAATTATATAGCCAGCGCCAAACTCGTTGCCAAACTACATAGCCAGTGCCAAACTCGTCGGTGGATAAATTTTATCTGTCAGAGGATATTTTACCCATTAGGGGATAGTTTTACTCATCAACAGATAATTTATCCTCCGATGACAAAGTTAACCCATCAGTGGATAATCATCCTCCGATGGCTAAATCAACCCATCGGCGGATAATTGTCTTCGGATGGCTTGCAGTCAAGTCTTTGTGTATTTGTTTCATAATTAAAATATATTTGTTTTAACTTTTCTAAACAGTTGTTTATGTTGAATGTGGACATCAAGAGAAAAAATCATTATCTTTCTAGAGACTTAGTATTAAACTATTCTCTCTAACATCATAACATAGTTTTTAGAGATAAAGAAGAGCAGAGTTTAAATATATGGAGAATGTTTCTTTGTGTATTTTAAGAGAATAGAGATCATCCATGTGGTTTATCTCTATGAGAAAAATTATAGGGAAAGGAATACATTTTGATTAGGCAAGGATAGATTCCTCTTCAAGTTAAATGACCAAGTAGTTAAAATAAATAACTTAATTAAAACTTTCAAAATTACCTTGCAGACTCTGATACCAATTGTTTTCCCAGTGAGATAGCCGAGAACTTGTAGAAGGGGGGTGGGGGGGTGGGGGTTTGAATACAAGTTCTTTGAATACTTTTCGAATTACTTGTTCTTTAAGAAATTAAATTTTCTTGCGGAATATAAAGAACAAGAACTCAAATCAATTTATAAACAATTGCTATATTGATTTCACAACTGATTACAAATTCTAACAATCACAACAATGTGATCATCAGCTTCTTTTCTATTCTGTATAGGAAAAGATACAAAACTATGAAAAACCTATACAGCTTCGAATCACTACTCTGTAAACCTAATTACAGCTTCTCTTAAAAAACTGATTTTCCAGTTTTCCTATCCTAAATCAATAATGATTCAGCTTCCTTATTTGAATCAAATACAATCTTTCTTTTTTGATTAGGAAGAGATTTCTGGTTAGTTTCCTTAGCAGCTACGTCTTCAATAATATCTTGAACTACATGGAAGACATTCCTTTTTAACTCGAACTCTGTATCTCTCAGGAAATAAAACATGATTAGTCTCTAACGCTTCATCTTTAGTCTCTGATGACGTCATCGCTAGTCTCTGGTGTTTTTAGTCTTTGATGACGTCAGATTGTGTAGTCTCTGATAGAGTTATTTAGTCTCCGTTGCTTTAAGGCTTAGTCTCCGATGATGTCAGCTTAGTCTCTAATGCTTTTAACTTTAGTCTCCGATGACGTAAGCTTTAGTCTCTGACTCATTTAGACTTAGTCTCTGATGACGTAAGCCTTAGTCTCCGGCAGGTAAAACTAGTCTTTGATAGATAAAAAAAATCCTTAGTCTCTGACAAGTTTCCCTAGTCTCCGACAAGTTTCCCTAGTCTCCGACAAGCCTTTTTGTAAACTCCAACGGATCAAATACACATTTTGACTTGTTGAAGCTTTGATACTCCATTCCAGCAGTTACTTACAAATAAAGAATAATTGTATCTCTTTACAAAGAATGAATAAATTACAAACAAAGAGATAACTACCGGCTACAAAACTTCAGTGTTACTAATTAACACTTTCTATACATTTGTACTCTAAGTAATCTAAAGACAATCATCATCAAATGTTCTAAAACCTAACAATCTCCCCCTAATTATGAATATCAGAATGATAAACATAATTTCAAGGTTGATGATGATGTCAAAACTTAATTTACAATTACTTAGAAAAAGAATAATGAATTGCTAACTACAAATGTATTCTGAACTAAGATCTTTGACCTATTGTTCAGCTTCCACCAAGACTCATGTTTAAATCCTTTAAGTCTGGCTTTAAAAATAAAAATTACAGCTTATTGAACAACCAACATACCTCCAACTTCAACAACTTCATCTTTTGTTTTTTCTCAGCACATCCAGCCTTTCCATCAACAACTTTCTCAAGATAATCTCCATTTCATCTTTAGCATCCTTGAGTAGACTGATAAAGCCTTCAATATGTCTCTCATTGACACTGTTGATATCTCTGTTGTACTTAAAGAAAACTTTCTCTCCATGGAAAGTCTCATACCATAATTCCAAAGGTTTAGGATTAGCTTTTGGCACTGTATGCACCTTATGCTTCACCTTCATCACCTTCTGAATCTGGCTTCAAAGTTGCATGTTGAGATCCGAAGTCTCAAGCACAACAGTCAGTAACCACTCCAAATTCTCTTTGGTTTGCCCCTCCAAGACTGACTTTTCAAACTTTAAAGACTCTCCATCCTTTAAAAAGACATGGAGAAGATCTTTGTTATTTTTACCCTTTATTAGATCTATCTTCTTTGTACTTTTCTTCAGGGCTTTGATTATTTCTTCAGTACTTGCCATTTCAACCTTGTAAAACTTCTTTGATGAAACTGTTCGTGGCTTTGTTGGTCCACTCACAGCAACCAAAGCAGTCTTAGTTGACCTTGGATGATCTTGAGAGGTAGGCTTCTTGATAGTTGCTTTGATCACAGGTTTCTTTGCAGATTCCTGGACCAAAGGTTTCCTTCTTGATTTCTTCTCTGCCTCTTCCATCTCTTTATTTTTCTTCTTGGTTATGGCTGCTTTCTGTGCACTTGATCTCCTTGTAGAGATTTTCTTCTTCTTTGCCTCCTCCTCCTCCCTAGCTGCTGCCATATCCTCCTCCTCTTGAAGTTTTTGAGATAGTAGTGCATCAGACTCTATCAGTTTCTATTCTTGAGGATAGACCAACTCCACTTTCCCATCCACTATTAGTTCCACTAGAGTGGGAAAGTGAGATGTCTTCATGGCATCCCCCAGTAGCTTGGGCTGTCCTGGTTGAGTTGTGGTTTGCTTCTTTGGTTCCTCAACCATGACCCCCTTGCCTTTGTCTTTTGATATTGGGGTTTGTGCAGATGAAGAAGGAGAAGCTATTGTTGTTGTTGTTGTTGTTGCTGTTGTTGTTGGAAGTTGTGTTGTTGTTGCTGCGGCAAGATCAGAATGTTTCTTTAGGATCCTCTCCATCATTGCTTGTAATTCAGCATCAAGGATATGACCAAACTTGTGTGTATGTACAGGTTTGGATGAACCACTCTCCCCCTTTTTGACATCAGCATCTTTGGGTTGAGAGGAGGTGGCCAGACTTGGGATGGCCTGCATTAACAGCTGTTCCATTCTATCTTTTTTTGGATCAGGAGTTAGATATTGGCTTCTAAGGCTTGAAGTCGACTGTCAGTCTTGGACTTATCTTGATTAATGTATCAATTGCAGGGACAGTCCTCCTTGGCAAGTGTCCTTCATAGCACCTTTATATTTTTTCAGTTTCCAACTCCATCTTTTCCTCCATTTTCTGCACTGCACCATTTATGCCAGTAACCAAGAAATGGTGAAACTTTGTATGTTTCTTGTCCACTTTGGTTACTTCTTCAAGTACATCTTTTAGTGATGGTGCAGTTGCAGTTGACCCTATGTTGGTCACATAGTCTTGCCTCAATTGGGCGGCTGCTTCCTCCAGTGTGTTGGAATAGGTGACATCCAATCATTCATCAACATTTGTCTCTAGAGCTGCTTCATGCACAGGTTCATTTGCAAGCCCTGTCTTCAATGCAGAAATGTGGTCTTGTCTTTGTTGTAGACCATATAACATTTCAAAATCAGCATTGGACATCTCAGAAATAATATTTAAGGTTGCATCCCCTGTGCTTGAACTATTCCCAGTTTCTTCTGTTTGGATATTTATAGAGGGAGTAGAAGAAACTTGAGCTTCTTGTGAGCTGGTTTCAACAGGTTGTAAAAATGCACCTGTTAAAAATTTCTCTCATTTATTTTGTTCAAGGATCTCATCCTTGCTCACACCCTCTCCTTTTGCCTGGGGTTGGGCACCTAGCTTCTCTTGCTCTCCTTTTTCCAAGCTTTCTAAAGCTTGACTCTCTTGTTTGTGTATATCCTCTCCTTTTTCCAGGTCAGGAGCTTGACTCTCACTATTTATTCTCACATCCTTACTCATATGGATAGGTGCACTTTGTCCTACAGAAGTGGGGATTGGAGAAGTACTTGTGACTTCATGGATAGGGGGTTCCCTTTGTGTATCTGGGGCTAGGGACTACCCATGGAATATGTTTGAGAGCTTGTCTCGATTATTGGCTCCTCTTGGGAAAAATCAAGAGAATTTAAATGTGTAATTTCAAAAGAATCAAGTATGGGAGAAGAAGGAGAAGAATGTACAGTGTGGAGTGTGGGTTGTTCCTCAGACATTGAAAATTAAGGAACATCAATTGATGACTCTGTGTGTGCACTCCTTGTGTCACTCTTTTCTTGTATTTTCTCTCTTTGGGTTTCCTCTTATTGGTGAACAAGAGTTTGTGCAGACTCTGTACAGGGTGTTCCTGGTTGGGAACTTTCTTCTATGTCAACATCCTTTTGGGAGGATGGTGACAGTTCACTGTTTTTCCTTATAACCTCCATTGCCTTTTAGGAAGCAATGGGTTGCTTTTGGCTAAAGGTTATAACTCTCTTCTTTCTCTGAAGTGGTACTTCAGCTTCTGGTTCTCCCTCATCCTCACTTACTCTCTCAATTAATTTTCTCTTTATTGGGAGTTTTGTGATGGCTGTTTGAGTCTTTACAACCACAGTCTTTTGGGAAACTGTGGAGGGGGCTATGGATTGTTGTTGTGAAGTGGTTGGAGGATTAATAGGATTTTGGCTTTCAATATCCTCAAAGAATTGCAAAGAATAAATGTTTGGAAGCCTGTCAATGAGAATAGATCTCATGACAGGAGGGAAAAATAAGGAAACTTTTACCTTTGTAGATTTATGCTTCACATTAGTAAATATTCTTTTACTCTGCAAAACAGTTGGTACAACTTGCAATCCAGTAATATTAAGGTTAGGGATTAGATAATAAGCAATCATCATCAAAAACCTAGCATAATAAATTTTATTTTTATGACCAGATTTTAGTTTTACTAAAAGGTTTTGTAGAATTAAAAGCCCAATGTTTAGATGTCTATCATACAACACACTAAAAGCAATTTGTTGTGTGAGTGTAATGATAACATCATAGCCACTGCATTTTGAAGTAAATGCTTTAGTTATTATATCAAATAACAGTGACCACTCTTGCCTTAGATGGGGTCTTGTTATAAACCCAACAGAACTAATTTCAGCAGAATAGTGTAAATTTTTAAACATAGAAAATATTTCTTCATCAGAGGCAAGAGAGTCAAAGTTTTCATAGATTGGCAAGTGTAAAGCATTATTAACTACGGTATGATCTATATTATAAGTAGAGTTTGCATACCTGAAACTTACCACGGGAGAGTCAGTGTTCTCATCCTGGATGGTAGTAGTGGACCAGACAGCCGTGAGAACTTCAGTGGCTTGAACGGAAGCTTTATAAATGGTGTAGGATAGTGTGGAGTTTTGAAGAAAATCCACGAAGGGGTGATACTGGGCTTCAAATTCATGCTTGTTAGCCACCCCTGCATGGCTAGTCTTAATAAAATCAAAGTCTCCAAACTTGAAAACAACTGTTTTAGCGGCCATTTGAAGAGATCTGTGAACTTTGAAGAAACTCGAAAAAGGGTTAGATTGTAGAGTAATTGCAGAGAGAAAATAATTTCAAAGCTTTGAGAGATTGTGATTGCAAATGTGTTTGATTTTACTTTTAGCAAAGTATTAGAAACGTTTGCAATTCAAAGGATAGTGAACCGTTTTTTATCATGGGTATGAGTAACTACCAGATTACCCTCGATCAGAGATTGCCCTACTCTTTGATATGTTCACTTGTAAGAGACTAGACTCGATTAGTCTCCGATAGTTCATTTTGATTGAGTTAGACACTAATCAAAACGACGTCAAGAACTAAGGTAGTCTCTAATAGTTCAATTTTTAATTCAGTCGGAGACTAATTAAAAACAACTGTCGGGGACTAGTTAGTCTCCGATAGTTCAATTTTTTAATTCAGTCGGGGACTAATTAAAAACACTATCAGGGACTAGTTAGTTTCCGATAGTTCAATTTTTAATTCAGTCGGGGACTAATTAAAAACACTATTAGGGACTAGTTAGTCTTTCTCTCTTAAGCTTTTCAAAAATATTTCCAACAATCAAGTTAATGATTATTAGCTTCAAAAATTCTGTTTAATTAAAACAGCTTCAACCTAGAAAATAAATTCTAGCTCCTAAAAATCTGTTTAATTAAAAACAGCTGCAATCTAGAAAATAAATCCTAGCTTCTAAAAATTCTGTTCACAAAGAACAACTTCAATCTAGAAATTAAATTCTAGCTTCTTACAACTAAATAACTTGCTTTTAAAAAGAAATTAATTTTTAGATGCATAATTCAACATTCCTAATTCAGAAACTAATCTAGAAAAAGTAGATTCATCTAAAGGTTTTGTGAATATGTTTGCAAGTTGTTTATCAGTTGTAACCTAGTATAATTCGATATTACCTTCACTTACATGTTCTCTTATGAAGTGATATCGAATATCTATATGTTTTGTTCTTGAATGTTGCACTGGATTTTCTGTTATAGCTATGGCACTAGTATTATCGCAATAGATAGGAATTTTGGATAATGACATACCATAGTCTAGGAGTTGAATTTTGTTCCATAAGATTTGAGCACAGCAACTCCCAGCTGCGATGTATTCAACTTCTGCTGTTGAAGTAGAAACTGAATTTTATTTCTTGCTAAACCAAGAAACAAGTCTACTTCCAAGAAGTTGGCAGCTTCCACTTGTGCTTTTCCTGTCAAGCTTACAACCTGCATAGTCAGCATCTGAATAACCAATTAGTTTAAAGTCAGATTCTTTGGGATACCATAAACCAAGGTTTAGGGTACCCTTTAGATATCTGAGTATTCTTTTTACAGCAATCAAATGTGACTCTCTAGGGTCAGCTTGAAATCTAGCACATAAACATGTAGCAAACATTATATCAGGTCTACTTGCAGTTAGCTATAAAAGAGAGCCTATCATACCTCTATAGCTAGTAATATCTATTTTCTTTGCTTTTAAATCCTTATCTAGCTTAGTGGAAGTAGGCATGGGTGTTTTTGCAGATGCACAAAGTCATATTTTCTCAATAAGTCCTTGATGTACTTGGACTGACTGATAAATATTCCATCAGTTGATTATTTTATTTGCAAACCTAAGAAAAATGTTAATTCTCCCATCATACTCATTTCATATCTAGACTGCATGAGTTTTGAAAATTTTTCACAAAGTTTCTCATTTGTAGACCCAAATATAATATCATCTACATATATTTGCACCAATATAATGTCAGAACCTTGCTTTCTATAAAATAAAGTTTTATCTATGATACCTCTATCAAATTTATTTTCAAGTAAAAATTGAGATAGAGTATTATACCAGGCTCTTGGTGCTTGTTTTAAGCCATAGAGTGCTTTGTCTAACCTGTACACGTGATTTGGAAACTTGGAATCTACGAAACTTGGTGGTTATTGAACATAGACTTCCTCTTCTAATTTTTCATTTAAGAAAGCACTCTTGACATCCATCTGGTACACCTTGAAGTTCTTGTAGGCTGCATATGCCAGGAAGATTCTGATTGCTTCAAGTGTTGCTATTGGTGCAAAAGTTTGATCATAGTCTATTCCTTCTTCTTGAGAATATCCTTTTGCAACCAGTCTTGCTTTGTTCCTTGTAATTGTACCAGCTTCATCCAATTTGTTTCTAAAGACCCATTTGGCACCAATAATTGATCTATTCCTTGGTTTGGGTATCAGTCTCCAGACTTTGTTTCGAGTGAATTGGTTTAACTCCTCTTGCATGGCTAATATCTAGTCAGGATCTTGAAATGCTTCCTCAATTTTCTTTGGCTCAATTTTTGAGAGAAAACTAAGATATAGACATTCATTCTGAGTTGCACTTCTAGTCTTGACTCCATCCTCTAGACTTCCAATATTCAAATCTGGTATGTGGTCTCTCAACCATGGAATTGCACTTGACAGATTTGACCTTGAAGTGGAGGCTTCATTTTCTAGATTGATGTTATCCAATCTAGCTTCATGATCAAAGACTGCTCCCCCTAAACCATTGACTTCTTCATTATCAGCTCCCCCTGAGCTGTTTATCTCTATAGTCTCTGGTGTCAATATAGTCTGCGATTGTGCATCAGTGACTCTAGTCTCTGGTGAGCCATTAGTCTCCGATGGAATACTAATGTCACCAGTCTCTTGAGTTATCTAATACTCTAGTCTCTGATAGAGTATTAGTTCTTGGTACTTCATGCACAACAGTTGTGGCGCCCCCGAAAATTCCCCCGAGTTGGGCCCCGAACACTGTCAGCGATTTGGGTGACAGTCCCCGAGATCCCCAGGCTGGAACTCCAAGCTGCACCAGAAAACTACAACACAACATCATAACAGCAAAACAAAAAAACACAGCCAAGCCTTAACAACATACCTGTGGAAAAATATATTCCCTAAATACATCATTACAAAATCTTAAGGTCCACATCATCTTACAAAACCTCAAAGCTTGAAAAGAAACAAGTTGCAGCGGAAACAAAACTTAAGATGGCTCATATGGCCTTACAACTATAATACCCTTAAGCCATTCTCTCCTTCCCTTTCTTAGGGGACTCAGCCTTTACGACATAACCTGAAAAACATTCATAGCATTCCACATGAACGTTTACGCTCAGCAAATATATATTCATAGGCTGGAAGAAAAGATAATTCAAAAGCTTTAGTATTCATTGAGGTTGGGCGAAGCAATGCCAACACCTCTTGAATAATCAATCAATATGTGTTATTTAAGGTTCCCGAGTGATATCAATGGGTTATCCCTCTTTAACAAATAAACCTTGATTCGCCCTCTCTTCATCAGATAATGCATCACCTAACCAGACTGATCATTATCTGACTTCCATACATAATCAAATTTCATCCCAGCTGGTCAGCCTGGTCATTTGATTCATCATTTGACATACGTAGTCCTTCGCAGAAAGCATATGGTCTGCGGAAAGAATAACATTACCGATGCCTTGCCTCGGTTTATCTTTCTTTATCATCATTGGCCAGAATACCAGGCGAAAGTATTCAACAGCCCCTTAACTTTCCATATGGATATATCTTCTTGTAAACATTTTCTTGGTTTTGAATAGCCTTGACGTGCTAATCATTTAAAAGCAGCGACTGCCAACAACACATATTGGCGTGCTCAACAATTAAAAGACAGTGATCATCACAGGCGAAATTATATATATCCATACAGAAGTTACTTAGGTGTGCATATAAGTCCATGACTTGCAACACCCAAACATCATCTTTATCATCATTTGGTGTGCTAGGAAATTTAAACAGCTAGCAACCACCCAATAACACATAGTTCAATCATCAACATCTTTTCACGTACATCAGATTCAATGATCATACGTTACTTAATCATAAAAGAATTCATCATCATGCATAAGCATTAACATCATTCATTTACGTAAATCGAATTAATGAATTTACGTAATCAGTAAGAAAGAAAATGGAATAAATATATACTTGCCTTGGTCTTTAGCTAAAATTCACTATATCGGTTGAAAAAGGTTTCTGCATAACATCATTGTGGGTATATCATGAGAAATTCAAACTTAATAAATGGCTATTAATGTAGAAAATGGTTATCAGGGCATGAGGTTGCCTTAACGGGGAAAAATTTCACTCGTCAGAGACTATATAACTCATCAGAGACTGCTGATGTCATCTTTACTCATCGGAGACTAAGGATGACGTCATCGGGGACTAATATCTCATCAGGGACTAATGACGTCATCTTAACTCTATCGGAGACTAAGCCTGACGTCATCGGGGACTAATATCTCATCAGGGACTGATGACGTCATCTTAACTCTATCGGAGACTAAGCCTGATGTCATCAGTGACTAATATCTCATCAGGGACTGATGATGTCATCTTAACTCTATCGGAGACTAACATCAACACAGTCAGGGACTAATGCTAACGTCATCAGAGACTAACATCAACACAGTCAGGGACTAATGCTGACTTCATCAGAGACTAACATCAACACAGTCAGGGACTAATGCTGACGTCATCAGAGACTAACATCAACACAGTCAGGGACTAATGCTGACGTCATCAGAGACTAACATCAACACAGTCAGGGACTAACTTTAGAAGCTGCCTTAGATACAGAGTCGTCTTCCTCGCTTCTCCAAGGGTGGTGATCTCAACTACAACTCCATAAACAACTCTCAACATGCTTTATGCTATGAGCAACACTTCTAGACACAAAAGGATATAATCCTTTCTTTTCTTTCTTAAAGACTTGCTCCTACAACTAAACTTCTCGGATACCAAGCAAAAAGAAACGCAAATGAGAACTTAAGATTCTTACCTCCTGGGTTGACAAAAGAGATCTCAGCTTGTTTGAAGGTGGTTGTCCAAAAGAGAGAACTTGAAACTAAACAGAGATGGTAGGTTTAAGGAAGAATTTTGGAAAAGGAAATCTTTAGAAAAGAGACTGAAATGTTCCTTCGAATGAGGTATTTATAGTAGGCTGAGATTAAGCCTGAAATAAAATGATTGGTTAAACTGGACGGTAAAAACGGCTGCTCATCATGATTCTTAGCAACTAAGCATCGTAATAAGCCTGTTGTCCTACATGCATATACGTTTAATCCCCTTGATGACACATAAGCAGCTTATTAACCTGATTAGTATACGTAACCACTGATGTCATCAAACTTAAGCTCTTGAGTCCTTTAGAGGACTTAACAAACGCAAGCTTCTTTTAAGAGCTTACAAAACGGTGCTGCGTGAATATATAAACATTATTTGTTTATTCTTGCAATCAACATCAAACATCTATACCCCTTTAATGGGTTCAAAAATATTCATACAACCAAAAGCGTCATATAATAACCATATTCTTATTAATAAGAAAATAAAATAACATAAAATAAAATAAAATGAGTGAATAAATTATTTGTAGATAAACAAATTTTCCAGTTCGTCACATTCTCCCCTCCTTACAAAAAGTTTCGTCCTCGAAACTTTACTGGTGAAATAGTTGAGGGTACTTTTGCATCATCATTTCTTCTAGTTCCCATGTTGCTTCTTCAACATTATGGTTTCTCCATAAAACTTTTACAGATGAAATTTCTTTATTTCTCAAAACCTTTTCTTGACGATCCAAAATTGGTATTGTGTTATAGCAAAATAAGCTCAAGTGTTTGTAGAAGGGGGGGGGGGGGGGGGATGAATACAAACACTTAAAACTTTTTCGCTCTGTTGAACTTCGATAGCTCCTTCCAGAAATAACAAGATAACAGAAAAACAGTGAAATAACAACACTCAGATTCAAGTTAAAATAGTTGTATTATAACTTGGTGTTTTTCTGGAAATCTGTAATATCACAAATGTGAATTACAGCTACAATTTCTGTGAATAAAATTCACAGCTTCTCACACTCACTAGCTATAAAGATTTCTCTCTGACAATAAATCCCTCAAGAAATATTACAGAGCTTCCTAGTGTTTGTGTGCTTCTAACAATCACAACAATGTGATCGTCAGCTTCTTTTCTATTCTGTATAGGAAAAGATACAAAACTATGAAAAACCTATACAGATTCGAATCACTACTCTGTAAACCTAATTACAGCTTCTCTTAAAAAACTGATTTTCCAGTTTTCCTATCCTAAATCAATAATGATTCAGCTTCCTTATTCGAATCAAATACAATCTTTCCTTTTTGATTAGGAAGAGATTTCTGGTTATTTTCCTCACCAGCTACGTCTTCAATAATATCTTGAACTACATGGAAGACATTCCTTTTTAACTCGAACTCTGTATCTCTCAGGAAATAAAACACGATTAGTCTCTAACGCTTCATCTTTAGTCTCTGATGACGTCATCGCTAGTCTCTGGTGTTTTTAGTCTTTGATGACGTCAGATTGTGTAGTCTCTGATAGAGTTATTTAGTCTCCGTTGTTTTAAGGCTTAGTCTCCGATGACGTCTGCTTAGTCTCTGATGCTTTTAACTTTAGTCTCCGGTGACGTAAGCTTTAGTCTCCGACTCATTTAGACTTAGTCTCTGATGACGTAAGCCTTAGTCTCCGGCAGGTAAAACTAGTCTCTGATAGATAAAAAAAATCATTAGTCTCTGACAAGTTTCCCTAGTCTCCGACAAGCCTTTTTGTAAACTCCAACGGATCAAATACACATTTTGACTTGTTGAAGCTTTGATACTCCATTCCAGCAGTTACTTACAAATAAAGAATAATTGTATCTCTTTACAAAGAATGAATAAATTACAAACAAAGAGATAACTACCAGCTACAAAACTTCAGTGTTACTAATTAACACTTTCTATACATTTGTACTCTAAGTAATCTAAGGAAAAAAATCATCAAATGTTCTAAAACCTAACATGGAGTATTTCTCACTTTAGATTAGCATCAGACATGAAATTAATTAAACCACTAAAATATGATAAATAATTACTTGATCATTACATTCACACGTAAGTGTGTACTTCTCACAGGTGTTATAAGGTAGTACTAACGACTCAGCGACTGAAATGCTTACTCATTTAGGTGGAATTATTATTTAACTCTCTTTCTTTGTAGCCGTAGTAGTAGTAATCCATACTAATATCATTACTACATAAACTATTACTGTTCAAGATGATATCTTAAACTAAAATTTGTTTCTTTCAGTATTCATAAAAGAATATTTGATTATGATCACAAATATACTTTGACTAAAATTCATTTAATAAATGCTTTAATATTATAATAATAGTTTACAAAAAAAATCTGGGGCTTCACACAAATGACTTTGGTGTTGAAGTTCTTTGTGCAGAGTTTGGCAACAACCAAACTGACTTTGGCAATAGTTATTCTTGAAACTCATTGAAGAATTCTAACTCTTTTTCACCTGGTCTTTAACTTCAATGACATAACAATTTTATAGCAATTGCATAGTTGTGCTTCCAAATTTTACAAGGCTCATTATGTTAAGTTATCTAATCCTAATTTACAAATAGGCAATCACCTAGATCCAACAATCTCCCCCTATTTGTTTTTATGCACATAAATACAAATTCTATAACTGATAACTTAACTAATCTAATGAAGGCAAAAGATTACAAAGCTTTGTACAAATTACATTACTTAATAAAATGATACAATTTTTCAGTAGCTTCTTTTGACAATCACAAGTAACTGTTCCTTTAAACTGAGTTGATAACCAATAATTTATTTGGATGCCTGGCCTTGCTGGGTAGATTCTTTCTTAAAAAGTTTATGTTGCAATACTTCCAGCATATTCTCTTAATGAAAACCTTGAGGATCTCAGATGAAGTCAATCATGTTTCTAAGTGTATTTGGTCCCCACAACACTGAGTTCGGACAAGCCAAAAACAAGGTTCCTATCATTTCGGTCATATTAGTTCAGCCTGGTTGCATTAAATAGTTTTTTTTTTTGTTCTTCTCTAGTGCCTTCTTTATATCATAAATCCTCTGAAGAGTCTTCATTGCTTGTTGATCTTCTATATTTGGGCAATCTCTCAGTTGATCTATGATATTTGGGCAATCTCATTCAAAATTTCTTCTAAGAAGGACAAAATTACTCCTATTAGAATTAATTCTAATCTTGGGTTGCCCACAAGTGACTTTACTGAAATGCCAACTGACGCAGAACTGCTAAACTTCTTGAGAGATCTGGGCTACAACACCCCAAACCCTAAGGAGTTGAAGTTCAAGGATCTCAAGAGGGTGAATGTAATGAAAGAGCTCTCTTATCTCTTTGATACCATTACTAAGGTATTCTCATTTAAGTCCTCCAACTTTGAGGTAATTACCTCTTTACCTTTGAGAATTGCTTATTCTATACTTAAAAATGTAAGAATAGATACAGGAAAATTAATTTTTGATGACTTGATTATTAAAATGGGTAATCATACTTATAGGAACTCAATAGTATATTATGTTAGATTTTTATCCATGATTATTAAAGATCAATTTCCTAATCTTTCTATTGAGATCAATAATATAGCAATACAGAGTATTAAACAAACAAAGAGGCTATTTAATGAGATAAGAAATAATGTGAGAACCCAAAAAGTCAAATAAATTGTATGGACATTAAGTTTGTGTTAGTTATGAAATTTTTGTTTCATTTCAATGACCGATAGATTTTACAATTAAGTATATGTGCAAATCAAATAAATCAATGCACGAACGTCCACTAACGACAAATCGTAACAAACTTGATATTATAAAAGTCACGAGACGCTAATCATGATAATAATTTCATAATGACATTTCTGTCTCACCGGTGTGGATAAATTTTTCAGTTTATTCAATAAATCATTGCATTACCATTAAAATCCAATTAGTGGCTAAACAAATCAAGTTAAATACTAATTAATTCAAAACATCAGCATTTTCCCTAAATGGCAAAACAAGGAGAAGATTTCCAATCAAAAGGGAAATTTTTTCCGATCTAAGTAAAATTTTCAAAAACTAATCTAATGGCCAAAAATGAATTTCAAGTTATATAAATATTCTATTATAACTAAACCCTAGCCTACACTTCAGTCATTTTTCTCTATCAAATCCACCACATAAAAATCTGAAATTTCATTTAAGAGCATTTATTGAGGATTTAACATTTTGCTTAATAAAGCTTTAAAGAGGTAACGCATTGCCTTTTTATTTCAGCATTTATTGTCATTTTTTATTATTAACATTGATTAGAATAAAATTTTCAGTATCATTTTCATATATAATACACGTGCATAACAGTTGTAGATTGGGAGATATTTAATTATAAAGTTACAAGAAAAAAATAAATCAAAAATTATGAACATTCATATGAACATAAGAACCCTAGACGCCTAATCAAAAAATCGGAGAGTAAGCTCGAATGCTTGTGGAAATTCGACTTGGGGTTTATGTTTCTGCTATGTCGGGCTGCATTTTGGTACAAATAATTTGAGAAACAGTTAGCCTAACACCTAGTTCGTGTTCAGTCGAACTGTTTTTATGCGCAAACTTTGATTTCGATTTTGAAGCTTGTTTGTTAATAAAAATCAAAATAGACATCATGGTTGCGTTTCTGGAAGTCCCCATATTTGTTTCCATGGTTAACACGTCAAAGATGGTGGCGTTTCGATGAGATTGGACCTCGGTTGAAGCCTTGTTGGATTTCATGGAGGTTGTAAGCGACGAACCTCCGAAACCCCTCCCCGTTACTTTTTAGCTCACAGCGTTGGCAAGATCGAGGTATTCCTATATGGAGAACCTTATGGTGGTGGCGTCTCCACGATGTGGAGTGTAGATAATGATGTATGGCGTGGTCAGCCACAACGCTGCTGACGCATTCGTCCCTCGCTGCTGCAAAAATCTTAGGAGGAAGGAGAAAGTAATGACGAGCCGAACCCAACTTGGTCAGTGACCCGGTTCCGACCTAAGTCCGACCCGGTTCTGATCTCGTCCGACCCAGCCTTTTTATTTTATTTCTTAGGCCCAATCCAAATTTAAAACAAAAAAAAAATATAATAAAATACATACACAATTTAAATTGATAAATGAATGACTTAAGGATAATTATTTTGACATGTGATTAATTTTTTTTATATAATTAAAATTTCGATGATTTAGAAATAAATTAATTATTGAAGAAAGAGTCTCTTAATTACCACAATTAAGTTACAAATTATTAATTTATAAATGATTATTATTTAATTGAAAAAATTAAATAATAATTAAGTAAGAAATTATAGATTTTTATTAAATGATTAATAAATCATTTAAGCTAAGATTAATTGAGGAGTAATTATTAATTAATTAAATTAATAAATCAAGATCAATTATTATTTGATTAAAACAATTAATGAATAAATTTTAAATAAATATTAAATGATCGATAAATCATTTCAGTCAAAAGTAACTAAGAAATAAATTACTTGTTTGAGAAATAATTATTATTTAATTAAAGAAATTCAATAATAATTTAAGAATAAATGTTTAATAAATGATAAAAGATCTATAAATCTTTTATTGTTTAATTAAAACAATTAAATAATAATTAAAGAATAAAGTTTCAATGAATGATAAATGATTAAGAAAATCATTTAAGCTAAAATTAATTAATTAATCTAATGCCCCAACAAATAAATTAAATTAAATTATCGGGAGCCTATGAATGATGTCTTATTAGTTCAAAAAAAACCCCCTCGGACTCAGATTCGATTGCAACTGAATCTCAATTCAACGAACGACAACTCAATTAGTCAATCACAGACCTGAGAATTTTACAAACACTTCGTATGTGCATCCTCATGTGTAATTAAGTTGAGATTACTCATGTTATTAAATGTACATATTTTATAGAGTTTTTGCTACGCATGTTATTAAATCAAAGTTACACTAAGGACTCAAGGCAGATATATACTCACTTTATCTTCTTTTAATTAATGTGTATGATCATTATTTCAATATACGTAATTTCCAAGATATTATTGTGTCAATATTCATGCTTCAATTTATTCAAAGTTAAGTAACGTACGATCCCTTGATCCGATGTACGTGAAAAATGTTGTAGTAGAATCTAGTATTCTTTTGGCGGTTGTTAGCTATTCAAATTCACTAACATGCCAAAGTAAATCCTATACGGATGTAGAAATCTTATTCTTCACCCCATACTTGTAAACTTTATCCATGTGGATAAGTAAATGCTAGTGGGATGCATCTTTTTGGCATCCCGGGCCTAGAATTTATAGGGGACGGAGACCGAGGTATCGGTACCCGAACTATCGCAGATAAAAGATTTATACTTCGACTATGTATGTCATCATGATGAAATCAGATGGTGGTCAAGCTGGCCAGCTAATATACTATTTGATATGGAGTTCTTAAGGGCACTTACGCTAAACGGACATGGTTACAAAATGCATGTGAAATTATTCTATATTATTTTAAGCAAAGGGTCAAATCTCTCGCTATCACTTTAGGACCCTAGAATATATATTTCTCCAAATTACCAAGAGGTGTTTGCATTATTTCCGCCCAACCTCATAAACACTTAAGCCCAATAAATTATCTATCTTTCAAGTCTCACCCAATACATGATTATATACTTGCGAGCATAAATCGCTCACTTTTCTATTTCTAAATGTTTACAGGGTATGGCGAAAAGGTCAAGCCGTCTGATAAAGGTAAGGAGAAATTGACATGATGAATGCTTTCTGACCGCCTTCCTTTGGATGACATTTAGAGGAAGAGTGAAGCGTGAGGCTATTATTGGAATGTTTAGATAATAAGGCCTGTGTGGGCCCTCCATAGACTTTCGTTGTTAGAAAATTATTTTTAGATGATGTAATAGAGATTACTTTTATTTCTCTTATTTAATGATATGCATGCTTGGATGATGTTATTTTTCTTTTGTCAATTATTGATGGTGCTCGAAGTTTAGTATAGAATATTTAGGGTCATCGTAGTTGGTATCAGAGCCCAAACACCGGTTATGAGACCCTTGTCTTTATCGGAGAGTAGAATGCAATATTTAGAGTCTTTTGGGAGAACAAAAGAACCTTAAGGGATAAGGATAGGAAAGATAAAACATGAGGACAAATAGATGGAGAATGAGGATCAGGCAAACTCTCCCCGCTTCCTGAAGCTAGATCATTTTAGGGCATAAAAACTTTTAAGTTAAGGACCTAAATGAAGTATATTGCAAACTATGCATTGCACTAGTATTTATGTCAAACTATATGCTATGAACCTTGTTTCCATACTGATGTAGGTTATGTTTACTTGTAGATGACTTCGAGACGAGCAACCTTTTGCTGTCGTGCCTGCCCCATGTGATGTTGTCAGCCTTTCGACTAGCTGTAATAGTCTCCACCCTAATGTCATTTGCGGATCACCACTGCCCCCTGGTGCCCAGGGCAATACAGGTGGTACATTTTCAGATCCTTTAGATATCTGATGAGGATTTAAAAGATGCCGACGACCCCATAGACCTAGAGGATGACAAAGACCCCACTGAGCCAGAGGATGCCGATGACCCTATTGATCTAGAGGATGCCAAAGACCACACTGACCCCTCTGAGAGGTTAGATTCCTTAGTTCATATAAGAAGACATTCTCCTCTTCACTACTAGTTAGGTTCTCCACCACAGTCTCCATCTCGGACAAGATCTCATTATGTCTCTGTATATACTGTACCCATTGCTCCAGCTTCACCACCAGCAGAGCAACCAACTTTACCACATGTCGTGCTGCCATTGCAGTCCTACTAGTTGCACCGCCAGTCATCCCACCCGCCACACCGCTTCTAGAGGTGCCATGCCCGTGCCATTCCCAGACGGATTCTGCCTCTACCGCTAGCTTAGGGTTCACTTGGTACAGGCATAGATGGTGACACATAACTACTGAATGATGCATCACTCTGTTTCGCACTAGAGGACCAGCTGACTATTGGACATTTGGAGGGTTTCGTACCAGGACATATTTCTCACCCTTACAGAGACACTAACCGAGATACTAATCTCAGTGAGCGATTATTTCAAGCTCCCGCACCCCAGTGCAGTCGATTGAGATCATTTTATGCACGACCTAGTGGAAAGGGTTGAAGAGGCGTGTTGTTATACGCACAAGATGATGGAGGAACATGATCTCGAGGCCTTGTATTAGATGCATTTAGTAACACTAGTAATCATGAATTAGGCCATATATTTTGTATTTAGGCTTCAGAGTTGATTTTCTCTTATTATGATAATTATGGTATTGATAAATATATTTTGGCATGACTTCCATAGTTATCAATCATGGCTTTGCCACTATTGAAGTAGATTATAAACTTCCAGTGTTGTACCCTCCTAATATTATATATATTATGACAAGTTCATCTTTAAATCTCTTATGAGTTATGCACATTTATTTATTGATGCATTAAATTGCTATATTATGCGAAAGATTTTTCATATGAATTACATGAAATTCTTTTACAAAGGAAAAAAGAAAGAAAGGAAAAGGTAATTGACATTGATTATTTCTTTTTCCAACTTGTAGAGAATGCCTCCAGTACGAAGACCCCGAACCAACCGAGCCAGAAACAACAACGCCAACCGCAATGCGAATGATCGAGGAGACCAAGGAAGCATCAACCCGAATAATAATCGGGGAAACAACAATCACAACGCCAATTAGGACAATCACATCACCTTATTATTCAACCTGATAAGGGAAGCAGCTCAAAAAAATAATTACCCACCACAAATATAACCTAGGAGGGTAACATTCAAAGAGTTCACGAATGGCTGCTCGCCCACCTTTAATAGCGACGGAGGTCCCACTGTAGCACAAACTTGGATCAAAGAGGTGGGATAAGCTTTCTAAATTTATGGGGTGAATGAAGACCTCAAGATTGAGTACACCACCTATCTACTCAAGGGAGAAGCAAATTACTGGTGGGAAGCTACCGAATGGCTAGAACTAGCTAAGAAGCTAGCAATCAGAGGAGAGGAAACAACTGTTAGGTTTTAGAACATTTGATGATGATTGTCTTTAGAATACTTAGAGTACAAATGTATAGAAAGTGTTAATTAGTAACACTGAAGTTTTGTAACCAGTAGTTATCTCTTTGTTTGTAATTCATTTATTCTTTGTAAAGAGATACGATTATTGTTATTTGTAATTAACTGCTGGAATGGAGTATCGAAGCTTTAAGAAGTCAAGTTGTGTATTTGGTCTATTAAAGTTTGCAAAAAGGCTTATCGGAGACTAGAAGAACTGGTCAGAGACTAAAATGGTTTAACTGTCAGAGACTAGTTTTTCTATCGGAGACTAAGAGCTTACGTCATCAGAGATTAAAGGAAAAGGAATCAGAGACTAAGCTGATGTCATCGAAGACTAAGCCTTAACGTATCAGAGACTAAATAACATTATCGGAGACTGCACAAGCTGACGTCATCAGAGACTAAAAGTCATCAGGGACTAAACGTACCAGGGACTAAAAGAGTCATTAGGGACTAATTGTACCAGAGGCTAAAAGATACGTCAGGGACTAAAGCCGTCAGAGACTAAAAGAAGCATCAGAGACTAATTGTGAATTAATCTCTGAAAGATACAGAGTTCGAATTGAAAAAGGAATGTCTTCCACGTAAAGTTAAATGTTATTGAAGACGTAGCTGGTAAGGAAACTCACCAGATATCTTTACCTAATCAAAAAGGAAAGATTGTATTTGATTCGAATAAGGAAGCTGAATTTTATTTAGAATAGAAACTGAGTTAATAGTAATTCAGTAGATGTAGAAGCTGTAATTGTTTTTACAGAGGATTGTAATTCGAAGTTGTATAGGTTTTCATTGTTTTGTATCTTTACTATACAGTTTAGAATTAGGAGAAGCTGACGATCAAATTGATTGTTAGAATTTGTAATCAGTTGTTTAATCAATAAAGCAATTGTTTATAAATTGATTTGACCTTGTTCTTTATATTTCGCAAGAAAATTTGTAATTTCTTAAAGAACAAGTTATCGAAAGAATTTCAAGAACTTGTATTCAACCCCCCCTTCTACAAGTTCTCGGCATCTCACTGGGAAAACAACAACTGATCAAGGCTTCACATGGGAATAATTCAAGGAGATCTTCAATAACCAATATTTTTCGATTAGTGTTGTTGATGATCTTGAAAAGCAGTTCCTAGAGCTAAAATATAAGTGTGATGGTAGAAGTGTACGAGAGAAAATTCAACGAGCTCCAAAGGTACGCTCCACATCTGGTGGATACCTAGAGGAGAAAGAAAAAGAGGCTCGAATATGGGTTGAACCCATGGCTCCATGACAAGATTGTTGTCCTATATCTGGATAGTTATGTAGAAGTCATCTAGAGGACGAAGGTAGTAGAAAGAAGCGGCAAAACACTTTGAGAATTCAACCAAAAGAACCGAAAGGATGGGAAGAAGAAAGTAAGCAACAACATCAGCAACCAAATTAACAGAGGAAATGGTGGAGGAAATAGGAGACCACATAAAAATGTGGTAATGGTAAAACATGAAGAAGGGAATACCCATAACGATAACAAAAGGAAGAGGAACTTCAACAGTAACAATGGAGGAGATAACAACAAGAAGGTCCTTATTTGTGCCAATTATGGAAAGAATCATGGGACCTACCCATGTTTGAAGGGCATGAACACGTGCTACAAATGTCATCATCCTAGGCACATCTCACCGAATTGCCTAAATCAGATACCCGTTGCTGTCCAACCCTAGTATCGCCCACAACAACAGCAATCTAGACCCCAAGGCACTAGTCGCACTCTAGAGGCTGTGAAGACGTGTTATATATGTGGCGTGGAGGGCCACATTTTCACAACCTGCCCACAAAAGAAAGGCGGAGGAAAGCTGCAGAGTTTTGAAGCTAACACTGTATTGATCTGCCCTCAAGCTAGGACCTACAACATGACTGTCTAGCACGTACTGATGTCTGACGATGTGGTGATAGGTACGCTACTAGTCAACTCAGTTCAAGTTCACACCTTATTTGATTCTGGTGCGACCAAGTCTTTTATAGCTAGATGATTACTTAAAGATCTTAACATAACTCCTCAATGCCTAGAAGTACCTCTAGAGGTCATAGTAGCCAACCAGGAGCTCCACATTGTTCAAAATGTATTATTTGATTATAATGTAAAGATAGGAAAGCATAACTTTCCTGTAAATTTAATACCCTTCTCATTAGGGGAGTTCGACATGATAATAGGCATGGATTGGTTGTATAAGTACCAAGCTAGTATTGACTGTAAGAGGAAGAAGATTTCCTTAAGAACACCTTCAAACAATAATGTTTTATTTCAGGGGAACAAAAATACCAAACCATCTCACTTCCTTGCCATGATAAGCTAAGAGAATGATACATAAAGGATGCAAAACATTCTTAGCTTATGTATATGATGCCGAGAAGGAAGTACCGATGTAAAAAAATATTCCCATTATGAGGGAATTCAGAGATGTATTTACGGAAGAGCTATCGAGATTAACTTCAAACAGACAAGTGGAGTTTGGGATCGAGCTAGTACCAAGGACTACTCTGATTTCCAAGGCTCCATACAGGATGGGCCCTTTTGAGTTGAAAGAACTTATGGTGAAATTGCAAGAATTATTAGATCAAGGATTCATTAGACTGAGCATCTCATCTGGGGAGCGCCTGTGCTGTTTGTAAAGAAGAAGGATGGATTGATGAGATTGTGCATCAACTACCGAGAGCTGAATAAAGCGATGGTGAAGAATCGATATCCACTATTGAGGATTGACGACTTGTTTGATCAACTCAAAGATGCAAAATAATTTTCAAAGATCGACTTGAGGTCGAGATATCATCAACTGAAGATCAAAGCTGAAGACATCTCAAAGTTAGCATTTAGGACATGATATAGCCATTACAAATTCCTAGTAATGCTATTTGGACTCACTAATGCCCCAAGTACTTTCATAGACCTGGTGAACCAAGTTTTAAAGCCATAACAGGATAAGTTCATGATCGTGTTCATCGACGACATTCTCATCTACTCTAAGACAGAAGAAGAACATGTCGAACATTTGATAATGGTGTTGGAGATGCTAAGACAAGAGAAACTCTACGCTAAATTCTCGAAGTGCAAGTTCTGGCTTAGAAAGGTGAAAGTTTTGGGGCACGTGATCAACGAGTGTGGCGTGTCAGTGGACCCCAAAAAGATTGAAGCCATCACCCATTGGCCACAACTGAAGACTCCTACCGAAGTACAGAGCTTCTTGGGATTGGCAAGTTACTACCGCAGATTTGTCCAAGAGTTTTCAAAATTGGCTATTCCATTAACGAATCTGACAAGAAAGACGGTGAAGTATGCATGAACTCTAGAGTATGAAAACAGCTTCCAAAAGTTAAAGAAGATGTTGACTACTGCACTGGTGTTGAGCTTACCAGATGACAAAGGACATTTCGTCATCTACAGTGATGTTTCACCAAATGGACTAGGAGTTATCCTAATGCAACACGACAAAGTCATCTCTTACGCATCTTGACAACTAAAGGACTGTGGGAAACGATATCCAACTCATGACATGGAACTAGTTGCTATCATTTTTTCCTTAAAGATTTAGAGATATTACTTGTATAGAGAAAAGTGTGAGATCTATACCGACCATAAGAGCCTGAAGTACTTCTTTACACAGAAGGAGCTGAACATGAGACAAAAGCGATGGTTAGAGTTAATCAAGGACTATGACTACTCAATCAACTATCACCCTGGTAAGGCAAACGTGGTAGCTGATGCCCTAAGCAGATGAAAGAGATCAGACGTGATGACAATTCAGGAAGAGGTAAGGATGGACTTGGAAAGATTACAATTGAATGTTATCACAACAAGGCACAAACAGGAAATTGAGGAAGAAGTCAGAGCAAGACCACAATTATTGGATATAATCAGGGTCGCTCAAGAGGATTTCGTTGAAAAAAGAGAGAAGCTTATCAAAGGAGAAAATGGGAAATGTCGAATCCACGACGATGCTTTGATAAGATTTAAGGACAGAGTTTGGATTCCGACAAATGTGGAGTTAAAAAGAGAATTACTGTAAGAGGCTCACAATTCCAGATTCTCTGTACATCCAAGAGGGACAAAGATGTACCAAGACTTGAAGCAGAATTTTTGGTGGCCAAATATAAAGAGAGAGATAGCCGAATAGGTTAATACGTGTATTAACCTGTCAGAGGGTCAAAGCTGAACATTAGAAGTCAAGTGGACTATTACAATCTTTAGATATCCCAGAATGGAAATGGGAATACATCACAATGGAATTTGTAGTTTGATTACCGAAAACACTGAAAAAGCTAATGCAATATGGGTAATAGTGGATAGATTCACCAAATCTACTCAGTTTTTGCCTGTCAAAGATTACTACGAGATGGATTAGTTAGTCAAGCTGTATATGAAGGAGATTCTTAGCCGACATGGAGTACCGATTTTGATTGTGTCAGATCGTAATCCACGCACAGTTTTTAAGACTATTTGGGAACACGATTAGACATAAGTACTGCATTCCACCAGCAGACTGATGGACAATCCGAAAGGACTATTCAAACTTTAGAAGATATGTTAAGGGCATGTTCATTAGACTTTAGTGGTAATTGGGATGAACATCTACCGCTCATTGAGTTTTCCTATAACAATAGTTTCCATGCAAGCATTGGGATGGCCCCGTTCGAAGCTCTATACTGTAGGAAGTGCAGAACACCGTTATATTGGAATAAAGTCAAAAAAAGGAGACTTGAGGGACCAAAGATGATTCAACAGACTAAAGATGCAATCAGAGTCATCCGACAGATGATGAAAGCCACATAGGTACGACAAAAGCAGTATGCAGAACAACATCAGAAGGATCAAACATTAGAAGTTGGAGGTCATGCATTGCTAAAAATTTTCCCTTGGAAGGGTGTTATGCATTTCAGACAGAAATGGAAGCTGAGCCCCTGCTAAATTAGACCTTTTGAGATACACCGTCGCATTGGTGAAGTAGCTTACCAGTTGGCACTACCCCCAGCATTAGGAAATGTACACGATGTTTTTCACGTGTTAGTGTTTCAACCCTACAAAGGAGATGTGACTGTCCCAAAATCCCACAAAGGACTCGGGCACCATTAGTAGAGGGAAAACAGAAAACATCAAATCCATACAACATGTAACTAAAAGGATTTTAATAGTACATCCTTACAAAATTCAGAGTATAAATCTTGCAGCAAAAACTAATCTATTACAACAGCTTTAACTGTCTATCTGAGGTGCTCCTTACAAGCAAATCAAGTTATTCCTCTCCTTTGCTAGAGTGGTACAACCTCTAACTCATGCCTTGAAAATCATGAACTAGACAAGAATGAGCTATTTACGCTCAACAAGTATATAAACATAGTGGAAAAGAAAATAAAGTTTCTAAAGCATTTAAAAGTGATATAATTCTATTTGGGTGAGGTTTGGTTGAAGTAATACCGTTACCTCAGAGTTCTTATAAAAATTTCTAAGGATCATTGATTATAACACAATTGTGTGGTCCTTTTTGAATAAAACAAGCTCTTATCCATCGAGAGCTAAACCTGTTGGATCTGTTAACCATATCGGAACAATGAGCCAGACTGCATAACTTGGTCTCTTGGTGAACTACGTAGTCGCAATAAATAAGTCAGGTGATAGAACTCATTAGCACCTTTCCTTTCCTCTTGCCAACCACGTGACATGTTCCACATTTTAATGAACATAACAGTCTCATGTCCCATTTAAGGGACATAACATTCTCATTCATTTGCATATATATAATATTAAAAAATAACTGATAAATCAAAGCTCAGTTAAATGCATGCACTTTCATTCATATCATGCTAACGAAAATTAATGCATAGCATTCTGATTTACAAGAAAATTTAAACATAAAAGTCATAACCTTGTATGCATGTCGAATCAATTGATCATGCATTTAACTGAAATAAGCTTAAGAGTGAGTATATGCCTGCCTTTGTCTTTATCTAAGCTAATCTAATTCACTTGCCTGGTGAAATACCTCTGTAAAACATGTATGTTGACATAGCATGAGAATCTATGCTTGGAATATAAATGTGAGTATGTGCAGATGTGATGTCTATGCACTTCTTATATCTTTGATGTTTCAGTTAATCATTTGTTATGTTGGGTCTGCGTTTTTAAATTAAAAAAATCTGAGAGATTTTTCATATTGTTATTTAGTCACTTGTAGACTTCCATATAATTCATTTGATTTATTGGAATCTGTTTGTCAATTATTTATGATATAAAACTTAGTTTAAGTGAACTGGGAATTATTAATTAATTATTATTATTTTAAATAATTCCTTAATTATTTGTGACAAAAAAATTTTTTGTATCTTATGGTTAAACTACGTATCAGTGGATAGCCCTCGGGGCATAAAAGTGGTCATTAGGGAATAAGGTAACCATCAGGGGATACAATATGGTTGTTAGGGAATAGCCATCAGGGGATGCATTTGTTTGTTAGGGGATAATTTCTCAGTCGTCAAGGGATAGCTCTCGATCACCAGGTCATAGCTCTTGGTCACCAGGGCATAGCTCTCGGTCACCAGGGCATAACTCTCGGCCATCAAGGGATAGCTCTCAGCCATTAGGGGATAAAATTTGTTCATCACCTAACTTAACAATCCAGTGCCAAACTCTACATAATGCACCTAACTCTAAATTTTAGAAAGCGCCAAACTCGTCGGCAATCTATTTGACTATCACCAAAGTCACTTGACTAGCGCCAAACTTGTCGATAATCTATTTGTGTGGCAGCCCCTGAAATCAACCCCCAACCCGGGCCTCAGGTGATGTCAGAAAATTGTGTGACAGTCCCCCAAAGATCCCAGGCTAGACTCCAGGCCCTGCCAGAAATTACAACACAACTTACACAACTGCAACTGGAACATCATAACCAAGCATTCTTAAGAGAAATATATTCTCTATTAAAACATCATATTAAAATCTTAAAGGTTTATAGCCTCTTGCAAAAACTCAAATGCAACAACAGCAGCGGACAACTTTAGAAGGCCCATCTGGCCTTATAGTCTGAACATTTCTATTATGGCCTCTCGTTTCACTTTCCCTCTAAAGGCCATCCATAGGAGAGAGATTAAGAAGCTCTCACTATGCCATTTTCTCTTTTCCTTTACTAGGCGACTCGGCCTCCTTGACATGACCTGTAAAACATTTCATAATAATACACATGAGCGTTTTACGCTCAGCAAGTATATATTCAAAAGTTGGTAAGTTTAAACAAGAAGAACAGATAATTCAAAGGCTTTAATAATTATTGGGGTTAGGCGAAGCAATGTCAACACCTCCTAATAATTCAACAAACATGTATCTTTCAGGGTTCCTGAGTTATATCAAGGGTTAACCCTCTTTTGAATAAATCTTGATTCGCCCTCTCTTCACCAGATAATGCATCATCTAACTAGCGTGATCACTATCTAACTTCTTTTTTATCAAATGTCATCCCAGCTGATCAGTCTAGTCGTTTGACTCCATCATTTGGCATACATAGTCATTGCAGAAAAGATTGGTCTGCGAGGGTCTGATTACCGATGCCTCGGTCTCTCATTCGCTATCATCATTGGCTGGAATACCAGGCGAAAGCACTCAACAGCCCTTTTACTATCCATATGGATATACTTTGTATAAAATTTTCTTGTTATAAAACCTTGGCGTACACAGCGAGTCAACCCCGACGACAACCAAAACCTTGGCGTGCATAGCGAATTAACCCCGGCGGCAACCAAAACCTTTATATCCGTATGAGACATACGCGGGTGTGCATAACAAATTTTTAGCCTACAACAGCCCTACATCATATTTTGGTGTGCTAGTGAATTTAAACAGCTAGCAACCACCTAATAATACTTGGCTCAATTAACAACATCTTTTCATGTATATTGGATCAATGATCGTACGTTACTTAATCATGAAAACATCATTTCTGTATAAGAAATAACAACAATCATTTACGTAAATCGAATCAATGATTTTACGTATTTAATGAAAAGAAATGGAGTGAGTTTATACTTGCCTTGGTCCTTAGCTAATTCTAATTTCAACACACTGGTGCGTGAAAAGTTCTGTAAAACATAATTATTGGTATTACATGAGAGATCTATGTTTTGAAAAAAAAAATGAAACTACGTATAAACAGGGGATGGTCATCAGGGGACAACTTTGTGCATCAGAGAATAATCCTCTATTAGGGAATAGTCATTAGGGGATGACTTACCCATTAGGGGATAACTACCCGTCAGGGGATAAGCTACCCGTCAAGGAAAACATTTTCGGTCATCAGGGAATTGCTTTCGACCATCAGGGGATGGTCATTTGGTTATCAGGGGATAAATTTTGACTATTGCCAAACTCTTTTGGTTGTCTCCAAACTCATCGCCAACTGTTTAGCGAGTGCCAAACCCAGCACTGAACTCGTCAGTGGATAATTGTTCAGCACCAAACTCATTTGTTCAGCACCAAACCCATCAGTGGATAATTGTTCAGTGCCAAACCCATCAATGGATAATTGTTCAACACCAAACCCATCAGTGGATAATTGTTCAGCACCAAACTCATCAGTGGATAATTGTTCAGCGCCAAACTTCTCGGAGACAAATCATTGATGCTCATCAGAGACTAATTTAAACTCCCTTCATTAGAGACTACGGGTGTAGAGACTACGGGTGATGTCATTAGCGTGTAAGTTTTACTCATCAGAGACTACAAATGATGTCATCGGAAACTAATATTATCTCATCAGAGACTAACTTTATCTCATCAGAGACTAATATTAACTCATCAGAGACTAACATTAACTCATCAGAGATTAATGTTATCTCGTCAGAGACTAACATTAACTCATCAGAGGCTAATATTAGAGCTTGTCTCTACTACGATGGAAGATCTTTCATGATCAGGAGCGATGCCTAGTGATAAACAAACTCAACCTAGGATGTATCATCGTCCTTTCAGTTGTGTGAAGTACTTCTTTTCATATATGCAAAAGAATGTAGCCTTTTTAAAGTTTTATTCTTTCTTGAAAACTTAGCATACACGGCTAACATTCTCTGATGCATGTAAAAAAGACAGAGTAGAGCACAAGGGCTAACATTCTCTGATGCATGTAAAAAAGACAGAGTAGAGCACAAGGTTCTTACCTCTTTGTCTTTCAGGAAGAAATTTAAAGCTTGACTGAAAATGATTGCCTGAAAGAAAGAACTGGAAATTTATGAAGATGGTGAGTTTAAAGAGAGACTCTAGGAGAGAAGTTTTTAGAAAATAGATTAAAATTTTACCTCAGAATGAGGTATTTATAGCAGGCTGAGATTAAGCTTTGAGATAAAATGATTGGTTAGTCTGGACGGTAAAGTGGATGCTCTTTATAGCTCTTTAACAACTAACAACATATTAAGCAGCTGCTACCATACATGCACTTGATCCTTAATCAGTTATTACCACATAACTAGCTGACTAATCAAAACTCATACATACTTATGAGGTAATATTCTTATGTAAGTTGTTATATGAGGTCCTCATACAAAAATCCCTCAAGGCAAAACACTACAACTGATTATACCCCATTATAAATTAATTAATTATTCAAAAGGGTAGGAATCTAATTTATACAAAATATAAATGAATAACTCGTCAAAAAAAAAAAATTGTTTTTGGGTCGTCACAATTTGACTACTGCCAAGTTCACTTGACTAGCGCCAAACTCGTCGGTAATCCATTGACTACCGTCATAGTATACCTTAGTGGATAATATCATTAGGGAATAACATCCTAGGCGTTAGGGGATATCCTTGCCCATCAGGGAATAAATTTAATACAACAAGGGATAACTTTAACCCATTGAATGACAACTTTAATCCATCAGGGATGATTTTTAACTTATCAAAGTATAGTTTTGCTCACCAGGGAACATATTTGACCCGTCAGGGGATAATTTTTAGCCTGTTAGGGGATGATTTTCAAAGTGGCTAACACATCCATCAAGGAATAATGTGTTTATCAGGGAATAACATGTTTATCATCGGGTATACCTTTGTTCAACCCTATTAGAGACTAACTTTTACCTCTCTCGGGGACTAAGCTTGAACTGTCGGAGACTAGTCACTTGAACTGTCGGAGACTAACAGTTTACACTGTCAAAGACTGTTCTATTGGAGACTAGTAGTTTATACTATCGGAGATTAACAGTTTACACTATCGGAGACTAACAGCTTACACTATCAGAGACTGTTTTATCGGAGACTAGCAGTTTATACTATCGGAGATTAATAGTTTACACTATCGAAGACTAACAGTTCACACTATCGGAGACTAGCAATTTACACTATGGGAGACTAACAGTTTATTCCATCGGAGACTAGCATTTTAAACTCTTGGAGACTAATATTTTAAACTCTCGGAGACTAATATTTTAAACTTGTTAGGTTTTATAACATTTGATGATGATTGTAGTTAGAATACTTAGATATACAAATTACAGTTAGTGCTAGTTTATAGCATTTGAATTTTTGTAGCTGGTAGTTTACTCTCTGATTCATGTAATTTATTTTTATGTGAGAGTAAGTTAATTTGTATTATAAAAGACTACCAGAACTGCATTAGAGATTTCAACAAGTTAGAGATTGTGTTTGGTCTATCGGAGACTAAGGCAAAAGTTTATAGGAGACTACAGCTTAAAGCATCGGAGACTAATCTTAAGTCATCAGAGACTAAGTGTAAACCATTGGAGACTATGATTAAAGCATTGGAGACTAAGCTTAAGCTGTTGAAGACTAAATAGTTGATTAGAGACTAATGTTGAAGTAGTCAGAGACTAAAGTAAAATTACTCTCTGATGTAGTATAAGTTCTATTTGAATTAGAAGTTATCTTCGACATGGACATTGAAGAGTCATTGGAGATAAAGCTGGTGAAAAAAAAAGAATTGTACAGAGAATTATTATTGAATAGGATTAGAAGTTGAATTTCGATTCAGATTTGGAAGCTGTAATTAATTTTACAGGGTTGTATTAGAAGCTGTATGATTATATAAGTTTATACATATATAGTACATAAATCGAAGCTGACAATTAGTTTTGTGATTGTTAGATTTTGTAATCAATTGTTAATCAATAAAAACAATTGTTTATAAATTTATTCTTGTTCTTGTTCTTTAATTTCTGCAAGTAATAATACTTTGCAGAACAGGAATTTGAAAAGATTTCAAGAACTTGTATTCAACCCCCCTTCTACAAGTTCTAGGCTATTTTAGTAGGACAACAAAACTCTCGAAGGCTAACATTCATAGCCTATCAGAGACTAACTCTAAAATGTAAGAGACTGAGTTAAAACTTTTCTCGGCTATAGTGGGTGACTTTTTTATTCTTTAATGGATGGTGTCATCAATAAATAACCTTACTTAGGGCATTTCTTCATCATCTTTTCTGCAGTGTGTATCATTTCTTCTCATAATAGATACACACATAATTGGAAACAAATACTACTACAGTCTACGACAACTTTTATAGTTGCAGAGTTATGCAGTTCTTGAAGCCTTATTCTATCTTTAGAGAGGCCGAGAGAGAAAATGTGAGTATTCTTTCTTATTCTTTTGGACACTGTTAAACCTCAGGAACTTTGATTGTCTAAGACACAAGCACGGTGTTTTTAAAGAGTTTTAACTACTGATATAAAAACTGTTTGGAAGTTAATATAGTTTGTATAGTTAGATTGTTTTAATATTTCTTATTCTTTTCTTTTAGTATGCAAAACTAATAACTCCTGATGTTATGGGTATGCTTTTAAAACATTTATGGGTATGCTTTTAAAACATTCTTTTTGAACAAAGTGTTTTACAATATGATATGAATGAATAAGGACATAAAACAAAACAAAACAAAGCATATGATTGGTAT
This sequence comes from Centella asiatica, assembly GCA_014636745.2. Taxonomy (NCBI): domain Eukaryota; kingdom Viridiplantae; phylum Streptophyta; class Magnoliopsida; order Apiales; family Apiaceae; genus Centella; species Centella asiatica. The sequence goes on from CM025781.1 coordinate 18,759,829, forward strand.
AAAGCTCTTACCTCTTTAAGCTTTAAAAAAAGAATTAAAATACTCGTGCTGCTCTTGAAAAGGACAACTGCTCTTTGATAAGGAAGAATGAAATTTATGTGGGTGTCGGGCAGAAAATATTTTTGGAAGTGAGGCTAGGATTATACCTGAGCTGATGTATTTATAGTGATTGCAAATCAACTAGAGCAGTTAGATCATTTTGACGAATAATTCTCAGTCGTTGGTTAGATTGACCAGAAATATGCTTTTGGAGTGATATGATTGGCTAGCTTGGTCGATGTAGCTGTTTGCCAAAATATCAACTAATCACTTATAATAGCCAACATTCAGTTGGATAGAAAAACTTCTCTTGTTGGTATCCTTGCAAAACAAGTATCCTTTTTAAAATATATGTATATGCATAACCAGTTTGGTAACCATGGTTAGATTGTATAGTTAAGTTGGTTCATCAGTGGATACATTGTATGCAACCAACTTCTTGATATATCATGGTTACGTTATCAACACACAGTAGTCCTTAGTCAGCAATTCACACTGTCATTTTTTTTTGTAGTGTGTTTCTCAAGGTCTCTCCTCCCTTTTTGTTCTCACTTGATTAAAATGATCATTTAAAGAATGGGTTTAGTATTTTCACATCACTTTTGGTGGATTACTTACACACCAACTTATAATAATCGATTTTGGACATAACATTGACAAAAAAAAAAAAAAACAAATCATGCATTAATATTCATACATCATAGGAATTAATCCATTTTATTCTATTTAAAATTTTGGGTCCTCACAGGAGATCACACTGGCATTATTGATTACCAGCCGATTGAACTTCAACCAGATATGCGCTACGAAGAGATTCCAGTGCAAATTTTGGATTGACAAGTAAAGATTTTAAGGAATAAGGAGATTGCCTTCGTAAAAATAATATAGAGGAATCACAATGTCGAAGAAGCAACGTGGGAATTAGAAGAAATGATGATGCAAAAGTACCTCATCTTTTCACTAACTAAGTTTCGAGGACGAAACTTATTTTGGGGGGGAGGATGTGAGAACCGAAAAATTCAAATAAATAGTATGAACATTACCTTTGTGTTAGTTATGAAATTTTCGTTTCATTTCAATGACTGATAGATTTTACGATTAAGTAAACATGCAAATCACGCAAATCAATGCATGAACGTCCACTAATGATAAATTGTAACGAACGTGGCATTATAAATGTCACGAGATGCTAATCATGATAAGAATTTCATAATCACATTTCTATCACGCCGGTGCAGATAAACTTTTCGGTTTATGCAATAAATCATTGCATAACCATTAAAATCCAATTAGTGGCATCAAGTTAAACACTAATTAATTCAAAACTTCAGCATTTTCCCTAAATGGTAAAACAAGGAGAAGATTTCCAATCCAAGGGAAATTTTTTCCAATCTAAGTAAAATTTTCAAAAACTAATTTAATGGCCAAGAATGAATTTCAAGTTATAGAACTATACCATTATAACTAAATTCTAGCCTCCACTTCAGTCATTTTTCTCCATCAAATCCACCACACAAAAATTTGAAATTTCATTTAAGAACATTTATTGAGCATTTAACATTTTGCTCATTAAAGCTTTAAAGAGGTAACACACTGCCTTTTTATTTAAGCATTTATTGTCATTTATGTTATCACCATTGTGTAAAATAAATTTTTCAGTATCATTTTCATATATAATACATGTGCATAACAGTTGTAGATTGGGAGATATTTAATTTTAAAGTTGCAAGAAAAAAATAAATCAAAAATCATGAACATTCATATGAACATAAGAACCCTAGATGCCTAATCAACAAATCGGACAGTAAGCTTGAATGCTTGTGGAAATCTGACTTGGGGTTTATGTTTCTGCTATGTAAGGCTGCATTTTGGTACAAATAATTTGAGAAACAGTTAGCCTAACACCTAGTTCATGTTTAGCCGAACTGTTTTTATGCGCATGAACTTTGATTTTGATTTTGAAGCTTGTTTGTTAATAAAAATCAAAATAGACATCATAGTTTCATTTATGGAAGTCCCCAGATATGTTTCTATGGTTAACTCGTCAAGGATTGTGGCGTTTCAATGGGTTCGGACCTCAGCCGAAGCCTTGTCAAATTTCATGGAGGTCGTTGGCGGCAAACCTCCGAAACCCCTCCCCGTTACGTTTTAGCTCACGACGTTGGCAAGATCGAGGTATTCCCCTATAGGGAACCTCACGGTGGCGTGGATGGTGATGTTTGGCGTGGTCAGCCACACCGTCGTCGTCGCCTTGGCCCCCTGCTACTGCAAAAACCCTAGGAGGTAGGAGAAAGTGAGAAAGGAGAAATAAATCAATTAATAAAGAAAGAGTTTCTTAATTACCACAATTAAGTGACAAATTATTAATTTATAAATGATTATTATTTAATTGAAAGATTAAATAATAATTAAGGAAGAAATTCTAAATTTATATTAAATGATTAATAAATCATTTAAGCTAAGATTAATTGAGAAGTAATTATTAATTAATTAAATTAATAAATCAAGATCAATTATTATTTAATTAAAATAATTAAATAATAATTAATGAATAAATTTTAAATGAATATTAAATGATCAATAAATTATTTAAGTCAAAAGTAATTAAGAATTAATTTACTTGTTTGAGAAATAATTATTATTTAATTAAAGAAATTAAATAATAATTGAAGTATAAATGTTTAATAATTGATAAAAGATCTATAAATTTTTGTGTTAAGATTTAATTAAGAAATGATTATTTTTTAATTAAAACAATGAAAGAATAATTAAAGAATAAAGTTTTGATGAATGATAAATGATTAATAAAATCATTTAAGCTAAAATTAATTAATTAATATTAATTAATTAATCTAATGTCTTAACAAATAAATTAAATTAAATTATCGGGAACCTACGAACGATGTCTTATTAGTCCAAAAAAAATCCCTCGAATTCAGATTCGTTCCAACCGAATCCCAATTCAACGAATGACGACTCAATTAGTTAATCACAGACCTGAGAATTTTACAAACACTTCGCATGTGCATCCTCATGTGTAATTAAGTTGATATTACTTATGTTATTGAATGTACATATTTTACAGAGTTGTTCGCTACACAGGTTATTAAATTAAAGTTACACTAAGGACTAAAGGTAAGTATATACTCACTCTATCTTCTTTCAATTAATGTGTATGTTCATTATTTCAATATACGTAATGTATCCAAGATATTATTATGTCAATATTCATGCTTCAATTTATTCAAAGTTAACTAACGTACGATCCCTTGATCTGATGTACATGAAAAATGTTGTACAAGAATCAAGTATTCTTTAGGCGGTTGTTAACTATTCAAATTTGCTAACACGCCAAAGTAAATCCTATATGGATGTAGAAATCTTATTCTTCACCCCATATTTGTAAACTTTATTCATATGGGTAACTAAACGCTAGTGAGATGTGTCTTCCTGGCATCTCGGGCCTAGGATTTATAGGGGATGGAGACTGAGGTATCGGTAACCGAACCCTCACAGATAAAAGATTTATGCTTTGACTACATATGTCATCATAATAAAATCAGATGGTGGTCAAGCTGGCCAGCTAATATACTGTTTGATATGGAGTTCTTAAGGGCATGTGCTGTGGCGCCCCCGAAAATCCCCCAAGCCGGGCCCCGGACACTGTCAGCGATTTGGGTGACAGTCCCCGAGATCCCCAGGCTGGAACCCCGGGCTGCACCAGAAAACTACAACACAACATCACAATAGCAAAACAAATAACATAGCCAAGCCTTAACAACATACCTGTGGGAAATATATTCCCAAAATACGTCATTACAAAATCTTAAGGTCCACTTCATCTTACAAAACCTCAAAGCTTGAAAATAAACAAGCTGCAGCGGAAACAAAACTTTAGATGGCTCATATGGCCTAACAACTTAAACACACTTAAGCAATTCTCTCCTTCCCTCTCTTAAGGGACTCAGCCTTCACGACATAACCTGAAAAACATTCATAGCATTCCACATGAGCGTTTACGCTCAGCAAGTATATAATCATAAGCAAAAAGAATCAGATAAAAGCCTTAATATTCATTGAGGTTGGACGAAGCAATGCCAAAACCTCTTGATACAACAATAAACATATATCATCTAGGGTGCCCGAGTGATATCAAGGGTTAACCCTCTTTCAATAAATCATGATTCGCCCTCTCTTCATCAGATAATGCATCACCTGACCAGACTGATCATTATCTGACTTCCTTACATAATCAAATTTCATCCCAGCTGGTCAGCCTGGTCATTTGATTTATCATTTGACATACGTAGTCCTTCGCAGAAAGCATATGGTCTGTGGAAAGTCTCATTACCGATGCCTTGCCTCGGTCTATCATCATTGGCTAGAATACCAGGCGAAAGTATTCAACAGCCCTTTAACTTTCCATATGGATATATCTTCTTGTAAACATTTTCTCAATTTTGAATAGCATGGACGTACTAATCAATTAAAAGCAGCGACTGCCAACAACACATATTGGCGTGCTCAACAATTAAAAGACAGTGATCATCACAGGCAAAACTATATATATATATCCATACAGAAGTTACTTGGGTGTGCATACAAGTCCATGACTTGCAACACCCAAACATCATCTTTATCATCATTTGGTGTGCTAGGAACTTTAAATAACTAGCAAACATCCAATAACACATAGTTCAAATATCAACATTTTCTTCATAAATCGGATTCAATGATCGTAAGTTACTTAATCATAAAAGAAATCATCATCATGCATAAGCATTAACATCATTCATTTACGTAAATCGAATCAATGATTATACATAATCCGTAAGAAAGAAGTGGAATGAATATATACTTGCCGTGGTCCTTAGCTAGAATTCACTATATTTGTGGAAAAAGGTTTCTGCATAACATCATTGTGGGTATATCATGAGAAATCCATACTTAATATATGGCTATTCATATTAGAAAATGGTTATTAGGGCATGAGGTTGCCCATTGGGGAAAATTTCACTCGTCAGAGACTATTTAACTCATCAGAGACTGCTGACGTCATCTTTACTCATCGGAGACTAACAATGACTTCATCGGAGACTATTAAACCCATAAGGGACTGATGACGTCATCTTAACTCATCAGAGACTAAGGGTGACGTCATCAGAGACTAATTAACTCATAAGAGATTGATGACGTCATCTTAACTCATCGGAGATTAAGGCTGACGTCATCATCAGAGACTAACATATATCTCATCAGAGACTATGGATGACGTCATCAGGGACTAAACTTAGTCTGTCGGAGACTAAGGATGACATCATCAGAGACTAAGGATGACATCATCAGAGACTAATTAACTCGTTAGGGACTGATGACGTCATCTTAACCCATCGGGGACTAAGGGTGACGTCATCAGAGACTAACAACATCTCATCAGACTAACAACATCTCATCAGAGACTAACAATTCCTTCATCGGAGACTAACACCAACACATCAGAGACTAAATTGGACCTCGTCTCAGATACAGGGTCGTCTTCCTCACTTCTCCAAGGGTGGTGATCTCAACTACAACTCCGTAAATCAACTCTCAACATGCTTTAAGCTATGAGCAACACTTCTAGACACAAAAGAATATAATCCTTTCTTTTTCTTTCTTAAAGACTTGCTCCTATAGCTAAACTTCTCGGATCCCAAGCAAAAAGAAAGGCAAAAAAGAACTTAACTTAAGATTCTTACTTCCTGGGTTGACGAAAGAGATCAGAGCTTGTTTGAAAGTGATTGTCCAAAAGAAAGAACTTGAAATTAAATGGAGATGGTAAGTTTAAAGAAGAACTTTGGAAAAGGAAATCTTTAGAAAAGAGACTGAAATGTTCCTCCGAATGAGGTATTTATAGTAGGCTGAGATTAAGCTTTGAAATAAAATGATTGGTTAAACTAGACGGTAAAAACGGCTGCTCATCATGATTTTTAGCAGCTAAGCATCGAAATAAGCCTGTTGTCCTTCATGCACATACGTTTAATCCACTTGATGACACACAAGCATCTTATTAATTAAATTAACATACGTACACAATGACGTCATCAAACTTAGGCTCTTAAGTCCTTCATAAGATTTAACCAATCTAGACGCAAAGCTTCTTCAAACAATTACGTATGTCACCAAACATAAACAACATTGCTTATCCTTGCAACCAACAATCAAACAACTATAACCCCCTTTAATGGGTCCAAAAATATTCATACAACCAAAAGCGTCATATAATAACCATATTCATATTACTAAGAAAATATAATAACATAAAATAAAATAAAATGAGTGAATAAATTATTTATAGATGACAAAATTTTCGGGTCATCACATGTGCGCTAAACGGACATGGTTACAAGGCGCATGTGAGATTATTCTATATTGTTTAAGTAAAGGGTCAAATCCCTCGCTATCAATCGGAAACCCTAGAAACTATATTTATCCAAATTATCAAGACGTGTTGGCATTGTTTTCGCCCAACCTCATAAACACTTAAGTCCAATAAATTATCTATCTTTCAAGGCTCACCTAATACATGATTATATCCTTGCTATCATAAATCGTTCACCTTGCTATTTCTAAATGTTTACAGGGTATGGCGAGAAGGTCGAGTCTTCTGATAAAGGCAAGGAAAAAATTGTCATGATGAATGCTTTCTGATCGCCCTCCTTTGGATGACATTTAGAGGAAGAGTGAAGTGTGAGGCTATTATTGAAATGTTTAGATTGTAAGGCCTGTGTGGGCCTCTCATAGACTTTCGCTGTGAGAAAATTATTTTTAGATGATGTAATAGAGATTACTATTATTTCTTTTATTAAATGATATGCATGCTTGAATGATTTTTTTTTTTTGTCAATTATTGACGGTGCCCGAAGTCCGGTATGTGATTTTTGGGGCCGTCACAAAGATGGCCTACACAAATGAGCCATTTGTGCTTCCACAACATATGGAACATTTAATCTCTACACCCCAATCCTCTTCTCAACCTCCTATTTCTTCAACTTCTACTACAATGGCTAAAACAACTACCACTTCTCAGCCTAACCAAGTAGTAAAACCTTTTGTGCATCAAACCTCTACATCCTAGCCCTTAGTCTTTCAAAAGACTAAGGGTACTAAAAGAAAATCCATAGAAGAAACCATACATATTGAGGGGGATCAAGGAGAAATACTGGTTTGCATTAAAGAAAAGAAGAAGAAGAAAGCCAAAAGAGATACACCCAAACCAAGCCAGGCAGTATCCTCCCAACAGGATGCTAACCTTGATATGGAATTAAACACATTTCTAATTATTTCCTCCCAAAAGGATTCAGTTATTGAAAATAGTCCTCAACCAAGGATAACTATGAGTGAGGAACATACACGGACTACAAGCCCTGATGAAATTCTTATCAGGGTCTCTGAGAGCCACTTCTAGATAACTGACACAGTGAGTGCACACACTAGCTCCATATCTAAATCTTTTGATGGATCGCCTCCTCATTCAGTGATCCAACCAACACTCCCCTTTACACCTCTTCATTCTTTCTCTTTATTATCAGAAGAATCAAATGGATTACACCATCAATCTTCTAACTCAGGAACTTACTCAAACAATAGATCCAGTCCTAGTAAAGGTCTTGAAATCACAGATCATGATAGGCAACACTACTAAATTTGAGTTCCACAAGATTCAAACTACCATAAGTGAGAAAATAAAAAGTGTACAAAAAGTCGTTGATACATTCTTTACAAGCCATTCCATACTGAAGTTCAAGCTTCTAATTGACAATGTTGATCAACAACTCTCCTCTTTCAACAATCGATTGACAAACATGGAATCTCTGCAACAATAAATGGCTGACAACCTTCAATAACTTCTCATAGTCAGTACCCCACTCTCAACTTCCACTAATGATGCCACCAAAAAAGTGGAGAAATCTTCAAACACCTCACCAGGGGTTGTTGCTGAGCAAACCAAAGGACTACCATCATGGGGTATGACTGCTCCTTCTACACATGAAGTCCCAATTGCCAGAAAAGACAAAGGCAAGGGTATCCTAATTGAAGTTAGCAACCCCAATCTTGGAGATTTTACTACTTGGAACTAATTCTGATTCATTTGATTCAGACACAGTTACCAAAGCAGTTTTAGCTTTCTTTGGAGGCTCATTCATCAATGGCTTCCTCATGGCCCTTCTCTCAGCCTGCTCAATCTCTTTATTTCTCCTTCTAGTCTCAACAGACTTTTGAGCTCTTGTTTTATTTGTTTCCAAGGCCTTTTTCTTTAATTCTTCCTCCTCCCTAGTTGCAGCCATTTCCTCTTCTTCTTGCAATTTCTGAGCAAGCAATGCATCTGCTTCGATTAACTTCTGCTCCTGAGGATAAACTAACTCTACTTTCCCATCCACTATCATCTGTCCTGGGGTGGGAAAGTGAGCAGTCTTCATGCATTCTCCTAATAACTTAGGTTGTCCTGGTTAAACAGACTTTTTCTTCTTTGGTTCTTCAAACAGAATGCCCTTGCCTTTATCTTGCTTTGTAATTTGAGCTTTTGCAGTAGAAGGAAGAACTGTTGTTGTTGTTGTTGTTGTTGTTGATGTTGTACTAGACTTGATGGCTGCATCAAGTTCTCTTTTGGCACCTTCAAGTCTTGTAAGTTTAGCCGTCAAACTAGCATAGCATATTTTCTCAAGAACAACTTCTGCAGACTCTTTTTGTTGAATTTGTTGAACTGCAGACCTTGACTGACTACTCTCCCCCTTTTTGACATCAGAATCTATAGGTGTAGGAGAATCACTAACTAGTGTAAGTGTAGCCTGTTGAAGAAGTTGTGTGAGATGTTGAAGAACAACTTCTGCAGATTCTTTTTGTTGAATTTGTTGAACTGTAGACCTTGACTAACTACTCTCCCCCTTTTTGACATCAGAATCTATAGGTGTAGGAGAAATAGTAACTAGTGTAAGTGTAGCCTGTTGAAGAAGTTGTGTGAGATGTTGAAGAGCAAGATCAAATTTGTCTTGCTTCTGCATGATGGACTGGACATTAGATTCTAGTGCTTGAAGTCTCCTCTTAATTATGGATTGCTCTTTTAGCCGTGTATCAATTGAATTAAGCATCCTCTTGGGAAGGTGTCCTTCATAGCAACTTCTTAGTTTTTCAGTTTCCAGGTCCATCTTATTCTCAACATCCTGGAGTGCAGCCTTAAGAACAGTGATTATTAAGTGCTGGAACTTCATATGTTTCTTGTAAATCTTGATCAATTCCTCATGGGCTGCACCAAAAGTAAACTCAGTAGCACCATACCATATATTGGTCAGATAATCTTGACTTAACTGGGCAGCTACTTCATCGAAAGAGTTTGTGTAGCTTGCATCCAGCCAAGCATCCACATTCTATTCTTTAATCTCAACAGACTCAAGTTCATCTACAACTCTTGTCTTCAATGCTGATATGTGATCTTGTTGTTGTTGAAGGCCATATAAAATCTCAAAATCAGCATTGGACATGTCAATTAGTAATTGTAAAGCTACATCCCTTAGCAGTGAGCTTCCCTTAGTTTCCTCTATTTGAGTGATTGTTGTAAGAGCAGAGGAAATTTGAGCTTCAATGGTGATGGAGGGCTCAACAGGCTTGAGAAAATCACCTGCGAAGAATGTATTTTTCTCACGTTTATTTTTTTCAAAGATCTTATCCTTGCTCACTCCCTCACCTTTTGCCTAGAGTTGGACATCTAGCTGTTCTAGCTCTCCTTTTTCCTAGCTATCCAAAGCTTGATTCTCAAGTATTTGTGTTATCTCTCCTTTTTCCAGGTCAGGAGCCTGACTCTCACTAATTATTCTTTCTGTCTCACTCATTTGGGTAGTATCACTCTGTCCTACAAAAGGAGGAGGTAAAGAAGAATTATATGTGACACCAAGAAGAGGGGATTCCCTTTGTATATCAGTGGTTAAGGATCTCTCCAAGGAAAGTGTTGGAGAACTGATTGCACTTGTACTTTGAACAAGTGGTTCTTGTGTGTTAGTTTCTGGTGAGATACAAGCATTAGTCTCTGGTGAAGAACTAGTCTCTGGTGGTTGACTAGTCTCTAACCAGTCCATGTGAGAGCTAGTCTCTGATGGCTTAGCTTGATCCACCTGGACTGTTGGCTCTTCTTGGAAAAATCAAGAAAATCCAAACTATCAAGTTCTAAAGAATCAAGAATAGGAGAAGAGATAGGGGAAGGTACAGATTGGAGTATTGGCTGCTCCTCAAGAACAGAAATTTGAGGAGCATCAATTGAAATAGACTCTGTGTGTGCACTCCTTGTGTCACTCTTTCTTTTTGATCTTCTCTCTCTTTGGTCTTGCCCCTTTGTACATACAGGGGGTTGTGCAGACTTTGTACCTGTTGTTCCTGGTTGGGAACTTTCTTCAATATTAGCATCCTTTTAGGAGGATGTTAATAGAGTGCTGTTATTCCTTTGAACCCCTATTGCCTTTTGAAAGGCAATGGATTGCTTTTGAAGTGAATGCTTTAGTGATAATATCAAAAAATAAAGACCACTCCTGCTTAAGATGGGGTCTAGTTATGGAACCTACTGATGTAATTTCTTCATTATAATGTAAGTTTTTAAGCATATCTAGTAATTCCTCATCAAAGGCAGTGAGGTCATATGCATCATGAACAGGTAAATGTAATGCCTTATTAATTACTGTGACAACCCCGATTTTCCAAACCATAGACCAGTGTCATTAGTTTATTACTAACTGCTGTGACATAGGCTTTTGGAGGAAAACTAGGTTGTCAATGGGAAAATTCAAGGAGCTATTACACCAAAAACTCTTTTCATTGTATTAATAATTGAAAGTGAAGCATCTAGTAATTATTACAAACATTATTTTTAAAGTTTTCAGTAGCGAAAATAACATATCTTTTCTTGAAAACAAAACAAGATCCAACCAACCGAAAATCCTATTTATGAGCCTTGGACTGCTAAATTTACTGACTCTGATATGACTTTAATTTACCCTTTGAACCTTCTTCTTTCTTGGGTTGAACTGAAAGAGAATCAAACAAGTATGAGCAGAAAAGCCCAACAAGTAATATAATATAAAACAAATATAATGAATCTGGTTAAGAGATCAGTTCAAAAATACAGTTTTCAAAATATTAAAGTTTCATCTGTCGAATTCAGATGGGAAGAGTTCATATCTTCAAATAGAAGAAAAATTGACAATATTATGCCTCTGAAATTAAGAAATAAGGAATATCTTCAAATAGAAGAAATATTGGCAACATTACGCTTCTGAAATTTAGAAATAAGGAATATCCACATAATTCTCGGATGCCTTTCAGTATTATGACTTACTTGAACATCTCACATCAATGATGTCTTTCAGTACTATGACTTACTTGATCATCAATTCTGTTCAGCACAAAGGCCTACTGAGAATATCATCTACCACATGACAATAACGGGCCAATGTTATTTCATTGTGATCTGCTATATACATACGTATGACATTTAGTAGACTTAATTACATCTACTTTCTCATAGGGCCAGAAGAATAGAGTATCCCATTCTTATTACCTGAATTGATCCCCCTACTCATATATATATACACAAGGGCATAGAAGAATAGAGTATCCAAAATCTCATTCTAATTACCTGGGTTGATTCCCTTGTAGAGATAGTGGATAGATTTTGACACCTTAATGAAATTTACCAAGGTGATTATATAGCATCCTTGTAATCTCAGTGAGGGTCGTGACACCTCAAGGGACTGTCCAAGGTGATCACACAACACCTTTGTAGTCTCAATGAAGGTCACCAAGTATTTATTACCTTTATAAGCTGAATTTAATAACTCAAAATGTCATGTAATGATATAAAACAAATAAATGCTTATAAATGAGATATTAAAATCAAGTATTTCTCAAAATGATATTAGCTTCAGTTTGAGCAAATTAATTCTCTGTCAGTACGCATACGAAACAATTATGTATACGTAAGAAGAAAGGTTTAAGCATTTGTTATAACTTGACATTGATCAAGTTAATTGATCATGTGTTTAATTTGAAAAATAAATCATACTTACTTTTATATCTATATATGTAATTGTGTGATATATTAAAAACATGATAAATATATCACTGAAAAGTAATTTATGTATAACTTGAACAACTAAGTTATACGTTGAAAGAATAATAACACATATATTACTTGCCTTGACCGGGATGATAATTGTATGGTAGGTCTGCAAAATCTATTTTATGAATCATAAATGATTAACAGAAGTTAGAACTACCATAATATGTTTAGCTAGTAAAGTTATAATATTTAAGTCATGCTATGTTTGTGTCAGGGAATGGATTCTACTTGTTATGGAATAAGTTGTGTTATCAAGGTATAGTTCACAGTCATCAGGGGATAGCTTATAGTCATTAAGGAATACTTATAGCCATCAGGGGATATTACAACCATCAGGGGATAGTTGTTAGGGGATATGTTATTCATCAGTGGATATTTATCATCGGGGGATAAATTATCCGTCAGGGGATAACTAGTCGTCAGAGGATAAATTACCCGTCAAGGGATAATTTACTTATCAATGGGTAACTAGCCATTAGGGGATATATTGCTCGTTAGGGAATAGACTGCCCTTTAGAGAATAACTACCCGTCAAGGGATAATGACCCATTAAGGGATAGCCCTCGACCATCAGGGCATGGTCCTCAGCTATCAGGGGATGAATTTGTTCATCGCCAAACTTGTCGGTAATTCATTTGACTGTTGCCAAACTCTTTTGGCTGTCGCCAAAGTCATCGCCCACTAGCTAACGCCAAATCGTCAGTAGATAATTATTCAGCGCCAAACTCCTCGGAGACTAACATCATTAGTCATTGGAGACTAACATTATTACTCATCAGAGACTAAATTATTCTCCGATAGCTAGAATAACTCTCAGTGGATAAGTTATTCATCGGAGACTAACGTTTTATTCATCAGAGACTAACAATTTTATTTATCAAAGACTAATATGTTTTGCCCATCGGAGACTAACATTTAGTCATCAGAGACTAGCTATTAACTAACAATATGAAGTATATAGAGTTTATCCAACTGATTTATCTCTACAGGGACAATGTAATCTAAGGTTTCATGTAGGTTCTATTCATACTGAATGACTAGATAATGAAAATAACTAAATAACTTAATAAAAGCTCTTAATATTTACCTGACAAGTTTCCAATACTGCAGAATAAGCTAGAGGAATTTATCGTAGGTTTAAGGATTTTATGTATTTGAGAGTGTTGTGAAGAAAAAAGAGTGGTAGGGGTCCTCCTTATATAGGTGTTGGAAATATGAAAATATCTAAGATATTTCTTACGTAGATTAACATCGGACTTAAAAGCTATTGAAATGCTACAATATGTTAACAATTACGGATAGGTGTCAGACTATGGTATAACTTACTAATGACTCAGCTTAGTAATACACTTACTCATTGAAGAGGGTTTCAACACCTATATTGCTTACTCATTACAGGTTCATTACTTATCTATTACGGAGTCATTCTCTGTTATATCAGTAGTAACAATTTATGTTACTCCCACATAAATTAATTCTAACTTAGTAATAATTTATATTACCTCATAAATTTAAGCTACAATTTATTTTTGTTAATAAATAAATTTAAATAAATTTATGCATGAAAATAAATTGACCAAAAAATTATTTGTTAACGCCTTTAATATTATAATAGTAATTACCCATATCTAGGGTATTACAATTACTGCATATTCAATAGAATAAACAATATTATCATACCTAAAGTTTACCACAACAGAGTCATCATTCTCATCCTGGATTTTAGCAGTGGACCACATAGCTATGATGATCTCAGCGGCTTGTTTAGGCGTTTCACAAATGACATATGAAAGTGTAGATGTTTTCCCAGTGAGATGCCGAGAACTTGTAGAAGGGGGGTTGAATACAAGTTCTTTTAATCTTTTTCGAATTTTTTATTCTTTAAGAAATTAAACTTTCTTGTGGAATATAAAGAACAAAAACTCAAATCAATTTATAAACAATTGCTATATTGATTTCACAATTGATTACAAATTCTAACAACCATAATAAATATGATCATCAGCTTCTTTTCTATTCTGTATAGGAAAAGATACAAACTATGAAAAACCTATACAGCTTCAAATTACAATTCTCTGTAAACCTAATTACAGCTTCTCTAACAATTGAATTACTATTAACTCAGTTTCTATTCTGAATAAAATTTAGCTTCCTTATTCGAATCAAATACAATCTTTCCTTTTTGATAGGAACAGATTTCTAGTTAGTTTCCTTACCAGCTACGTCTTCAATAATATCTTGCTTTACGTGGAAGACATTCCTTTTTAATTCGAACTTCGTATTTCTCAGGAATTAAATCTCGATTAGTCCCTGATGCTTCATCTTTAGTCTCTAATAACGTCATTATTAGTCTCTGGTGCATTTAGTCCCTGATGACGTCAGCTTGTGTAGTCTCCAATAGAATTATTTAGTCTATGACGCATTAAGGCTTAGTCTCCGATGACATCAGCTTAGTCTCTGATGCTTTTAACTTTAGTCTCCGATGACGTAAGCTTTAGTCTCCGACTTCTTTAGACTTAGTCTCTGATAACTTAAGTCTTAGTCTCCGATAGGCAAAACTAGTCTCTGACAGATAAAATCTTTTTAGTCTCTGACCAGTTCTCCTAGTCTTCGATAAGCCTTTTTGTAAACTCTAACGGATCAAATACACATCTTGACTTTCTGAAGCTTCGATACACCATTCCAACAGTTACTTACAAATAAGAAATATTTATATCTCTTTACAAAGAATGAATGAATTACAAACAAAGAGATAACTGCTAGCTACAAAACTTCAGTGTTACTAATTAACACTTTCTATACATTTGTACTCTAAGTAATCTAAAGACAATCATCATCAAATGTTTTAAAACCTAACAATCTCCCCCTAATTATGAATATCAGAATGATAAGCATAATTTCAAGGTTGATGATAATGTCAAAACTCAACATTAC
Source organism: Centella asiatica (assembly GCA_014636745.2). Lineage (NCBI taxonomy): Eukaryota > Viridiplantae > Streptophyta > Magnoliopsida > Apiales > Apiaceae > Centella > Centella asiatica. The sequence continues at coordinate 18,774,944 of CM025781.1, forward strand.
AATTACTTAGTAAAAGAATAAAGAATTGCTAACTACAAATGTATTCTGAACTAAGATCTTTGATATGTTGTTCAGCTTCCACCAAGACTCAGGTTTAAATCCTATAAGTCTGGCTTCAAAAAAAATACAGCTTATTTAACAACCAACATACCTCCAACTTCAACAACTTCATCTTTTATTTTTCTTCAGCACATCCAGCCTTTCTATCAATAGTTTTCTCAGAATAATCTCCATCTCATCTTCAGCATCTTTGAGTAGACTAATAAATCCTTCAATATGTCTCTCATTTACACTGTTGATATCTCTGTTATAATTGAAGAAGACTTTCTCTCCAAGAAAAGTCTCATACCAAAATCCTAGAGGTTTAGGATTAGCTTCCGGCACTGTATCCACCTTATGCTTCACCTTTATTACCTTTTGAATCTGGCTTCGAAGATCTATGTTCACATCAGAAGTTTCAAATACAACAGTCAGCAACCATTCCAGATTTTCCTTAGTCTGTCCCTCTAAGGCTGGCTTCTCGAACTTCAAAGACTCTCCATCCTTCAAAAAGACATGAAGAAGTTCTTTGTTATTTTTACCCTTGATCAAATCTATCTTCTTAGTACTTTTCTTCAGGGCTTTTGCCATTTCAACTTTGTAAGACTTCTTTGATGAAACTGTTTGTGGTTTTGTTGGTCCACTCACAACCACCAAAGCAGTCTCAGTTGACCTTGGAGGATCTTGAGAAGTAGGCTTCTTGATAGTTGCCCTGGTTACAGGTTTCTTTGCAGATTCCTGAACCAAGAGTTTCCTCCTTGATTTTTTTTCAGCCTCTTCCATCTCTTTATTCTTCTTTTTGGTTATGGCTGCTTTCTGTTCACTTGACCTTCTTGATAAAAGTCTCTTCTTCTTTGCCTCCTCCTCCCTTGCTGCTGCCATATCCTCCTCCTCTTGAAGTTTCTGAGCTAATAGTGCATCAGATTCTATCAAGTTTTGTTCTTGAGGATAAACTAACTCCACTTTCCCATCCACTATCAGTTCAACTGGAGTGGGAAAGTGAGCAGTCTTCATAGCATCCCCCATTAGCTTAGGTTGTCCTGGTTGAATGGATTTAGATTTCTTTGGCTCCTCAACCAAAACACCCTTGCCTTTGTCTTTTATTGTTGGGCCTTGTGCAGTGGAAGAAGGAGATGTTGTTGTTGTTGTTGGAAGTTGTGTTGTTGTTGTTGCTGCTTGAAGATCAGAATGTTTCTTTAAGTTCCTGTCCATCATTGCTTGCAATTCTGCATCAAGGACAGGACCAGATTTTGGTTTTTGTACAGGAACATGTTGTTTGAATTGACCACGCTCCCCCTTTTTGACATCAGCATCTTTAGGGTGAAAGGAGGTGGCCAAATGAGGAATTGCCTGCATCAGAAGTTGCTCCATTCTGTCTTGTTTTTGGATCAGGAGTTGGATATTGGCTTCTAGGGCTTGAAGTCGACTGTCAGTCTTGGACTTGTCTTTGATAAGTGTATGAATGGCAGTAATTGTCCTCCTTGGCAAGTGTCCTTCATAGCACCTTCTGATTTGCTTTCCTTTATTTGCTGCACTGCACCATTTATGGCAGTAACCAAGAAGTGGTGAAACTTTGTATGTTTCTTGTCCACCTTGTTACTTCTTCAAGTAAATCTTTAATGGATGGTGCAACTGCAGTGGACCTAATGTTGGTCACATAATCCGACCTCAAGTGGGCGGCTGCATCCTCCAGAGTGTTGGCATAAGAGGCATCAAGCCATTCATCAACATTATGCTCTGGAGCTTCTTCAGGCACAGGTTCATTTGCAAGCCTTGTCTTTAATGCAGAGATATGATCTTGAGACTGTTGTAGACCATAAAGACTTTCAAAATCTGCATTGGACATCTCAGAGATGATATTTAATGCTGCATCCCCTATGCTTGTACTTTTCTCTGATTCTTCTGTTTGGATTTTGAGGGAGGGAGCAGAAGAAACCGGAGCTTCTTGTGAGCTGGTTTCAACAGGTTGTAGAAATATACCTGCTGAAAATTTCTTTCTTTTCTTTTGTTCAAGGATCTCATCCTTGCTAACATCCTCTCCTTTTGCCTGGGGTTGGGCACCCAGCTTCTCTTTCTTTCCTTTTTCCAAGCTATCTAAAGCTTAACTCTCTTGTATTTTTATGGTCTCTCCTTTTTCCAGGTCAGGAGCTTGACTCTCACTAATTATTCTCACAACCTCACTCATATGGATGATGTCACTTTGTCCTACAGAAGTGGGGTTTTGAGAAGTGATTGTTCCTTCTTCTTGAGAATATCCTTTTGTAACCAGTCTTGTTTTGTTCCTTGTAATTGTACTAGCTTCATCCAATTTATTTCTGAAGACCCACTTGGAACAAATTATTGATCTATTCCTTGGTTTTGGTACCAGTCTCCAGACTTTGTTTCGTGTGAATTGGTTTAACTCTTCTTGCATGGCAATTATCCAATCAGGATCTTGAAGTGCTTCCTCAATTTTCTTTGGCTCAATCTTTGAGAGAAAACTGAGATATAAGCATTCATTTTGTGTTGCACTTCTAGTCTTGACTCCTTCCTCTAGACTTCCATTATCAAATCTGGTGTGTGGTCTCTCAACCATGGAATTGCACGTGGCAGATTTGATCTTGAAGTTGAGGCTTCATTGTCTAGATTGGTGTTATCCATTCTTGCTTCATGATCAGAGACTGCTCCCCCTAAACCATTGACTCCTGTATTATTAGCTCCCCCTGAGCTGTTTATTTCTATTGTCTCCGGTGTCAATATAGTTTCTGATTGTGCATCAGTGACTCTAGTCTCTGGTGAAACATTAGTCTCCGATGGACTACTAATGTCACCAGTCTCTTGAGTTTCATCTAATACTCTATTCTCTGATAAATTATTAGATCTTGGCACTTCATGCACAACTGTTAGCTCCCCCTCAACTATGTAGGGATCATTACTATGTTGGGGTAGTTTAGTAGTCTCTGATGGATATTCACATGCATCCAATTCATTCTCAAAACTGAGAGGTTCATGCAATCCTTGTCCAATCATTCCTGGAATCTTTTTATCATCAAACACGACTTGTATTGATTCCACAATGACTTTTGTTCTTAGATTATATACTCTGTATGCTTTACTTGACAAAGAATAACCTAAGAAGATTGTTTCATCAGATTTATTGTCAAACTTTCCTCTTGACTCTGATGAATCTCTCAGTACAAAGAATTTACAACCAAACACATGTAAGAATTTGAGAGTTGGTTTTCTCCCAGTCATTAACTCGTAAGGTGTTTTGTTGTATGCTTTGTTTATCAAGGATCTATTCTGTGTAAAGCAAGTAGTGCTTATTACTTCCTCCCGAAAATATGTGGGAAGCTTAGCCTCTTGTAACATAGTCCTTGCTGCTTCAATAAGGGTTCTATTTTTCCTCTCAACAACTCCATTTTGTTGAGGGGTTCTTGATGAGTTATTCCTTTTTCAGTGCAGAATTCAAGTACTTGGGAATTATTGAATTCTGTTCCTCTATCGCTCCTTATAACCCTTACTGTTTTTCCTGACTCAGTTTCTATCTTTTTGATATGATCAATTATCAACTGAGCAGCTTCAGCTTTTGTGAAGAGGTATTTTACCCAAGTATACCTCGTGTGATCATCCACAATAACCAGTGCATATCTATTTCTTAAGATAGACATCACATTCACTTGACCAAACAAATCCATGTGTAACAATTGTAGCGGGTCAGTGATTGATGTTGCTGGTTTACTCTTGAATGATACACTCTTTTGTTTCCCTTTCTGGCATGCATCACATAATCCTTCTTGTGTAAATTCTAGTTGTGGAATGCCAGCTACCAATCCTTTCCTTACAAGCTTGTTGATGTTCTTGAAATTCAAGTGGGCAAGCTTCTTATGCCAAAGCCAACTTTCATCAGTTGAAGCTTTGCTATACAGACATGTGATTTGATCAGTAAAAGAAATAAGATTTGCAACATACAAATACAAATTTCCTTTTCTTTTTCAAGTCAAAATCACATTTCCAGATTCCTTATCATGCACCTGACATAGGTCTTCTTTAAAGATGACATGGAATCCTTTATCACATAGTTGACTCACACTAAGTAAATTGTGCTTTAAGCCATCAACTAGTGCTACTTCTGTGAAAATGACATCTCCATGTTCAACATTGCCATATCCCCTTGTATGGCCTTTGCTGTCATCTGCAAAAGTGACTTTTGGGCCACTTTTCTCTTCAAACTGTTTTAGCAGGGTCTTATCTTCGGTCATGTGCCTTGAACAGCCACTGTCCAAGTACCATGATTTCTTCTTTTTGCCCTGCACAGTAGAGAGTAACTAGTTTGAGATTTTTGGGACCCAGATTTTCTTGGGTCCTTTCTCACTAGTTGTAGACTCAAGACTTGACTCAGATTGAGTTGATTGTCTTTTAACAGTTTTAACTTTAATAGGACAATCATTAGTCTTGCTACCTGTTTGTGAGAGACTGCCAAGATTAGAATTTTCAGTTTTAATGCAAAGATGTTCTAACCGTTTTATTGGTGATTTATCTTTTATTCTCTTTGAAGGTGCAGTCTCAATTATAGGAATTTTATTTTTGCTCCTACAGTTTACAACTATGTGGTTGGGGTTACCACATACATGACATGTCTTTCTAGGAGCATCAGGCATTCTAGCATAGTTTGTATGTTTATTAATGCCTATCTTTCCATTCCTATTTTTCTTCTTTCTGCTTAACTCCACAAATTTTTCAGCCATTTTGTCTGGAAGAGTTTCCAGTCTTTTATTTAATTGTGTCTTTGTCATGAACCCAATATTTAATCTTTTTGTTTCACTCTTATCAACAACATTCATTGTCTTTTGATCACTTTCTGTTTTTGCAGTGATTTGTTAATCTTGAGTGTTAATGAATTTAGGTTCAATAACAGGAGAGATAAAATTAATTCTTTTAAAATTTGGCTTACTAATTGAGGAGTTCGCAGCTTCGAATAGATCATTTAAATCTGAACTTTTGTCTAGATTTTCATCATAACCTAGTCCAGATTTTTGACCTATTGTTTGACACTCTACCAAGTCAGTTAATTTTTTAGAGGAAGTGTTTCATTGTTTAATCTTAGCTTGAGCAATTTCAAGTTGCTCTACTAAGTAATATTCCCTCTTTTTCAAAGCATCAATCATGTGATGAGCTTTGTTTAAATCAAACTTGATAGTGTCAAATTGTGCCAATCTCTCTTCAAGAAACTTGTTTCTTTTCAAGAGAATGTCACGTGATTCTTTTACATTGGTATGTTCAATAGTTAATGATTTAAAACTAACATGCAAATCAGACATATCCTTTTGCATGCTTTCAATGCTAGATGTATCAAGTAAATTAAGCACGTTAAAATTCTGATTTGCATCACATACCTTTGTAAAATCACTTGACTCGTCACTACGAGCCATTAGGGCAAAGTTGACAACTTCTTCATTAGAGTCGCTGTCAATCCAATCTTTTCCCTCAGTTATCAAGGCTTTGCTCTTGGATTTAGCTTTCTTGTCAGCAAAGTCTTTCCTTGATTTTTCATCCTTAGATCTATCACTAGATCTAGGCTTCCTGCACTCATTGGCAAAGTGCCCTAACCCATCACAGTTGTAGCATCTTATCTTTTTTAAGTCGAAGGTGACTTTTTGACCTTCACGTTTTGGGTTAGGCTTCCTTGATGATTTTCTTCCTTTCCTGCTGGCCCTAAATTTCTTGAACTGTTTGACCATGAATGCCATAAATTCCTCTATGTCATCATTAGAATCCAGTTCATCTTCCTGATCAGTCGAGCTAGCACTGGAAGATTCATCATCAAGCTTCTCTTGAGACTTGCTTGTCCCAACCATCAACGCAGCTCCTCTATCCTTGCCATGTATGCGTTGTCGTTGCTCTACTTCAAGTTCATAAGTCTTTAAATTCCCGTAGAGCCTGTCCAGTGTGAGGATATCCAAGTCATGAGCCTCTCTTATTGTCGTTGTCTTTGGATCCCAACTTGGTGGGAGAGATCTCATGAACTTGGTATTTATATCCTCATTATCATAAGACTTTCCAAGTATTTTCAAATCATTGAGCAAAGTGTTGAACCTGTCATATACTGACGTTATTGGTTCACCAGGCTTTGCTTGAAAGAACTCATATTGTTGTGTCAACAATGATCTTTTGTTCTTTCGGACTTGGTCAGTCCCTTCACACAAGACTTTAATGGTGTCCCAGATTTGCTTTGATGTAGTGCAATTTATGATGCTTGTGAACATATTTTTATCAATTCCATTATAAAGTATGTTCATCACCTTAGCATCCTTTAACACTTGCAACTTGTCTTTGTTTGTATAATCACATTCTGGAGCAAGTTCAAAGTGTTCTGCAACAACAGATCCATCGACAGTTTTAGCAGGAATAAATTTCCTGGGTAGATAGGGACCCTTCTCAATCCTATCAATATAATCTGGATCTGTTGCTCTCAAGTGCATGTACATCTTTTGCTTCCATATTGGATATTCTTCTCGTTTAAGAATAGGGATTCTAGTACCACCATCACGACTTCCCGCATATGCCATTATGCTAGAGCTGCTTATTTCATCATTAGCCATCTCTTGGAACGTACTAATTGACTGAATTCAATTACAGGCTCTAATACCAATTGTTTTCCCAGTGAGATGCCAAGAACTTGTAGAAGAGGGGTTGAATACAAGTTCTTTTAATCCTTTTCGAATTTCTTGTTCTTTAAGAAATTAAACTTTCTTGCGGAATATAAAGAACAAAAACTCATATCAATTTATAAACAATTGCTATATTGATTTCACAATTGATTACAAATTCTAACAACCATAATAAATATGATCATCCGCTTCTTTTCCATTCTGTGTAGGAAAAGATACAAACTATGAAAAACCTATACAGCTTCAAATTACAATTCTCTGTAAACCTAATTACAGCTTCTCTAACAACTGAATTACTATTAACTCAGTTTCTATTCTGAATAAAATTCAGCTTCCTTATTCGAATCAAATACAATCTTTCCTTTTTGATAGGAACAGATTTTTGATTAGTTTCCTTACCAGCTACATCTTCAATAATATCTTGCTTTACGTGGAAGACATTCCTTTTTAATTCGAACTTCGTATTTCTCAGGAATTAAATCTCGATTAGTCCTTGATGCTTCATCTTTAGTCTCTGATAACGTCATTATTAGTCTCTGGTGCATTTAGTCCCTGATGACGTCAGCTTGTGTAGTCTCCGATAGAATTATTTAGTCTCTGACACGTTAAGGATTAGTCACGGATGACATCAGCTTCGTCTCTAATGCTTTTAACTTTAGTCTCCGATGACGTAAGCTTTACTCTCCGACTTCTTTAGACTTAGTCTCTGATGACTTAAGTCTTAGTCTCCGATAGGCAAAACTAGTCTCCGACAGATAAAATCTTTTTATTCTCTGACCAGTTCTCCTAGTCTTCGATAAGCCTTTTTGCAAACTCTAACGGATCAAATACACATCTTGACTTTCTGAAGCTTCAATACACCATTCCAGCAGTTACTTACAAATAAGAAATATTTATATCTCTTTACAAAGAATGAATGAATTACAAACAAAGAGATAACTGCTAGCTACAAAACTTCAGTGTTACTAATTAACACTTTCTATATATTTGTACTCTAAGTAATCTAAAGACAATCATCATCAAATGTTCTAAAACCTAACAGTAGAAAATCTATAAATGGTTGCTACTGTGCTTCGAACTTGTTCTTGTCCACAACCCCAGCATGATTGGTCTTGATAAAGTCAAAGTCGCCAAACTTGAAGCACACAATCTTGGATGCCATTGTTGATACTTGTGAAAAGCTTGAAGAAATCCTTTGCAAAGGGGTTAAGTTGCACAGATATGAGAGAGAAAGTTCTTTGAGTGAATGAAATTATAGTTGTGTTTGATTTTTGAACAAAGTATACGAAACGTTTGCAATTAAAAAGATAGTGCCCTAATGTGAGAAATCGAAAATTATAATAAAATGTACGAATATTAAATTCGTTATTTATTAAGTTTTCGTTCATTTTCAATAACCAATAAATTTTACAATTACGTATACACACAAATCACGCTAATCGATGCGCGCACATCCACTAGCGACAAATCATAACGAACATGATATTCTAATATTTATGAGACACAAATCATGTCAAGAATATCATAAACACATTTCTATCCCACCTATGCGGATAAAATTTTTGTCTTATGCATTAAATCAATGCATAACCATTTAAATTTGTAATTAGTGAATAAATAATTAATTTAAACACTCATTAATTCAAATTTCAGCATTTTCTCAAAGTGGCAAAACAAGGAGGTGTTTTCAATCAAAGGAAAAATCTTTCCAATCGGAGTAAATTTTTCAAAAATCAATCCAATGGTCAAAAATGATTTACAAGTATTATAAATACATCATTATGACTAACCCTAGCCTCCATTTCAGTTAAATCTCTTTAGCATTTCACTAAACAAAAAAATTAAATTCGGACTTGAGCATTTATTGAAGTTTTGGGCATTAATTTATTTAAATATTTAAAGAGGTATACACACTGCTCTTACATTTTTACATTTATTGTTATTTCTGTTTGTGCCATTGTGTAGATAATATTTTTCAGTATCATTTTCATATATAGCACGTGGTTATAGCATTTATGGTTTGTGAGATATTAATTTTTAAAGTTTATTTAAAAGAAAAATAAAAATTCAAGAACAATATTAAGAACTCAAGAACCCTAAACTCTTCGGATCAAAATTTCCGGCAAGCCGCGTTTGTGTTTGAGCAATCGGTCATTGGATCTTGTTTTTGCACTTGTGAAGACTCTTTTCCTTCAAACAATTTTCAAAATGGTCGAGTCTTGGTGGTGTTCTTGTTTTGACCGAGGTTTCATTAAACCCGAATGGTTCCTTTTGAATTTTCTTGCGTTTAAGTTGTTGAAAATGGAAATTGGTTGTTTGGATGGGTTTCTAGAAGCTTCTAACTTCATTTTCATACATGAATCGATGGAAATAGCCACAGGAAGGCCATGAACGGCTAGACCCGAGGGTCTCGCATCATGGAGGTTTCTACCTTCGGCGACCACGAACTGCTACTATGGTGGTTCTTCGGGCTCAGCGCAGTGGCTACTGGTGCATTCACCTATGGCAAATGCCATGGCAGTGTCCTCACCATCGATTCGTGTGTGTGTGTGTGTGTGTGCGATGTCAATGGCCGCGGTTGCTTCTGTAGAAACCCTAGCAGGGAAAAGATGATGATGACAGGTCGGGTCGAACCGACCCAGTTTTGACTTGCCCGTGACCCATGACCCAGTCCGAGACCCGAACTGTTGACCCTGTTCGACCCAGATCCGACCCAATTCAATTTATTTTATTTTGGGCCCAATCAAAATTTAAAATAAAATACTTTTACATTTTAAATTGTTCAATAAATGACTTTTGAATAATTATTTTGACATGTAAATAAACTTTTACATGATTAAAATTTTATGTTTTAAAAATAAAATTTATTTATGATGTTAGAGTCTCTTAATTACCACAATTAAGTGATGAGTCATTAATTCATAAATAATTATTATTTAATTAAAACAATTAAATAATAATTAAGGAATAAACTGTAAAATTTTATTAAATAATTAAATAAATCATTCAAGCTAAAATTAATCGAGAGATAATTCTTGATTACTTAAATCGAGGAATCAAGTCCAATTATTATTTAATTAAAACAATCAAATAATAATTAATTAATAAATTCTACATGATTATTAAATGATCAATAAATCATTTAATTTAAAAGTAATTAAGAAATACATTACTTAATTGATTAATAATTATTATTTAATTAAAGTAATTAAATAATAATTTAAGATTAAATGTTTAATAATTGATAAAAGATCCATAAACCTTTTATGATTTTGATTAAGAAATGATTATTGTTTAATTAAAATGATTAAACAATAATTAAGGAACAAATTTTAATAAATGTTAAATGATTAATTAATGTTAATTAATTAATCTAAGGCCTCTAATAATTAAATTTAAATTATCGAGAGCCTGCGAACGACGTTTTATCAAGTCCACAAATCTCTCGGATTGGGATTCGGTTCCAACCGAATCCCAATTCAACGACTGACGACTCGATTAGTCAATCACAGACTTAAGAATTTCACGAACACTTCACATGTGCATCCTCATATGTAATTAAGTTGAGGTTTCTCATGTTATTGCATGTACATGTTTCACAGAAGTTTTCCTACGCGAGTATTAAATATCACTAAGGACTTGAGGCAAGTATATACTCACTCTACTTTCTTTAAATTAATGCGTATGATCATTCTTTCAGTATATGTAATGCATTCAAGATATTATTATGTCAATATTCATGATTTCTGCAAAACTAAGTAACGTACGATCCCTTGATCCGATGTACGTGAAAAATGTTGTATTTGAATCAAATGCTCTTTGGGCGGTTGTTAGCTATTTAAATTCCTCTAACACGCCAAAGAAAATCCTATATGGATGTAGAAAGCTTATTCTTCACCCTATACTTGTAAAGTATATTTGTGTGGGTAACTAAAGGCTAGTGGGATGCATCTGCTTGTCATTCGGCCTAAGATTTATAGGGAACGAGAATTGAGGCATTGATAACCGGACCCTTGCTGACAAAAAGTTTCTGCATCGACTACGTATGTCATTATGATGAAGTTAGACGGTGGTCAGGCTGGCCAGCTGATATACTGTTTGATATGAAGTTCCTAAGGGCACGTGCGCCAAACGAACATGGTTATAAGGCACATGTGAAGGTATTCTTTATTCTTTTAAGTAAAGGGTCAAACCCCTCGTTATCACTTGGAGACCTTAGAATCCATTTTTTTTTCAAGATATTAAGAGTTGTTGACATTGTTTCCGTCAAACCTCATAAACACTTACGCTCAATAAATTATTCCTCTTTCAAAGCTTACCCAATACTTGTTTATATACTTGCGAGTGTAAATCGCTTGTGGTACTATTATCAAATGTTCTTACAGGTTTTGGCGAGAAGGCCGAATCGTCTGATAAAGGCAAGGCGAGAATGACATGACAAACGCTTCCTGATCGCCCTCTTATGGATGGCATTCAGGGGAAGAGTGAAGCGTGAGGATATTATAGAAATGTTTAGATCGTAAGGCCTGTGTGGGCCCCTCATAGACTTCCGCTGTCAAACATTCATTTATCTTGGATAATGTAATAGAGATTTATAATTATTTCTATTAAATTAATGATATGTATGCTTGGATGTTATTTTTTGTTCTTTTGTCAATTTTTGACGGTGCTGAAGTCCAGTATAGGATTTTTGGGGCCGTCACACCTAACCCATCATAGTTGTAACATCTAATCTTCTTTTTGTCAAAGGTCACAGTTTGACCTTCTCATTTTGGGTTAGGCTTCCTTGATGATCTTCTCCCTTTCCTGCTAGCTCTAAATTTTTTGAATTGCTTCACCATGAAGGCCATGAATTCCTCCATGTCATCATTAGTGTTGGATTAAGTTTCTTCATCAGTCGAGCTTGCAGTGTAGATTTCATCATCAAGCTTCTCATGAGACATCTTTGTCTCAACCATTAGTGCAGCTCCTTTGTCGCTGTCATGCATCTTTTGTCTTTGCTCTACTTCAAGTTCATATGTCTTTAGATTTCCATAGAGCCTGTCCAAAGTGAGAATGTCCAAATCATGAGCTTCCCTTACTGTAGTTTTTTTTTTATCCCAGCTTAGTGGGAGAGCCCTCATGAATTTGATATTAACATCTTCATTGTCATAGGACTTTCCAAATATTTTTAGGTCATTGAGCAAAACATTGAATCTATCATAAACTGATGTTATTGATTCACCAGGCTTTGCGTGAAAGAATTCATACTGTTGTGTTAACAATGACGTTTTATTCTTTCTTACTTGGTCTGTCCCCTCACATAGGACTTTGATGGGGTCCCAGATTTGTTTTTGTTAGGTTTTAGAACATTTGATGATGATTGTCTTTAGATTACTTAGAGTACAAATGTATAGAAAGTGTTAATTAGTAACACTAAAGTTTTGTAGCCAGTAGTTATCTCTTTGATTGTAATTCATTCATTCTTTGTAAAGAGATATAATTATTTTTTATTTGTAAGTAACTGCTGGAATGGAGTATCAAAGCTTCAACATAGTCAAAATGTGTATTTGATCCGTTGGAGTTTGCAAAAAGGCTTATCGGAGATTAGGAAAACTTGTGAAAGACTAGTTTTGCCTATCGAAGACTAAAGCTTACGTCATCAGAGACTAAGGTTAAAAGCATCAGAGACTAAGCTGACGTCATCGGAGACTAAGCTTTAAAGTATCAAAGACTAAATAACTCTATCGGAGACTACACAATCTGACGTCATCAAGGACTAAATGATCAAAGACTAATTGATGACGTCACCAGAGACTAAAGATGAAGCGTCAGGGACTAATCCTGATTTATTTCCTGAGAGATACAGAGTTCGAATTGAATAAGGATTGTCTTCCACGTAAATCAAGATATTATTGAAGACGTAGCTGGTAAGAAAACAAGCCAGAAATCTGTTCCTATCAAAAAGGAAAGATTGTATTTGATTCGAATAAGGAAGCTGAATCAATATTGATTTAGAATAGGAAAATTGAGTATTCAGTTTTTTTGAGAGAAGCTGTAATTAGTTTTACATAAATATTGAGAAAAGTAGTTGTATAGGTTTTTCATAGTTTGTATCTTTTCCTATACATAATAGAAAAAAAGCTGACGATTACATTGTTGTGATTGTTAGAATTTGTATTCAATTGTTAAAATCAATAGAAGCAATTGTTTATAAATTGATTCGTGTTCTTGTTCTTTATTTCTGCAAGTTATAATCAATTTCTTGAAGAACAAGTAATCAAAAAGATTTCAAAGAACTTTTATTCAACACTCCCTTCTACAAGTTCTCAGCTATCTCACTAGGAAAACAATTGGTATCAGAGCCTTTAATTGAATTTACTCAATTAACACGTTCCAAGAGATGGCCAACGATGAAGCAAGCAGCTTTAGCATAATGACGTATGCGGGAAGTCGTGATGGTGGTACTAGAATCCCTATTCTTAAACGAGAAGAATATCCGACGTGGAAGCAAAATATGTACATGCACTTAAGAGCAACAGATACAGATTATATTGATAGGATTGAGAAGGGTCCCTATCTACCTAGGAAATTTATTCCTGCTAAAACCGTCGATGGATCTATTGTGGCGGAACACTTTGAACTTGCTCCAGAATGTGATTATACAAACGAAGACAAGTTGCAAGTGTTGAAGGATGCTAAGGTGATGAACATACTCTATAATGGAATTGATAAAAATATGTTCACAAGCATCATAAATTGCACGACATCTAAGCAAATCTAGGACACCATCAAAGTCCTATATGAAGGAACTGACCAAGTCCGAAAGAACAAAAGGTCAACAATACGAGTTCTTTCGAGCAAAGCCTGGTGAACCAATAACGTCAGTTTATGATAGGTTCAACACTTTGCTCAACGATTTGAAAATACTTGGGAAGTCCTATGATAATGAGGATGTCAACACCAAGTTCATAAGATCTCTCCCTCCAAGTTGGGATACAAAAGCAACAGCTATAAGAGAGGCTCATGACTTGGAAATACTCACGTTGGACAGGCTCTACGGGAATTTAAAGACATATTAGAGCAACGACAACGCATGCATGGCAGGGACAAAGGAGTTGCGTTGATGGTTGAGACAAGTAAGTCTCAAGAGAAGCTTGATGAGGAATCTTCCAATGCTAGCTCGACTGATCAGGAAGATGAACTGGACACTGTTAAAGCAAAATAAGCTCAAGTGTTTGTAGAAAGGGGGGGGGGGGGGGGGATGAATACAAACACTCTAAACTTTTTCGCTTTGTTGAACTTCGATAGCTCCTTCCAGAAATAGCAAGATAACAGAAAAACAGTGAAATAACAACACTCAGATTCAAGTTAAAATAGTTGTATTATAACTTGGTGTTTTTCTGGAAATCTGTAATATCACAAATGTGAATTACAACTACAATTTCTGTGAATAAAATTCACAGCTTCTCACACTCACTAGCTACAAAGATTTCTCTCTGACAATAAATCCCTCAAGAAATATTACAGAGCTTCCTAGTGTTTGTGTCCTTGGGATTTGGAGCAGGAACAGGAGTAGTCACATCCCCTGATGGTTGACATGATTTCTCAGCAACATCCCCTGACGACTGCTTGGTTGAATTCTCCCCCTTTTTGACAGCATCATCAGTGGGAGTTGAGAGTCGGGATGTGACTTGAAGAAGTTGTTGCATTGTGTCAACCATGGATTGTTGCAGAGTATCCATGCTGTTCATTTGAGTAGAAAGATCAATAATCTTGTGTTCAACATTGTCAACTTGTTTCTTCATCCGGGGTAGAGTCTAGCTGGTGACTAAGGAGTCAACAACTTGTTGTATATTCTGTAACTTTGTGGAAAAATGTGTATACAATTTTTGATTTTCTATATCTATGGACTGACCAATCATGATCTGTGATTTTAACACTTTGATCAAAACTGGATCAGTAGTCCTAGCTAACTCCTGCTTCAATAACTGTACAGTATCAGACATTTGGTTCTGTCTAAAGTATAAATCAGCTCCGATGAACTAGGAAAAATCATCTTGTGGAGAATCATATTCATCACTTGCAGAAGAAGAAGTAATATTTACAGTATCAGTGTTTTCTCTCTGTTCTTTATTTACAAGGATCTCATCCTTATCTCTCTCATCCTCTCCTTTTTCTGTACCTTCTAAGGCATCACTCGTATCCTCTCCTTTTTCATTGCCTACTAAGGCAGTACTCTCTTCCTCTCCTTTTACCAAAGTCCTCTCAGGGGTTTGACTTTGCCTCTCTTCTCTATATATTCTCTCAGTCTCACTCAAAATTGTCCTAGAAGGGCTCCTATTGGCTTGGAGATCAGCTATTGTGGCCAGTTTAAGTAAAGTATGTACAAGTTCCGGTTCCACAATAGTGATAGGAGAAGGATTAGAAGAAGAATGTGTATGTACAATTGGAGAAGTATATGTTTCTGTATAGGAAGTATATACAATTGGGGGTACATAAAGTATTATTGTTGTAGTATGTACAGTGGAGTTTATGTCCCCTGATTGATCATCAGTCTTTGTATCAAGTAAAAATTAGTCCACCATGTGAGAGTGGTGACTATCAAACACTGTGTCAGAGAGTGTTGGCTCCTCCACGAATTGAGAATGTGGAGAATCTAATTGTATGACACTTAAAGTTTGTGTCATTATATCTGAAGAAATTTGAGGAACAGAGAAAGAAGGAAGTGGTGTAGATGGGAGTGTTGGCTGAATCACTGACCGAGGAGGTGATTCATCAAAAGATGTTGTAGAAGAATGCTGATGACTCATGTGGATCTTATTGAGAAGCTTCTGAGCTACAACATCTTGAGTAGTGTGTGCACTCACTGTGGAGGATATCTGCAAGTGGCTCTCAGAGACCCTGATGGTAAGTTCATCAGTGTCTATGGTCAGTGTATGTGCCTCACTCATCTGTGTCCTTGGTTGAGGACTATTTTCAATAACTAATTCCTTTTGAGAGGAACTAGTTAGAAATATGTTTAATTCCTTATCAAAAGCAGCATCCTTTTGAGAGGATACTGCCAGGTCAGGCTTTTGGGTAACACTCGTGGCTCCCTTCTTCTTCTTCAATCTCCTCTTATAGCCAATCACTCTTTCTTCTTGCTCCCCCTCAGTTATTGTGGTAACTTCACTGGGTTTTCTTTTAATCCCAACAGTCTTTTGGGAGACTGTGGGTTGGGTTGTTGAGAGTGGTTGTGAAGAAATTGGTTGTTCTACTTGGGTAGGCAGAGAGGTGTTTGATTTCTCTGTCGTAATAGATGAAGGTGAAGAATGTACAGTGTGAGAAGTGGAAGGAGAAGAATTTACTACCTATACCATGTGTTGTGGAAGTGCAAATGGTTCGGCTGTATAGGACTTCTTTATTATTTCTGTAAACAATTTCTTTGTTTGCTTATATATCTGTACAGGTATATCATTCTCAAAAGAAAAGTTAAAAATCTGATCTTTAATAATCATAAACAAAAATCTAGAATAGTATACTTCAGTTTTCCTATTATTAAAATTACCTAATTTATTTATAAGGTCATCAAAAATTATTTTACCTATATTTATATTTACATTTTTGATTATTGCGTATGCTATTTTTAAAGTTAAAGAAGTAATGACTTCAAAGTTAGAACACTTACCTGAGAACACCTTAGTGATGGTGTCGAAAAGGTAAGAAATCTCTCTCTTCACATTCACCCTCTTGAGGTCCTTGAACTTTAACACTGCGTTTGGAGCAGCGTTATAGCCCAGTTCCCTCAAGAAATCCAGGAGTTCCGCATCACTAGGTACTTCCACCAGGTCTTGATTAGGTAGTCCTAAAGCAGAGTTAATTCTGGATGGGGTTATTTTCCCTTTCTCAGAAGAAACTCTGAATGAGATTCCCTTGACCACATCAGTGCGTGTGGTGGAGTACATGAACTTGGCGCTTGTCCAAAGTTGAGACAATGCTTCCCCCGATATTTCGTCATCGGTAAAGATTGCTTTCTTATACTCAGAAGTGAGTAGATAATTCATCATAGGTTTAAAGCAGTCATTTACCTCGTTAATATCAGAGAAGCCCACATAGTTTGTAGGTGGGACTGTCAGGTTCCTTGGAATTTCTTGGCGTGCCATTGATGCTTGATAGCTTTGAAGAACTAGGGTTTCTGCGAAAAAAAGAGAGAGAGAAAGAGAAACAAAAACTCGAGCAAATATCAGAAAAAGATTAAATGTGTTAAGGAGTTTTAACAAGTAGGAGAGATAGAGTATTAATACCCGCCTGTTGACGTTTGAAAACTACTCCTTTGAACATGCTATCAGGGTGTCAGTTCAGTTTCAGTGATGACACATCATCAGTGAGATAAGAGCTTAATGATGAGTTGTCATTACTTAACTGAGCGTGATTCCCGAAGTGGTTAAAACATTTAAACTTACCCTGAAGTTTACCATATTTACATACCCTGACCCTGATGCATAAGTCGGACTTCCTCACCCTGACGCGTGAGTCCGACACCCTGATCCTAACGTGCAAGTCGGACACCCTGACCCTGACGTACGAGTCGGACACCCTAACCCTGACGTACGAGTCGGACACCCTGACCCTGACGTACGAGTCGGACACCCTGACCCTGATGCGTCCTATTGGAGGCCCTGACCCTGATGCATCAGTTCAAAAAGAAAAACACCAAACAAACAAAAATATAGTATGTACAAGTATATATTTACATATTTACATAAACCAAACATATATAATCACATATCAATTGTTTTTATCAGAAACTTATGAAATGAGTTAGAAATACCAGAACTTAGGAACTTGACCCTGACCCTGACGAATAATTCACCATGCCCAGCTCTCCCACAAGTTTTGAGAAAGTGGCTTCATCAAGAGCTTTGGTGAATATATCTGCCAGCTGCTTGTTGGACGGTACAATTTGTAGTTCAATATTTCCATTCAAGACATGTTCCCTGATAAAATGATATCTGATATCTATATGCTTGGTTCTGGAATGTTGTACTGGATTTTCAGCAATGGCAATGGCACTTGTGTTATCACACCTTATTGGAATCTTGGTATAGTTCAGGCCATAATCCATCAGCTGATTCTTCATCCATAGAATTTGTGCACAACAACTTCCAGCTGCGATGTATCTCTTAGAGTGACAGCTTCCTGATGAATTCTTTCTGTCAATTCTAAAAGCTGCTTCGGTCAGTGGATGAGGCCATTAGGGCTAGATTGACATACTCTTCATTTTCTTCTTCATCAGAGTCAACCCAGTCCTTTCCCTCTGCTATGTATGCTTTTCCCTTCTTGTTGGCATTTAGAAGGTCAAAGTATTTCTTTTTATAATCCACAACAGCTTCTTTATTTCTAGATTCACCCTCCTTCAGAGCTTTGCTGCATTCATTGGCAAAGTGTCCCACTCATTGCATTTGTAGCACTTTATCCTTGATTTATCAATAAAGTTACTTGTGCTACTTGATTTCCTTGCTGAGAATCTTTTAGATCCCGCAGGCTTTCGAAATTTCAGCTTGGAGAATCTTTGAGCAAGAAAGGCCATGGTTTCATCCAGCTCCTGTAACTCTTCTAGAGTGTACTCATCCTCCTTGGAGTCAGCTTCGTTTTCCTCCCCACTTTCACTCATCTCAGCATCTTCTAGATGCTGCTTCATCAAGACATTTGGCCTTGTTTCTGGTCGGTTCTTCCTGGCAGTCATCAGTGCTACAGATTTTAGTTTCCTAGTATCTCCTGAAATTTCTGATCATTGTTGAACCTCTAGTTCATATGTCTTGAGAGTACCATAGAGACTGTCCAAGTCTAGGAGATTCATGTCCTTGGACTCCCTGATAGCTGTTGTCTTTGGATCCCATGAGATAGGTAATGCCCTCATAAATTTTCTGTTGATGTCTTTGTTGGCATACACTTTCCCATACATCCTCAAATCATTCACCAACCTGTTAAACCTGTCAAACATCTCAGTCAACGATTCACCATTTTTCATCGTGAACCATTCATACTGTTGTGTCAACAGCTGCAATTTGTTCTCCCTCACTTCCTCAGTACCATCACACAGGATACGAATAGTATCCCATATGGACTTAGATGTTGTCAAGTTTATTATGCTATTAAGCATATCATCATCTAAGCCATTGTAAAGAATACCTGTAATTTTCAGGTCTTTCTTTACCTTTTCTCTTTCCTCTGTAGTAATCTCTTCATTTGTTTTTGGTACTAATTTCTCTGGACGAGTAATACCATCTATGACTTCTTGAGGAACGAGCTTCTTTGGGATATGAGGACCTTCTTCTAGAATCTGCAGATATTCATCATCGATTGCTCAGAGATGAACTAACATTCTTTGTCTCCAGAAGAAGTATTTGCCCCTTTCTAGAATGGGGACTTTACTATTTCCGGATTTTCTAGCCATGATGTCGATCGTTGTTAGCACGTGTAATCTGCTAAGTGGCTCTGATACCAATTGTTAGAGCAAAATAAGCTCAAGTGTTTGTAGAAGGGGGGGGGGGGGGGGGG
>CM025781.1:18803847-18825597 GCA_014636745.2 Centella asiatica
GGGGGGGGGGGGGGGATGAATACAAACACTCAAAACTTTTTTGCTCTGTTGAACTTCGATAGCTCCTTCCAGAAATAGCAAGATAACAGAAAAACAGTGAAATAACAACACTCAGATTCAAGTTAAAATAGTTGTATTATAACTTGGTATTTTTCTGGAAATCTGTAATATCACAAATGTGAATTACAGCTACAATTTCTGTGAATAAAATTCACAGCTTCTCACACTCACTAGCTACAAAGATTTCTCTCTGACAATAAATCCCTCAAGAAATATTACAGAGCTTCCTAGTGTTTGTGTGCTTCTATTTTTCTCGTCTCTTCTATCATCAATGAAAACTCCTTCTTTATATATGTAGATCAGTGGTTGAAAATCACGTGTTTGAGACGTGCTGCCTTTTTCAACTTAGCCGCAAGTATGTCACATCACTGCCTAATGTGTCAGACTGATGCATGCTTTGTTGCTTCTTTTTCTTCCCCTGATCTGTATGCATTTAATGCGCAAGAGTTCTCATTGGATGGATACAGACTTCAAGAAATATCTTTCCAGTTGATATCTCTTGCTTCTGTTCAAGTTACATTGATTTTCGTGTATATGCTGATGACGGATGTATGCTGTCATAACGATCCACTGATGGTTAACCCTGATGGATCTTGATCAGTGCTTCTGGACCCCCTGATACATATTGACTGGATCAGGGCTTCGTTCTTCACTTGAGATTTACTCAGTGCTTCTTGATCCTAATGGTTATGATTGACTGCATACATTCATGGCTTCCACTGATGTCATGTTTGACCAATCCCCCCGACAGGTTACCCTGATGAATTGGCCTGACACTGACATATCTTGAAGTGTCCCCCTGATGGGTTGGCCCTGATAGGTTCCCCTGACTGGTTCCCCTGACGAGCTCCCCCTGACAGGTTCCCCCTGACTGGCTCCCCCTGACGGGTTCACCCTGATGGGTTCCCCTGATGGTATGAAATCAACGTAACTCTTTTTTAGAATATCTGATGTGCGGAATACTTTGACTGTTTAAGTAACATCAGACAATCTTCTCCACGAAGCCAAGCCCTTCAAATGTTCCATTTTCTGACTTGTCTTGTGAAGAACTAAATCATCCACTGATGGATATTATTATCATCAGCGGATACAAAACTTGTGCTTATCTCAAGGTTTATACAACACCTCAAGTATATACAATTTGCACAACTTATTACTTAACCATCATCATCAGTGTTTAACCTTAACAGACACCGATGATGACATGGAGGAATTCATGGCATTCATGGTCAAACAGTTCAAGAAATTTAGGGCCAACAGGAAAGGAAGAAAATCGTCAAGGAAACTTAACCCTAAACGTGAAGGTCAAAAAGTCACCTTCGACTTAAAAAAGATAAGATGTTACAATTGTGACGGGTTAGGGCACTTTGCCAATGAGTGCAGGAAGCCGAGATCTAGTGATAGATCTAAGGATGAAAAATCAAGGAAAGGGAATGACTTTGCTGACAAGAAAGCCAAATCAAAGAGCAAAGCCTTGATTACTGAGGGTAAAGATTGGATTGATAGCGACTCTGATGAAGAAGTTGTCAACTTTGCCCGGATGGCTCGAAGTGACGAGTCAAATGATTCTACAAAGGTATGTGATGCAAATCAGAATTTTAATGTGCTTGATTTACTTGACACATCAAGCATTGAAAGCATACAAAAAGATATGTCTGATTTGCATGTTAGTTTTAGATCTTTAACTATCGAATATACCAATGTGAAAGAATTACGTGACAGTCTCTTGAAAAGAAATAAGTTTCTTGAAGAGAGATTGACACAGTTTGACATCATTAAATCTGACTTAAACAAAGCTCATCATATGATTGATGCTTTGAAAAAGAGGGAATATTACTTAGTAGATCAACTTGAAAATGCTTAAGCTAAGATTTAACAATGGAATACTTCCTCTAAAAAGTTGACAGACTTGGTAGAGTGTCAAACAATAGGTCAAAAATCTGGACTAGGTTATGATGAAAATCTAGACAAGAGTTCAGATTTAGATGATCTATTTGAAGTTGCAAACTCCTCGACTACTAAGCCAAATGTAATAAAAAGAATTAATTTTGTCTCTCCTGTTAATGAACCCAAATTCATCAACACTCAAGATCAACAAGTCACTGCAAAAACAAAAATTGATCAAAAGACAGTGAATGTTGTTGATAAGAGTAAAAATAAAAGATTAAATATTGGGTTCATGACAAAGACACAGTTAAGTAAAAAATTGGAAAATCTTCCAAATAAAATTGCTGAAAAGTCAGTGGAGTTAAGCAGAAATAAGAAAAATAGGAATGAAAAAATTGGCATTAATAAATATACAAATTATGCTAAAATGCTTGATGCTCCTAGAAAGACATGTCATGTATGTGGTAACCCTAACCACATAGCTGTTAACTGTAGGAGCAAAAATACAATTCCTATAACTGAGACTGCACCTTCAAAGAGAATAGAAGATAAATCACCTATAAAAAGGCTAGAACATCTTTGCATTAAAACTGAAAATTCAAAGCTTGGCAGTCTCTCACAAACAAGTAGCAAGACTAATGATTGTCCAATTAAAGTCAAAACTGCTAAAAAACAATCAACTCAATCTGAGTCAAGTCTTGAGTCTACAACTAGTGAGAAAGGACTCAAGAAAGTCTGGGTCCCAAAAATCTCAAACTAGTTACTCTCTACTGTGCAGGGCAAAAAGAAGAAAACATGGTACTTGGACAGTGGTTGTTCAAGGCACATGACTGGATATAAGTCCCTGCTAAAACAGTATGAAGAGAAAAGTGGCCCAAAAGTCACTTTTGGAGATGACAGCAAAGGCCATACGAGGGGATATGCCAGTGTTGAAGATGGAGATGTCATTTTCACTGAAGTAGCACTAGTTGATGGCTTAAAGCACAATTTACTGAGTGTGAGTCAACTATGTGATAAAGGATTCAATGTCACCTTTAAAGAAGATCAATGCTTGGTGTGTGACAAAGAATCTGATAATGTGATATTGACAACTAAAAGAAAAGGAAATTTGTATGTTGCAAATCTTATTTCTTTCACTGATCAAATCACATGTCTCTATAGCAAAGCTTCAACTGATGAAAGTTGGCTTTGGCATAAGAAGCTTTCCCACTTGAACTTCAAGAATATCAACAAGCTTGTGAGGAAAGGATTGGTAGCTGGCATTCCATAATTGGAGTTTACACAAGATGGATTATGTGATTCATGCCAGAAAGGAAAACAAAAGAGTGTATCATTTAAAAGTAAACCAGCAACATCAATCACTGACCCTTTACAGTTGTTACACATGAATTTATTTGGTCAAGTGAATGTGATGTCAATCTTAAGAAATAGATATGCACTGGTTATTGTGGATGATCACACGAGGTATACTTGGGTAAAATACCTCTACACAAAAGATGAAGCTGCTCAGTTGATAGTTGATCATGTCAAGAAGATAGAAACTGAGTCAGGAAAAACAGTATGGATAATAAGGAGCGATAGCGGAACAGAATTCAAGAATTCCCAAGTTATTGAATTCTGCACTGAAAAAGGAATAATTCATCAATTCTCAGCTCCAAGAACCCCTCAACAAAATGGAGTTGTTGAGAGGAAAAATAGAACCCTTATTGAAGCAGCAAGGACTATGTTACAAGAAGCTAAACTTCCTACTTATTTTTGGGAAAAAGCTATTAGCACAGCTTGCTTTACACAGAATAGATCCTTGATAAACAAAGCATACAACAAAACACCTTACGAATTAATGACTAGGAGAAAACCAACTCTCAAGTTTTTACATGTGTTTGGTTGTAAGTGCTTTGTACTGAGAGACTAATTAGAGACAAGAGGAAAATTTGACAACAAGTCTGATGATGCAATCTTCTTAGGTTATTCTCTGTCAAGCAAAGCATACAGAGTATATAATCTAAGAACAAAAGTCATTGTGGAATCAATTCAAGTTGTATTTGATGACAGAAAGATTCCAAGAATGATTGGACAAGGATTGCATGAATCTCTCAGTTTTGAGAATGAATTGGATGCATGGGAATATCCATCAGAGACTACTGAAAAACCCCAAGATAGCAATGATCCCTACATAATTGAGGGGGAGTTAACAGTTGTGCATGAAATGCCAAGGACCAATACTCTATCAGAGAATAGAGTATTAGATGAAACACAAGAAACTGGTGACATTAGTATTCCATCGTAGACTAATGATTCACCAGGGACTAGTGTCACTGATGCACAATCAGAGACTATCTTGACACCAAGGAATGTAGAGATAAACAGCTCAAGGGGAGCTAATAATGGAGAAGTCAATGGTTTACGGGGAGCAATCTCTGATCATGCTGCTAGATTGGATAACATCAATCTAGAAAATGAAGCCTCCACTTTAAGGTCAAATCTAACACGTGCAATTCCATGGTTGAGAGACCACACACCAGATTTGATTATTGTAAGTCTAGAGGATGGAGTCAAGACTAGAAATGCAACTCAAAATGAATGTTTATATCTCAGTTTTCTCTCAAAGATTGAGCCAAAGAAAATTGAGGAAGCACTTCAAGATCCTGACTGGATATTAGCCATGCAAGAGGAATTAAACCAATTCATAAGAAATAAGGTCTGGAGATTGGTGCCCAAACCAAGGAATAGATCAATAATAGGTGCCAAATGGGTTTTCAGAAATAAATTGGATGAAACTGGTACTATTACAAGGAATAAAGAAAGACTGGTTGCAAAAGGATATTCTCAAGAAGAAGGAAACAGATTATGATGAAACTTTTGCACCAGTAGCAAGACTTGAAGCAATCAGAATCTTTTTTGCTTTTGCAACCTACAAGAACTTCAAGGTGTACCAGATGGATGTCAAAAGTGTTTTCTTGAATGGAAAATTGGAAGAGGAATCTATGTTTGCCAATCCCCAGGTTTTGTGGACTCCAAATTTCCAAATCATGTCTACAAGTTAGACAAAGCACTTTATGGCTTAAAACAAACACCAAGAGCCTGGTATGATACTCTATCTCAATTTTTACTTGAAAATAAATTTGTTAGAGGTATCATAGATAAAACTTTATTTTATAGAAAGCAAGGCTCTGACATTATATTGGTGCAAATATATGTAGATGATATTATATTTGGGTTTACAAATGAGAAACTTTGTGAAAAATTTTCAAAACTTATGCAGTCTAGATATGAAATGAGTATAATGGGAGAATTAACATTTTTCTTAGGATTGCAAATAAAACAATCACCTGATGGAATTTTTATCAGTCAGTCCAAGTATATCAAGGAATTATTGAGAAAATATGACTTGGTTGATTGTGCATCTGCAGAGACACCCATGCCTACTGCCACTAAGCTAGATAAAGATTTAAAAGGAAAGAAAGTTGATATTACTAGCTTTAGAGGTATGATAGGCTCTCTTTTATATCTAACTGCAAGTAGACCTAATATAATGTTTGCTACATGTTTATGTGCTAGATTTCAAGCTGACCCTAGAGAGTCACATTTGATTGCTGTAGAAAGAATACTCAGATATCTAAAGGGTACCACAAATCTTGGTTTATGGTATCCCAAAGAATCTGATTTTAAACTAATCGGTTATTTAGATGCTAACTATGCAGGTTGCAAGCTTGACAGGAAAAACACAAGTGGAAGCTGCCAACTTCTTGGAGGCAGACTTGTTTCTTGGTTTAGCAAGAAACAAAATTCAGTTTCTACTTCAACAACAGAAGCTGAATACATTGCAGCTGGGAGTTGCTGTGCTCAAATCCTATGGATCAAGAATCAACTCCTAGACTATGGTATGTCATTATCCAAAATTCCTATATATTGTGATAATACAAGTGTCATAGCAATAACAGAAAATCCAGTGCAACATTCAAGAACAAAACACATAGATATTAGATATCACTTCATAAGAGAACATGTAAGTGGAGGTAATATCGAATTACACTGGGTTACAACTGATAAACAACTTGCAGACATATTCACAAAACCTTTAGATGAATCTACTTTCACTAGATTAGTCTATGAGTTAGGAATGTTGAATTATGCCTCTAAAAATTGATTAAATTTTGAAAACAAGTTGTTTAGTTGTGAGAAGCTAGAAATTTTATTTCTGGATTGAAGCTGTTCTTTGTGAACAAAATTTTTAGAAGCTAGAATTTAATTTCTGGAATGTAGCTGTTATCAAATAACAAAATCTATGAAGCTAATGATCATTAAATTGATTGTTGGAAATGTTTTGAAAAACAAAATTGTAGCAGGGACTACATTTTCTTAGTCCCTGAAAGCTTTGAAGTAAGAGACTATCTTAGTCCCGATAGTTGTTTTTAATTAGTCTCCGACTGAATTAAAAATTAAACTATCAGAGACTAACTAGTCTCCGATAGTTGTTTTTAATTAGTCCCCAACTGAATTAAAAAATTGAACTATCGGAGACTACCTTAGTCCCCGACAATTGTTTTTGATTAGTCTCTGACTCAATCAAAAATGAATTATCGGAGACTAATCGGGTCTAGTCTCTTATGAGTGAACTTATCAGAGATTAGGGCAATCTCCGATTGAGGGTAATCTGTACTGCATCAGAGAGTAATCTGCACTTTAGTCTCTGACTGCTTTAACTTTAGTCTCTGATCAATTATGTTTAGTCTCCGATGTTTTAATTTTAGTCTCCGATGGCTTACGCTTAGTCCCTAATGACTTAAGATTAGTCTCTGATGCTTTAAGTTGTCTCTGATAAGCTTTTGCCTTAGTCTCCGATAGACTAAACATTTTCTCTAACTTGTTGAAATCTCTGATGCAGTTCTGGTAGTCTCTTATAATACAAATTAACTTACACTCATATAAAAATAAATTAAATGAATCAAAGAGTAAACTACCAGCTACAAAATTCAAATGCTATTAACTAGCACTAAATGTACATTTGTATATTTAAGTATTCTAAATACAATCATCATCAAATGTTAAAAAACCTAAAAATTATTCACCCTTCTTTAGTTGTGGAACTTTGGTATTGTCCTTCGAATTACTCATGATCACTAAATTAAGATTAATCTAGAACTGCTCTGATACCAATTGTTTGTCCCGTGGAGTAATTGTGTGTGTGTGTGTAGGGGGGGGGGGGAGGTTGAATACAATTACTAACTTTTTCTTGAATTAATATTATATAAATAATTTATCTCAAAAACAATTATATGAATACTGATATAATAAACAGTAAAGTAAATTGCAAGATATGAATGACAATCAACAATAAATAATTTTATTGTCAATCAATTTGAATTTTACAACTTTTTCTAGTACTGAACACACCAGCTGCAGTTAATCTAAATACAAAAATACTCAGCTTCAAAACTCTTAGAATGTAAAGCTATGCATGTACAGACTTATTCTGAGTTACCAACTAGAATTCTAACTTTATATATGATTACAATGATAATTAGGATATAAAACATTCTTAGTAGAATTCTAATTATTTCCTAATTTCCAGCTTTTCATTCTTGATAAACCTATGACTTGTATAAAGAATTTGATTCTTCATAGGAAAGTAGATCAGTTGTTATCTTTAAAAGATTGTAAGTCTCATTTCTAAATCCTTATTACTATCCGTAGACTCAACTTCCAAATCATCATCGAACTCCATCTCAAAATCATTTGCTGACTTGGCAGTCTTTAGCTTGTTCAACATTTGATTACTTTCTGTTTCCATGATTACTTATTGTTTGGCCCATTACTTGTTGTTCTGGAAATAACTTGCTGATCTCTGGATTACCTGCTGTTTTGTCTTGATCAACAAGTAAATGACAGTCTTCTGATTAGCTATTAAGTCCCCACCAGTTGGTAGTTTTATTTGATGTTATTCAATCAGCTGGTAATCTTGAGTTAAGATTTGCTTCTAACTCTGCAACCTTGGTTTCTTTTCATTGACTTCCCAAGATTACAAATGTTTTCAACTGTGCTAAACTATATAATTATTTCTAAACTACTATATGATTTTGATATGTATTCATTAGCTGGTAGTTTACAAAGTATAAAAACTTCTAAGTATTTCTATACATCATTAATTCTACACATATGATTCCTAATAGATGTCCTAAAGTTGGGGTATGGCTAGATGAAGTCATTGAGATCTACAATCAACTCAAGATTTTAATCCTTCCAAACTAGATATCCTATCATGAGATGTCCTACCTCTGTATCAACTGATGTTCCCCCTCTGCTAAAGCAAATCTATGTAGGCATCAATAATATTATTTATAACCCACAAAGGTGGTCGTATATTATACATTTCTCATGTCTTAGGAACAAGACACCTTCATTTCTGAGTGAAAATTGAAAAGGAGATGGCCTCTTATGAGAAATGAAGAAAAACCTATCAATTATTGTCTACTTCTCCTTTCTTAATGTTTTGGCAGGGTCTCTGAACTTTGGATGCACTTAGGGAATCATCAAATTCATTAAAAGGCTGTAACACTCTAGTGGATGATACATTAGGGGATGACTTGGGTTATGGCCTCAGGGACGAGTGTGACATCGAGGCCCTAGGTGATGAATGATACCCACTTTTCTGGGTGACATTACGATCACCTTCTCCCTCTATACTTTGAGTTATGTCCTTCATGCCACCCATGAAACGATCATATTGTTCCACCCAAGTGCATGTATCTTTCTGACTTAGCTTCTCCTCTTCGAATTTCCAGAATAGTGATCGCGCATCTTCAATCTACACAATAAAGGAATATAGATAATTGACATTATTTTGAGTATTCAAATTGAATAATAACAATAATATAACATACTTACAAGAGATATGGCATGACTCTAATCAATGTATCCTAGGGGTTGACACGTGTGCTTGGCATGAAGTTGAGAATTTGGTCGAGATATGTATCTTTCGGTGATACGATTGTACCATTTGGAGTACTCATCCAATGGAACTCTCTCAATGGCATTCAAAACCTCAACCTCAAAATGATTTACAAGTTGGTACCACATCTCAATCTTAGACACCCTTACTTTAGGTGCATTAACTCTCTTCAATCTCTCGTTCCCATCATTTTCTACAATCAAGACACTCTGATCAATAGGAAGAGGAGGAATGTAGATGTCATCAACATCAAATTGTCGAGGCACCCATTCCAACAATTTATACTCAACTATCTCGAAGTAAATCAGTGGCAAATGGGCTGACCTTGCTAGTCTAGAACTCCATGCAAGAAAACTGATATAGTCATCGTACCACTCATATGGATGCATTTTTACAGCATTAGATGCTTGGATCTCAAGTTCTCCCCGATATAATATTCTGTTGTGATGTAGAGACTCGCTTGGCCTTCATCCTGAGAATGAGTGATCCTCGCTGGCGTATATGCAAGGATCTTTGGCAAAACATTAACTATATCTAGCCAAGACATAGGCTTTCCAAGCTTCGTCCTCTCATATGGCCATACATGAAGTGGAAGTAATAAAATGAAAAGTAAGACATAATTGCAATATTATGTAAGAATATAATAAAATGTAATAAAAAATATATTATTTATAACAAATACCTGTAATAAGGTCGCAAATCCGTAAAAATTAAATACTCTTGTTGAACACTTATATAATCCTCTATATAAGTATGCTAGCAGGGCAAACTCCCAAGAATAATCTTTAATCTCAGTAATGTCCTCTGTAAAGGTTATATTTCGAATGTACGAAATCTTTGCTAGTTTGTGGAAAGAGAATTGTACCACATAACCACAATATATAAGACCTCTTATATAACCAAAACAGTGGTGGGATCAGAGTTTTCTGGACATATCTAAATGTTTTAAATAACCAAGTATAAGTTGGACCGGATCCTTTTTTGTGAGAACCCGAAATTGTCAATAAATTTTGTTATGAGATTTATTTATTTTATTTTATTTTTTGCATGAAGGTTTAATTTCTTATTGGGTATAAATGATGAAATTATATTTTCTTATGAAAATTCAATGGCAATGTGATGTCCAAAAGATTTTAAATGTATTTTGAAGCTTAAGTATTTAAAAGATTATTACATTCAAGAATTGTCTTGTGAGAGTGTGTGTTCACGCGGGAAAGGGCTCACCAAGTGTGAACAGGTTTAGCTACAGTACCCGTTTTTATTTTAAACCTGACTGCTGGGAGACAGTAGCATTTAATGTGCATCACCTCCATCAGTACCCTAGAGTGGGCTATGATAAACGACTGATGGACACTAGCAGCCATTGCAACCACCCTTTTTCTCACCAGTCACTTCTTTTCCTTTCACAGCCAACGCCTGATATCAAATAAATCTGACGGCCCTTGTTGCTCAACAGGTGATATATATATATATATATATATATATATATATATATATATATATATACATACATATATATATATATGTTATAACCCTAGTCCCACCTTCATAAATTTCTGTACAGTATACCACCAAATCCAAGCTTACTCTCAAAACAACTAGAGCTTTTAACTCTTTCTTACAGCCAAGGAGGTAAGAGCATTTCATTAAAGTCCTGCTCTATTTCTTACACTTTTGTTCTGTCGTATATACCATGTTTAATACCTTGTTCATTTATTTCCAAAAGTATGATTTGAGGCATGTTTTTAACACCCGAAGTTAATGTCATTTATTTCAAAAAGCTACCCAAGATAAGTGTAAATATGTTGACAACCACCTAGCAGACAAGCCTTTAGCTACCAAACATTCTTTTTGTTAGTAGTTGCGACACCAGGCTTGAGTATTTTCTTCAACCTGAGTTTTGAACCCTAACCATGTCTAGGAGGGCTTGCAGACCCTAGGAAACGTTATGAATCCCTGAGAAGATGATGAGAGTTGACCTAGGTATGGTTATGATTGAGAAAGTCACCCTTGGAGAAGTGGGGAAGACACCAGTACATCTGGGACAACTTCTAAAGTTAGTCTCCGACAGTGTTGGTGGTAGTCTCTGATGAGATGTGTTAAGTCTCTGATGAAGGAAAGTTGTTAGTCTCTGATGAAGGAAAGTTGTTAGTCTTTGATGAAGGAAAGTTGTTAGTCTCCGATGAAGGAAGTTTGAGATTAGTCACTGATGACGTCAGCCTTAGTCTCCGATAGGCTAAGTTTAGTCCCTGATGATGTCATCAGTAGTCTTTGACGGACAAGTATGTTAGTCTCTGATGACTAAAGAGATTAGCTTTCGAAGAGTTTGGTGATAGCCCAACCGAGTTTGGCGACGAACAAATTATCCCCTGATGACTATTCCCTAATGAGTGAAAGACACCCTGATGGTCGACGGCTATCCCCTGATGGCCGAGAGACATCCCCTAATGGCCGAGAGACATCCCCTGACGGGTAGTTACCCACTGATGTCCGGTTATCCCCTGATGATAAATTATCCCCTGACGCGCAGTCTGCCTTCAAAACTATAAAACATTATTTTCTTAAAATTATTTTATGATGTTTAATTATTTATTCACCCTAAGCAGTTCTTATAGCAGTTTTGGAATCATTAAAAGTTTAAGGACATCACATATGCACTTTCTCTCAAATTTTCAACCAAAGTACTAAATTTATTTTGGGATATGTATATTTTACAGAATCTTTCACTCTCAAGTAAATTGAAATTGTTTGTGTGCAAGGGACTGAGGCAAGTATATACATTTAATCTGATGCTTATTTCAATTTGACGCAGTATCATTTGATTCGATATGCGTGCAAGGCTTTGATTATATGTTTCAATTGTTTTTATGAATGAGCATGCTATGCTTTAAATTCCGTTAGCATGATATGAATGATAATGCATGGATATAACTGAGCTTTGATTTTTAACTATTTTTCAATTTTATATCTGTGCAAACAAATGAGAATGATATGTCCCTTAAACAGGTTATGCCACATGGTTGGCTAGAGGAAAGGAAAGGTGTTGATTTGTTCTTCACCTTACCTAGAGGAATTATAAGTGACTATGTACGTTCACACAAGGAGGGATCATGCGGTCACAGTTAGACCAGCTGTGTACTGTATGGTTAGCAGATCCAACAGGTTTAGCCCCCGATGGATATTTTGAGAAAGTTGTATACAAGTGAATACCTGTCTTTCTTCAAGGAAGGATTACACATTGTTTATCATCAGTGATCCTCAATGTTTTTCAAAGATTTTCGAGGCATTAGTATTGCTTCACTGAGCCTCACAGATAGAATTGAACTTCCTTCAATATTCTAGTTATATTTCTCTAAATTGTTTATATACTTGCTGGGCGTATATCGCTCACACTTGTTGAATTTTAATGTCTTGCAGGACAAAATGCAAAGGCTGAACCCTCTGATAAGGGGAAAGCAAAGATGATCGGCTATTAAGTTATTTACTCTTTTAGTAACACTGAGGAAGGAAGGAAGATGTTAGAAGTTGTAATGATCTTGGAAATTTGTAATTTATAAAGATTAAATAGCTTCCGCTGAAATTGTATTATTTTTGGGTTGTAATAACTCTTAAATACTATTTTTATCCAGTATTTATACTATGAATGGATGTATGGTTATCTTTTCCTTGTTTTGACGAAGCCCTGATCCAGTAAGGGATTTTGGGGTCGTCACATTTTTTGTAAGATATGTCACCATCATATCTCATTTCTCATCTCTGTCGTGTAAATTCCGGTTGTGGGGACTTCATAGGAGCACATGTGAGAGGTCAACTTTGTAATAAAATAAATATCTTCCAAAGTAATTGCTACCTTCCCGCAATTTAAGTGAAACGTGTTGGTCTCACTTCTCCAACACTCAATCAAAGTCGATATGAATGATGCATCGTGTCTCGGAAGTATACTTGGATTAGCAAATATGTCAAATCCAATCCGCTCCAATAATCTTTCCTACTCCGGTCTTAGATATTGACACCACTCGTTATACATACCATTGGTTTGTTGAATACAACGAATGTTCAGAAGCTTTTGATAATTCCATATTTGAGTAAATATGTGATTAGCTTGATTATTGAGAACACTAGCATCATAAGGACCTGATTGATGAATATTATCCATTTTAATCTGAAAAAATTACAAAAAAATACAACACGCATCATATTTAGAACACAAGCAATATGAAGAAATATTCATTATCTATAAGCAATAGAATAAATGTGAAGAAATTTTGAAATATTTCAACTAAACCTAGACAAAATAACTACCATTCTAAAATTAGAAAATAAAATCAAAATTAAAGATATTACTTACTTGAAATTTGTAGACTAGGATGAGGAGATGAGGAAGGAACTAACGCCACTGCTAGAGAGATACAGTAAGATACAGTAAGAATATAGTAGGAGATGAGGAAGAAAGAAGAAATAGGTTTTGTTGGGGTAAAAAGGGAACTATATGCACCACATTACTGGCATGGTTGAATACGCACTAGCAAAAATATTCTTATTAGTCTATACAGTATTATAAAATAATATTTATAGACTATGCCACTATTAATGACGCAGTTGATTCCAGCCAAAACATGGGAAGGTTATCCACTGATGAGAAAATATCCACCGATGAGCAGTTATACATTAATAAGCAAATATCTACTAAAGATCAGTTATCCACTAATGAGTAGTTATCCACCGAAGAGCAAATATCCACTGATGAGCAATTATCCACCGATGAAGATTATAAATCTTCACTCACAGTCGTCAAATTATTATTTATGGTAATTATATTTTATATCATTATTTATAGAGTTATTATAGATATTTTTATTATTATCTAGTTATTATAGAGATTTTTATTATTATATAGTTATTATATGTACATATTGTTGGGTTTCAACAAATAAAATGCAGTTGAATAAAAAAAAACGGTTTAAAACAAAATAACAAAACCCTAACCCGAGGATCCATGTGAAACAATTTAATACAGATGGTTTAAGATTTTACCGATTAAACCTGCAGAATCTGAAGTTTTGATGAGGGTGTTGAACGTCTCCGAATCTTTAATGCAATCCAACTGGACGGCGCCTCTACGGTATCCACATGAACACCCCACAAATCGTCTCACGATCTGTAGCAAGGAGAATTGCAGTACTAGCTGCTGGATCTACTTCTCTCTCTTTCTCTCTTAACTCTAGTCTCTCTCTTATGAGCGGCTAGGGTTTTTTAGAAAACGTATATCTCTGAGAGAATAGCTGATATATCCTATATATAGTTGTGTATAGAGTAATTCCAAATCCTAATCTGATTAGGAGAATAAAATTTGAATTTTATATTTATTATATATTTTAATCAAGTTTTACTTAATTAATATATATGTCAAATAAATATATATTCGTATTTTCTTCTAAGGGACTCTAATATATATATAGATTAAAATACAGAAAATTTTAAGCCATGATTTAAATAAAATCAATCTCATTGATATATTAAAATCACTGACATTTAAATTATATCTGCTTAATGAATGTTCTTAGTGTGCGACCTTGTAGGTTATTATTACGTCGGCAATAATTTTAAATCATATTATAAAATTATAAACAGTAAGTGGCATCTAGTAATACATCACTATTACCCAAGTAATAATAAAGTCGTTGATTCGACACAACCTTTTCGTGACCAATGTTTCAATGTAATTTAATCCTTTTAACCTTGATATCTAAGTTTAAATTCAAGTCATGGATGTGTCATCATCTTCACAATTTAATCTCAGTTTTCTTAATCAATGAGTAGACTATATGAAACAAATCTCTATTTGAGCATGGCCATGCATTTCATAGTCTCACTCAATCAAGAGACTTATAGATATCACCCCTAATTTATAGGAGGGTTAAGTTCCATCTACATCATTCTCATTTCTCACATAACTCATGATACATCCAACAATCACCTTTATCGTCCATCCGGTTAAAGGTGATTTTTGGCAATGTCAAAATAGATAATTAGTTATGTAGAAATGCCATGACTTCACGTCGAAGGACCAATACATCATTGTCAATATGAGAATTACTTATGACACATAGCATAATACTCCATGTAGAATTCTCATAGTGGGTCTGTCCAGTACACTGTTCTCTAACATGTACCTATGCATCAACTTAATATATCTCATATATATTTATGACTAATGAGATGTGGCCATCAGTCAATCCATATACTAGTCTCAATGTATTATTGTTGTCCCACTAACAATAATACTCGACTAGGGACATTTAAGAATAATGATATATATAACATACTTATATAATCTCATATTCAAGTCACATACTTGAATCCATATAATTAATATCATTCTTCTAAGGACATTTATTATGTTAACATTTATATAACGCAGTAAATAAAACATAATAAAAGAAATTATCATTTAACCAAAACATAGCATAGATATAGTGTCACAATCATTACATAATTGGCCACTAGGGCATACACTCCAACACATATATGCAATTATCCATTGATGAACATGATAAGTTGTAATTTGATCATGTCTTTTATTGTCATTTTCATGTTCTTAAATATTATCTATGCTTATTTTGTGTGTTTTGAGTGTTATTTATCTTTAGAAATGCAAAATGGAGCAAAGAGCTAAAAAGTATTTAAAAAGCAGAAATCAGTGTTGAATATGAAATAAGGCGTGAGCACACTCTGCAGGAAGTCATAAGTTATCCCCTAAAGGTTTTTGTACGGGATTTTGAGTCAAACTAGGAAATTTAATATCTATTGTAATCTTTTAAGTTGTAAACTCTTGGCCACGTTTTTACTAGGTTAAAACCTTATTTTATCATATTTTATTGGAAAAGAGTTTTAGATCAATTTCTTCCTTATTTAAGGAGATAATTCTACAACCCTAGAGAGGACTCTTGACATTGAATTTTCCAGCAACTTTATTCTCTCTTGTATGTATTCTTCATCTAATATGTGTGGCTAAGTCTATTTCTAATCAAAGGATATTCAAGACTTTGATTAGCCATCAATTGTGAGATCTAACTGATTTTATCTATTCTATTATTCTTGAGTATTTGCAATTTCTCTGTTTTACAAGTTTATTATTGTTTTGATTAATTGGGTAGGTGACCAACTATTTAATTGTCAAAATAATATATCAATTTTTAGAATATCAAATCCGTAATTGTTTTATGGTTCTAATATTTGAAGTAATTAACAACATTGGTTATGGTCAAGTTTCTGATTGTTGTTATGGGATTTTGTGATATAATTTAAATGAACCGAACGTTTCGAGTTTGTTGATTAGAATTGGGTATCTCTAATTCTTAATGTTATTGGTGAATTAAATCATATGATTGTATCTATGATTTTTCATTAGTAAAAGAAGTAATCATTATATCGTATTTTGGTTATCGATAAATTAAGGAAAGATTGGTTATTGATACATGTTCAACAACTATAACCAATTTATTGTAGGATAATTGAATAATTCTTGCATCAATGATCAATTCAAAGAATCAAAGTTGAGAATAATCCTTTGGCTAGTTTTCTCACATATATTTGTTAAATCCTTATATTTATTGTTCATGCACTTTATATTCCTTGAATTTAAAAACCTCCTTTTATTTTATTTTTTCTTGACAAAATAAATAAATCTTAACCAATTTCTGTGGGTACGACCCTACTATCACTTGCTACAAGCTAGTTATTTTTCTTAGTAAGAATTTATTTTTGTTGGATTCGACACCCATCAGAACAAATATCCACCGAAGTGCATATATATCCATCAATGATAGTTATCCACTAATGAGCAGCTATCCACTAATTAGCAAATATCCACTTATAAACACTTATCCACCAAAATGTAAATATTCACTGATGAGTAGTTATCCATGAATGAAGATTATAAATCTTCATTCATAGTCGTTAAATTATATATTATTTATATAGTTATTATTATTATGGTAATGATATTTTATATTATTATTTATATAGTTATTATAGAGATTGTTATTATTATATAGTTATTATTATTTATGGTAATAATATTTTATATTATTATTTTATATAGTTATTATATGTGCATATGTGCAGTTATCACTAATGAGCAAATATCCACTGATGAACAGTTATCCACCGAAACGCAAATATCCACTAATGAACAGTTATCCACCGAAACGCAAATATCCAATGATGAGCAACTAATCCACAGAAGTGCAATATTTACTGATGGACAATTATCCACTGATGAACAAATATCCACCGAAGTGCTAATTTTTACTGATGAACAATTATCCACCAAAGGTATAAACAATTGTAATAGGGAATTATCTGCGTGACCCTTTCTTATCAATCTATAAAGTAGTATAAAATAATATTTATAGACCATGCCACTATTATTGACATGGTTTATAAATAATATGTTATAATAATTTATGAAACAATAAGAAAGTGCGACATGTGTTGTCTGTGATAATCATATCCACAACAACCAACACACATAATCCTTTCTTATTGGTTTATAAATAAAATATTATTTATAGATCACGACAGTAATAGTAACGTGTATTATTTGAAATTTAAATCATATCAACCGTAGCCAACACATGTGATCCTTTCTTATTTGTCCATAAAATATTATTTATAGATCTTGGCAACAATAGTGACGTAGATTGTTTGAAATTTAAATCACCTCTGCCCTTAATAGGGGCATATATCTGTGTTAGATGTTTCAAATATTTTAACCACACTTCTAGTAGTGGTGTGTATAAATCATCTCTATTTCAATCACAGTCATCAAATTATCTTATTAATAACTGAAATTGAGTTAATTAATATATGATTCATAATTAATGCGAGTTATGAATCATTTGTCTATATAGTAATAGATAAATAAATACTTAATATCGGATGAAATATATAACAGAGGAATCAAGTTGGACCCCGAATTTTGTAGGCTTGCGGCACTCGTTACCAAAATCAGTGCCGGGGAGCCAACGGTCATATTTTTCAAACACTTTAATGTACCTGTATAAATAATTACCCTCAAATTGCGCTCTCTCTCTCTCTCTCTCCCCAAGCGAACACCATTACTTGTCAACTTTCACTATCAAAATTGGAGTCAGACAATCTCACTTTCTACTTTGATGGCTTGCTTTCGAGTTTGCTTTCGCACAATCCGGAATCAGAAAAAGTTATCCAACAGAGGGCTTCATTCATCCCAGCCACGATATCAGGTATGCCCCAAAATCACAATACATTTTCTCAATTTCACTCTCTCCTTATTTATTATTTCTCGACATATTCACAGCAGGTTAATACAAAATCAGAACCCCATCAACTCACCAAGCCAGAACAAGTGTCAGACTCTGTCAGTTTCGATCTGCCCATTTCTGGATCCAAGTATGTTCAAGTTTTAAACTTTTTCTGCTCTTCTAATTATTTGAATTTGTGGGTCAAAAGTTTTGTTTGCATTAGATTTTATTCTCTTTTTGTTTTTTTAAATTTTACTTTTTTAAATATTGTTTTTAGAGATAAGAAGATTGATGATCAATTGAGTAGTAGCCCAAGAACAAAAGTTACATCTTATTCAGATGCGAAAGACTGTGAGGAGAATTCAATCAAAGAAGTTGCTAAATGCACAGTAACCAATGATATGGAGGATAAAGAAAGTGAAAAGGAAATGAAAACATATACTAAAAATCAAGAAGTTGCAAATTGTTTGAAGAAAATTTGGGGGGATGAGGTGGAAAAAGGGAGAGAAGAAAAGAAAGATGAAATCTTTGAAATGTTTTCGGATTCAAGTATGTCGAGTATGATATCTCATTCACACCGATGCATAGATACCATAACTGTTCGAACAATCACAAATGAATCTGAAGACATGGATGATAAGGATTTCCAAGAAAATGGGGGTGTTTTGATTGAAGAAGAGTCTTCTGAATCTCTATTTTCTTTGTCAATCGAATCAAGAAAGCAAGTGAATTCAGCTGAAATGGATGATAAGGAAGTTAATAGTAGTCAAAACCATTCTGTCAAGAATTTGACTCAATCGGAGAAAGCAATCAAAGCTACAACAACTGGTAGAAGCTTAGAACTGGATGATCACGACGACAAGGAGAATGTTAATTTGGAGTTAGGACTCCATTTAGCAATAACCTTTAGTGAAGAGCCTTGTTTCAAGAAATTGAATTTGAATTCAAGGGGAAGTGATGATGGTGAGGATGCAGTTGATACAAGCCTTTCAAGCTGGTTGGTTGACACTGGGAAGACTCCCATGATCAAGAAACGTCCAAGTTCTACTAAACGCTCATCTGGGGTTTCAATAAAATTGGAGAGTAGAACAATTTTGGGAGCACTGACAGTTGATCAACTCAAAGAGAATGATTCAGTAAATTCTTCTCCTCGGAAAACGCCTAGTCATTACAGTGTGGATGAGGTGCTGATGGTTGGTACTATAGGGAGTTACTGGAGTCATACAGGGCAGATAGTTGATGCTTCTGATTCGGGCTCATCTGGCTGTAGAACCTCAACCAAATTCAAACAGGTATTATAAGTTTTTAAATCTATACTAGTATGAGGGGCACTAGCCTACACGTGTGCAAGTTTATTTTTTTTACATAGTGACTGAGAATGTGAAAAATATGGAGTTTGCATAAGGAAAGTGAAAGTATTTTCAATTGTGCGACAGTGGTGGTACAATTTTTTTTCCCAAATTATCATGCGGTAATTTTTCCATAAATACGCGTTGTGTTTTTTTTTTTGGTTTCTTTTTGTGTGAGGCAAAATCACCACACGGTTATTTTAGCAGCCAAATCTTTAATACGATTAGATAGATAATTTGGATATAGAGTATGCAATTTTTATATGTCTAAGGAGATTGCTGTTGGTTTTGCAGGAAAAGAAAGTATTAAACTGTCATTCAACTCCATTTGTGGAGAGGTTAGAGAATGATTTGGGCATAGGAACTGGTCGAGCGTAATGCACCAACTGACATTGTTTCAATCACAGAAACAGTAGTAGTATAGAGAGAAAAGAAGGAAACATAAATTCTCTCCCATTATAAACATGTTTGATCAGTTTTAATCTTTGGAAGTTAAGATTGCTTAGAACAATTTTATTTGATTCCAAAACAAGTCGTGTTTTATACAGTATATTATTTTCTTTCCTGATCATTATTAAGCAAGAAAGATGGTGTGGTTGTTCATCTTCTTACATGGTTGTCTTACATTTTTCTCATAAATTATTTATACCTTTTCGCAGTTTTATATTTGGTTGATTGTAGTGATAATTAATTAATTTTTATGCAGTGTTGTGAATTTAGGATCATATTAATTACCTGTGCTTGGTGACATAATACAAAGATAAAATTCATCTGGTAACCAACTATAGTATTCAGTTTCTAATTTTCCTCTACTTTTACTCCCGAGCATAGATAGAATTCATGATTCTCTTCTGACCCTCAGATCACCCATTTTGAACTTGGGTGTGATTGATGCTCTTTATTTCAGTCAAAATGAAATTAGGCATTGCACAAGATGATCAACATAATCTTAATACAGAAACTGCAGTCTGCAGACTGTAAGAGAGACACATTTGTAATGTAGAAGAAGCATTAAAGATTTGGAATGAATTTATGGTATAAATGAATAACCTCATGCATTATAATTTAATATGAGGGGACCCATTTTTACTCCTTTCTTTAGTTATAAGTCTTTCTAGAGTCAACTTTATTTCTTTCTTTCTAACAGTGAACTCCTAATATATTGGTCGTTTTGTAAATTAAGATAAAAGTTTAATAGTTATATAGTTAAATTAAAAATAACCAAAAAGTTTAATGAGTTTTTTAGTCATTAAGTCTGAATTTTATTATTATCAAATTATTTAAATTTTTTATACATAGTATATTATATTATATATAAGGCGTTGGCAAAATATTGTCGAAAACAAAATGCCCGGGACATGAGTGGGGAGCGCACAAGCAATAACCGACAACTATAGAAGGATTTATTAGAATAGTTCCAACAAATTCTTGGCTAGATATTGCTCTACAAATGCGGGCTAAAAAGACTCGCTAAGCTGTTATTGGCCGGACTTAAGTAACAAAGTCATT
Source organism: Centella asiatica (assembly GCA_014636745.2). Lineage (NCBI taxonomy): Eukaryota > Viridiplantae > Streptophyta > Magnoliopsida > Apiales > Apiaceae > Centella > Centella asiatica. The sequence goes on from CM025781.1 coordinate 18,824,889, forward strand.
CACTCAACGTCAACTAAGGCTTGGTTCAACAGACGAGATATAGTAGCTCTGAAACTTTATCTTCAGTTAAATACATGGCAATTGAATCATTAGTCGAGATCATAAAGAGTATTCTGCAAGTATATATAGGAAAATTTTTCCACACACATCTTTAAACAAATCCAACCTTACGGAAGAAATCTACATTGAAAAATAGAGGGATATGCAAATTTTTATATCATTTGGTGATGTGTAACACCATTTTTATAATGATGAAAAATAATATTATATTTGATGGTTCTATTTTTTTCGTATTTTTCATGATTATAAAAATGGTATTACACATCACCAAATGTTATGAAAATTGTAAATTTCATCTATACGGTTTGATTTGTTTAAATATGTGTGAAATATTGTGTGCATTATTAGTGTGTATATAGGGGGGGTAGGGGAACACCATATATATATATATATATATATAGGGGAAGGAGAATCTAAGTCATGCCTTAGGTAAGGTGCCTAAGGCTACTTAATAAAACGACGTAGTTTTAATTTTGTATCATATTTTCTTTTAATTATAGTATTTTTTTAAAATAAGAAATAAAACCCTATGAAGGGCTATTGAACCCTAAATTACGTTATTTTAATTAGTGGATTTAGGCAAACTTGTCTAAGGCATGCCTTATATTCCTTTTTTCTTATATATATATATATATATATATATATATAT
>CM025781.1:18825697-18874654 GCA_014636745.2 Centella asiatica
ATATATATATATATATATATATATATTACATAATGTGTTATATTATATACTCCCTTGGTCCCGGTCCAACTACAATATTTTGCTTTTTCGAATGTTTCATTTATTTGCAAAATTACCCTTTATGGGAAGTTTTATCATCTAGTTTATCTAAAATACCCTTCTAACATCTATTTTATGTCACATCACTTCACTTAATCTATTTTACTTTCTCACTACTTTTACCTATGACATGGGACACATAGAGTAATGTATATATGGAGCCAATCTATATCTAGTGTTAGCTACTAAGATTTTGATAGTTAACACATCTTATATCATCCATGTGACGGCCCCAAAAATACCATACTGGACTTCGGGCACCGTCAATAATTGACAAAAGAAAAGTATTAACATCCAAGCATGCATAACATTAAATTAGAGAATAATTAGAAATCTCTATTACAATACCCTAAAATAATTGTCTAACAGCGGAAGTCTGTGAGGGCCCACACAGGCCTTACAATCTAAACAATTCTATAACTTCCTCACGCTTCGCCCTTCCCCTGAGTATCGTCCAATAGAGGGCGATCAGGGAGCGTTCGTCAAGCCATTCTTTCCTTTCCTTTAGAAGACGGTTCAGCCTTCTCGCCATAACCTGTAAAACATTTGATAATAACAACATGAGCGATTTACGCTCACAAGTATATAATCAAGAATTTGGGTAAGTTCTGAAAGATGGATACTTGATTGGGTTTAAGTGTTTATGAGGTTTGACGGAAACAATGTCGACACCTCTTAATATCTTGAAAGAAAATGGATTCTAGGGTCCCCGAATGATAACGAGGGATTTGACCCTTTACTTAAAAGAATAAAGAATATTATCACATGCGCCTTATAACCATGTCCGTTTGGCGCACGTGCCCTTAGGAACTTTGTATCAAACAGTATATCAGCTGGCCAGCCTGACCACCGTCTGACTTCATCATAATGACATACGTAGTCAATTGTAGAAACCTTTTGTCTGCGAGGGTCCGGTTACCGATGCCTCGGTTCCCGTTCCCTATCAATCTTAGGCCCGGGGTGCCAGGCAGATGCATCCCACTAGCCTTTAGTTACCCATACGGATATACTTTACAAGTATGGGGTGAAGAAATAAGTTTTCTACATCCGTATAGGATTTTCTTTGGCGTGTTAGCGGAATTTAAATAGCTAACGACCGCCCAAAGATCATTTGATTCAAATACAACATTTTTCACATACATCGGATCAAGGGATCGTACGTTACTTAACTTTGAAGAAATTAAATCATGAATATTGACAGAATAATATCTTGAATACATTACGTATATCGAAAGAATGATCATACGCATTAATTGAAAGAAAGCAGAGTGAGTATATACTTGCCTCAAGTCCTTAGTGAAATTTAACACTCGCGTAGAAATAATTCTGTAAAACATGCACATGCAATAACATGAGAAATCTCAACTTAATTACGTATAAGGATGCACGTGCGGAGTGTTCGTGAAGTGTTCAAGTCTATGATTGACTGAACGAGTCGTTATAAGTTGAATTGGGATTCGATTGGAATCGAATCGGAGTCCGAGAGATTTCTGGACTTGATAAAACGTCGCTCATAGGCTCTCGATAATTTAAATTTAATTATTGGAGGCCTTAGATTAATTAATAAATATCAATTAATCACTTTTAGCTTAAATGACTTAAAAAAATTGTTCCTTAAATTATTATTTAATTGTTTTAATTAAATAATAATCACTTCATAATCATCAAAGGTTTATGGACCTTTTAGCAATTATTAAACATTTATTCATAAATTATTATTTAATTACTTTGATTAAATAATAATTATCGATCATTGAAGTAATTTATTTCTTAATTACTTTTAAGTTAAATGATTTATTGATCATTTAATAATCATGTAAAATTTATTCATTAATTATTATTTAATTGTTTTAATTAAATAATAATTGGTCTTGATTTTTCAATTTAATTAATCAAGGATTATTCCTCAATTAATCTTAGCTTAAATGATTTATTTAATCACTTAAATAAATTTTAAAGTTTATTCTTTAATTATTATTTAATTATTTTAATTAAATAATAATTATTTAATTAAGAGACTCTAACATCATAAAAATTTCTAAATTTTAAAACATAAAATTTCAATCATGTAAAAGATTTATTTTACATGTCAAAATAATTATTCACAAGTCATTTATTGAATAATTAAAATGTAAAATATTTAATTTTTATTTTATTATTTTTATTTATTTATTATATATATATATATATATATATATTTTTTGGATTGGGTCGGATCCGGGTCAACAGTGGGTCAAACCGGGTCAAAACAGGGTCACGGGTCCGGGTTAGAACCGGGTCGGTTCGACCCGACCCATATTCCTCATCAGCCGATTAGGGTTTCGGCAGAGGGGCGCCGCCGGCGCCGCGTTCGCTGTAGCCGCGGCTGCCACCCCCGATAGCAGCTCGCACGGTGAGTAATCGGCAGTGGGGGCACCGCCATGGCCTTTGCCATAGGCGAATGCACCCCAACGCTTCACGCCGCGACCTGAAACTGGCCGGAATGCGTTTTTGCAGTCTACCGCCGGCAAGCCCGCCATTAACGGCGGCAAGCTCGCGGCCGAGCTCCCTTTTACCATTTCTCAACCATTTTTGTCGGTTCAAGCATGGATTCGAAAGATTAAGCAACCAGAAACTCATACCAACAATCTATTTCAAGTTTTAACAACTCAATCGTAAGAAAAATCAAGAACAAACATTCGGGTATTAAAAAAAATTTGTCCGAGCTTCAGAACGAGAAATACTAAACCATTTCTCAAATTGTTTGAGGTAAAATGGTCCTTACAAGTGCAGAAACAAGTTGGTTTAAACGATTTGAACAAAGACAAACAACACTCGTCGGAATCTTGACCCGAAAGACTTAAGGTTCTTCGGATTTGAATTTTATTTCTTGAATATTTATTTATTTTTTGTTCAAACTTTAAAAATTAATAACTCACAATATATAAATGCTATAAACATGTGTCATATATGAAAATGATACTGAGAAAAATAATCTACACAATGGAATAAACCAAAATAACAATAAATGCAAAAATAAGAGAGTAGTGGGGTACCTCTTTAAAGCTTTAATGAACAAAAATCCAAAACTTCAATGATTTCTTAAATGCAAAAATCCGAATTTTAAGAAATGTTTTCTGGAGAGAAAAATATCAGAAGTGGAGGCTAGGGTTTCTATAATGGTATATTTATATAACATTTAATTTAATTTTGACCATTGGATTAGTTTTAAGAAAAGTTTACTTAGATAGGTAAAAAAAAATTTCCTTGTTTTTGCCATTTAGGGACAAGCTGAAAATTTAAATTTAATTAGTGTTAAATTTGATTTGTTTAGCCACTAATTAAATTTAATGGTTATGCATTGGTTTAACGGATAAGCCGACAAGTTTTCCCGCATCGGCGAGACGAAAAAAATGCACACATACGATTATTATAACGATTAACGCTTTAAAATTTTTAAAAGGTCGTGCTCGTTATAATTTTCGTTAGTAAACGTGCGCATGTCGATTTGCGTGAAATGCACGTAAACCTAAGCATAAAGTTTATCGATCGTTGAACGCAACAAGAATTTCATTATAAAATGAATTTAATAGAATTACATTTTAATGAATTTCCGGTTTCTCACAATCCATGCCTTAATGTAACAGTCAAGATTAAAATAATAATAAAACTTTCGGGTGCTACTAAAACTTCCGCCATCGAAATGAGTGTTTTATTATTATTTTATTACTTTTTCTCATATCTCATGTCTTTCTTCTTGGTGTCATGCTAGGGAATTTTAAAATATATATGTGTGAGATTTTTATTTTTTATTTTTTGTTTGAAAACCCATTTTTATTTCTTTTTATTAGTCCTTTATTCCTCACAATTATTTCAAAAATTTGAGTTTTATATGAAATGCGACGAAAAGTTCATAAACTATTTTTTTAAAAACACACAATTTATTTAAAACGGTATGCTAGGGCACATTTTTTATTTCCTCGAGTATTGAAAAATGTTGAATTTTATAAAAATTTAAAATGACTTTAATTAAAACTTAGTCAAAACGAAACCGAGAGTTCTAGATTCTGTGAAATGGAGATTTTCATCTCATGGCCTGATTGGAATTGTGAGAACCCAAAAATTGTAAATGTATCTTATGATAAGAAATAATTCATTTTGTATTAAATTTTATTTTGTTTGCATGAAGGTTAATCTCTTTAGATATGAATAATGAATTCATATCTTCAATGAGAATTTTATGATGATGTGATATCCATGATTATGAGGTTAAGTTCCTTAAAAAGGTATTAAAAAGAGGATTAGCAAATCCCATATAAGATTGTATTGATCAGCTTGGAAGAGGATGAGAGGATTACGTAGTTTTATAACTACGTGTTTGATTAGGAGCTGTTTAGGTGGCAAAGTCTTTGTGCATGTAGGACAACAGCTGTTTGCTGTCAAGAGGTTATGATGAACAGCCGTTCTACCGCCCAAATTAACCAATCATCTTATCTTAAAGCTTAACCTTAGCTTACTGCTCTTGAACTCTATAAATACCTCATTCGAGATGAAATTTTAATTCCTTTACCAAAATTTCTCTTTTAGAGTTTCTTTTTAAACCTACCGTATCCATAAATTTCTAGTTCTTTCTCTCGAGCAATTGTTTTTTTTGAAGCAAACAAGCTGTAAATCTTTTCCTTCAAGACCAAGAGGTAAGAAGCTTATGCTCTCTTCTGTTCTTCCTTCCTTGCATAGCATCCGAGAGTATTAGCTATGTGTGCTAAGTCTTTAAGAAAGAAAAAGAAAGCTTTGAAAGATTATGTTCTTTTGCATATATAAGAAGAAGTATGATTATGCATCCTAGAATTGAGTTTGTTCATTTCTGGGCATCATTCTTGTTATGATAGGTCTTCCATCGTAGCAAAAACAACTTCAGTATTAGTCTCTGATGAGTTAATGTTAGTCTCTGATGAGTTAATATTAGTCTCTGATGAGTTAATATTAGTCTCTAATGAGATGTTGTTAGTCTCTGATGAGATAATATTAGTCTCTGATGAGTTAATGTTAGTCTCTGATGAGATGTTCTTTAGTCTCCGATGCTTTAAAAATCTTAGTCTCCGATGCTTTAAAAATCTTTAGTCTCCGATGCTTTAAAAATCTTAGTCTCCGATGCTTTCAAAATCTTAGTCTCTGATGACGTCATTCTTAGTCTCCGATAAGCTAAGTTTAGTCTCTGATGACATCATCCTTAGTCTCCGACAGGCTAAGTTTAGTCCCTGATGACGTCATCTGCAGTCTCTGATAGGCAAAATATGTTAGTCTCTGATGGCTAAAGATATTAGTCCCCGACGAGTTTGGCGGTGAGAAAATTATCCCCCGATGTGCAGTATGTCTTCAAAAGCTATAAAACATTATTTTCTTAAATTATTTAAGGATGTTATTCCTTTAACCTCAACGGTTCTTTTGTCAGATTTGAAACACCAAAAGTCTAAGGACATCACATATGCATTTTCTTTCATAATTCTTATTAAGGTATTAAAATATTATACGCATGTTTTACAGAATCTTTCACTCACGAGTAAATTGAATTTGATTTTATGCAAATGACCGTGGCAAGTATATTCATTCAATCTGATGCTTATTTTGATTTGACGTGGTATCATTTGATTCGATATGCGTGTAAGGCTTTGTTTATATGTTTCGAATGCTCTTATGAATGAGAATGTTATGCTTTAAATTTCGCTAGCGTGATATGAATGATAGTGCATGGATATAACTGAGCTTCGATTTATCAGTTATTTTCAATCTTATATCCGTGCTATTAAATGAGAATGATATGTCCCTTAAATGGGTTATGCCACATGGTTGGCTAGAGGAAAGGAAAGGTGTTGATTTGTTCTTCACCTGACCTAGAGGAATTATAAGTGACTACGTACGTTCACACAAGGAGGGGTCATACGGTCACAGTTAGGCCAGCTATATACCGTATGATTGCAGATCCAATGGGTTTAGCCCCCGATGGATATTTTGAGGAATTTGTACACAAGTGAATACCTGTCTTTCTTCTAGGAGGATTACACATTGTTTATCATCAGTAATCTTAAAGACTCTTCAAAGATTTCTGAGGCATTAGTATTGTTTCGCTGAGCCTCATAAACAGAATTGAACTTCCATCAACATTTCTAGATTTGTTTCTCTGATTTGTTTATATACTTGCTGAGCGTAAATCGCTCATTCTTGTTGAACTTAATGTCTTACAGGGCATGAGCCAAAGGCTGAACCCTCTAACAAGGGGAAAACAAAGATGTTTGGCTACTGAGTTAGCCGCTGAGGAAGGAAGGAAGATGTTTTGAAGTTGTGATGTTATGTACTAAAATATAGAGATAGAATAGCTTCCGCTGAGAATGTAATATTTTGGGTTGTAATAACTCTTTACTATTTCATTGTATCAGTATTTATACTATGAATGGATGTATTGTTTCTTTTCTTTCTTTTGACGAAGCCCTGGTCCAGTAAGGGATTTTGGGGTGGTCACAGGGATCTTCGAAATTTTTTTGGGCCATATCACATTGTTCAAATTAGAGTCTCTCATTAATCAAAAGAACATTTTGATAGGCTAATGAGTCCAAACATTACTCTTACTGATGTGAGATAAAAAAGATCTGGTGAATTAATTCAAATGGTCAAACATGTCCTACTTAACTATTGACATGACTAACAAATATATCATCCAGGTACTTACACCATCAAATTGTGCATTTTAATATGTTAAATTTATGACAATTTATTGATGTGCCATATCCAAGATCAAAAGCTAATTTCGGAAGATCAAAATTCAAGTTCAAAATATAAAGTTTAGACAATTTGAAAGATGATTTCCTTCAAAGTTCAATCTTTCAAATGATCAAGATCTTACAACCGAGAAGAGAGTTGCATTCAAAAGTCAAACATTCAAACCTATGCAACAAAAAGAAAGTTGTATTCAAGTGTCAAATTATTAGATCTAGGCAACAAGAAAAGATAGTTGCATTTAAGTTTCAAACCATCCAATCCTGGCTACTAGGTCAAGTTTTATATACAAAGCTATAAGTTTAAATCCTAACAATTGGGTCAACAGTTGTATATAAAGCTAAAGTTCAAATCTTGCCAACTAAAATAACAATTATATACAAAGCTAGAGTTCAAATCCTGGCAATTAGATCAGCAGTTGTACTCAAACTCAAAATTCAATGCTGACAACTTGGTCAACAGTTGTATTCAAAATCAAAGTTCAATACTAGCAACTGGGTCGGCAGTTGTATGCAAAGTTCAACTTTAATCCTTGCAACTGGGTCGACAGTAGTATCCAAAGTTAAAGTTCAATCATGGAAACTAGGATGACAGTTGTATGAAAAGCTTAAGTTAAATCCTAGCAATGCAAAGTTTAATTTCAATTATGACAATTGGGTCGATAGTTATATGAAAAGTTAAAGCATCAAAACCTAGGCGATGTGGGAAAAAATCGTACCCCAACGGTTGGGGAAAATGTTGCAGTCAAATTCTTGAGTACTATGTCCTTTACCATGATTATTCAACTGGGAAAATAGTTGTGGTAACTTCTCACATTTCATATCCCACAACAAGAACAAATAATGCATTCAAGCTTTCAAGTGCTATATTATTATCATTGATATGGGCCAAGGAAATAGCTCTGAATCTAATAAATGCTTGTCGGCCATTAATGGACCATTGTAATGGCATTAAAGAGGCCTATAATTACTTATGAGTCTACATTCAATGAACCTAAGATAGGCCTGAGATAACAAGTAGATAGAGGTCAAGTAGAAATATTTATCTAAAGGATATTAGAGACAAGGGGGTAACCTCCTAGTCCATATCTTAATCCGATGAGGACTTCGCATCTTAATTTGAGGAGGACTTCGCATCTTAATCCGAGAAGGACTCCTATGTCCCAAGTGTATAAATACAGGGTAGATGACACATTACCAGGTACATAATCTTAAGATATAATATTCATATATCATAACTAAAGTTTTCGCTAACAAACACACCCGAAGGTCTTCCAAAGGACTGAACCCCACGGTTCTTGAAAAATTTTCTTTTGTAAGTTGGCAAGGGCATTCAATTCGTGGTCAAAGCTCGTCAAAATCTAAAGAGCTCGCAACCCTAACCCTAGGTACGTGAACTTGATGTATCAGATTGGCACCATTTGTGGGAAACGAGATGAAAAGCCATGGTAAACACCCGGTCGACTGCTCGTGAGAGAGAAGGAGTACCGCTACTAGAAAGACATTTGGGTCTACCACCCCTTTAAGAGCAAGGGGGCAGCTAAACCTAAGTATTGAGGGAGTCAACCATTAGCCAGTACATAAAGAAGGAGAAGATCAGGGAAGGTCCCTGAGGGGGGCACAAAGGACCATAATAGCCCTTATGATGTTGATTCAGAATCTGAAGACAACAATCAAAGAAACCCTTGGGATCTACACTATAATCTGGAAAGAAGAAGGTTAGGGTTGGGTCCTTAACCCTCAGGAAGACCAAAGGAGTAGGCTCCAAAGAAGGGAAGGACGTACAAGCCAACCACCCCCAGAAAGATATGAAGATCTTCGGGCAAGTCTCATGCAGCTGCAGAGTTGACTTGAAGAATATAAGAGGAATAGGGAAAGAGAACCCTCCGTAAACTCCCAACCTCAACAAGGCAATGATTTCAAAGATGTCATAGAAAGAAAGGTTCAATAACGGTTGGAGAAAAGATTAACAAACCCGGGATACCATGAACCCATGGTGATTCCCGAGGTAGGTCTCTTCATTAATCCCACAGCGACGTCTACAGTAATTTATAGGGCAGTCATCCCATATTTTACAAAGTCTATTATAGACGAACCACTCTTGGATGGCTTTAAGATGACCATTGTAGAGAAATATAACAGTATGGGGGATCCCAACAGTCATGTGCAACAATTCGAGATGACGCTTTTACTCATGAATCGATATGATGTCATCAAGTGTAAAGCGTTTCCATAAACCTTAAAGGGCCCTGCCCAGGAATGGTATGGGTAGCTTCCCCCAGCATCTATCGGTTCTTTTGTGTAAATCGCTTAGTTATTCGTCAACCAATTTGTTAGGTCCCAAAAGGGAAAATATTAGAAGGGGGGTTGAATAGTGTTTTTCAAAATTTAAGTCTTGCTTATAAAATTTACAATTTAAAATACTTCTTGCTTAATAAAAAGATTTCTTATATTTTGAAAACAGTTAGCAGTGAAATTTATAGCAAAGAACCCCTTAGCTTTTAAACCAATGTCTCGAGGCAACAATGTCAGTAAGTCTTTGTTAAATGAGTTTAACGGGGACTGTGCAAAGCAGGGATAAAGGAAATAAGCAATGTAAAGGATAAATAGTAAAGTAAAGTGAGCAGGAGAATTTTTATAGTGATTTGGTCTAAGCCTACTCCACTCTTCTTCTTTTTACTTGAGAAGGCACTCACTAAGAATGTTCACACAGAATAATATGCACCAAGACACTTAGTCCAAAAATACAATAGGTCACTAAGACCAAATTGAGTCACACAAACTAATAGCAGATAAAATATCTTGCTTGCTATCTCTAAGCAGTAAGCTCCTTGTTGAGCAGATTATATAACACTTATTTAGGTAAAAGATTGTGTCTTGTTGAAATTTTAAGATATCAAATTGTTAGAGCAATTTCTTGGTTGTTTAGTTCCCATAAATGAAATTTATGACTCCTATTTATACTACAAAAATCTATTCGTTGAGAATTTGAAATAGATCTGTTGGAATTGTACTGTCTTGATAGTGACTTGTACCTTTATAGTTGTTCCTTGCTTAGTTCAAGTAGATAGCCGCTATTTTGTCTTCTAGTACTTTTAGAAAAACCTTTTAGAAGTTGACTAAGCAGGGCAAAATGTAGAGTCCTTTTTCTGACTATCTTGCTTGGATCAACGTAAGGGATCCTGTTGTATCAGTCCTTGCTTATAAGCAGGACTGTCCTTGAAGATTCTTCATAGCTTCAGCAGCCTTCCTGATTGATGAGCAGAGTCTTCACATGTGATCAAAATCTTTGCTTAATTAGCAGACTATATCCACCTAACATGTTGGATATTTTTCTAAGTCCTTTTACATCATATAAGAAAGGACTATATTACATCATCAATTCATATATTAGTAAATATAATTCTTTAAGCATGAGTAATAAAAGCGGGGGTGCATCAACACAATTTATCGGGGGAAAGATGCATGCCAAGATCTCAGCCTCGTTGATGATTGCTCGTCAAAGAGAAGGTGAAAGCCTCAGGGACTATATGTCGTGGTTTACTAAGGAGGCCTTAAAAGTCCCTAGTCTAAATCAGTTCGTCGCCATTGTAGCACTAACAAACGGGATGACTAATGAACACTTGAAGATGAGTTTGGCTAAGAAGCCCCCCATTTCGATGAATGAGCTACACGACTGAGTTGGTAAGTATATGGTGGTGGAAGAGTCGTTCGTCAAAGAAATTGGAAAGAAAGAGGACAAGAAACGAAGACTGGAGGAGTTAAAGGCCCTTGAATCGGGGAAAACACTAAGGGGGAAACTTATTTTCCTAAAAAAACCCTAAGCCAAATGTTCAATGAGTATACCATATTGACCTAGCCGAGAGGCCAAATATTGATGGAAATTACTTCAGAACCATATGTCTGATGGCTGAAGCCACTAAGGAACAATCCCTCAAAAAAGGACACTTCTCAGTATTGTCAATTTCACAAGGATCATGGTCATGACACTAACGATTGTAAGCAGTTGAAGGACGAAATTAAATTTCTCGTGAGAAGGGGCAATTGGCCCGGTATGTACAAAGAGAATGTCCTACACCTTGAAGCGAAAGGGAAAGAGAAAGGCGAGAACACCCAGAAAATCAAGAGCACGGTAATCACCCCTGACAAGGAGTTATTAATGTAATTTTAGATGGGCCGACAGCCGGAGGAAGTTCAAACTCATCAAAGAAAGCATATGCCCGAGAGGTATTGGTTGTTGAAACTCCCCCCAAAGAAAGCCAAGATGGAAATGTCAATAACATTCAGTGACGAAGACCTTGAAGGGGTAAAATTCCCACATGATGACCCACATGTCATTGAAGTAACAGTCGAAAATTTTCTTGTGAGAAGGGTCCTGATAGATAATGGTAGTAGCGTTGATGTACTATATTATCAGGCTTTCAAAGATATGGGGTATAATGAAGCTCAACTCATTCCATCTCCAACCCCATTATACGGCCTCACTGGGGTTGAAACGAAAATAGAAGGTACTATCTTACTACTTGTCACCATGGGGGAAGAACCTAAACACGTTCCTTTCAAGATTCATCGACTAGAATCCTATTTTTTTTTTATTCCACGTGTTTCAATTCGATTCATGATGATGGTGAACTTTTTGGTGGTAAAGGCGCCATCTTTATAATGTTATCCTTGGAAGGACAGTGCTAAACCAGTTTAAAGCCATCCAATATCCTTTCCATTTAAAGGTGAAATTTCCAACCCCAAGCAGGGTGACAGTGGTCAAGGAGGATCAAAAGCAAGCCCGCACATGCTATTTGATGGCGCTAAAAATTGGTGGTGATGGGAGATTGGTAATGTCCATAAAAACCCTTGACTCAAAATATGAGATTCGGGAGCAAAGGGCTGAGCCTGTGGAAGAGCAAGAGGTAGTATCACTCGGTGATATTGACCCCAAGAAAGTGACCTACATCGGTTCTCAACTAAATCTGGAAATAAAAAGGAGACTTATTTTCTTCTTAAGGGAAAACATAGATGTTTTTGCATGGTCATCACTTGACATGCCCAAAATAGACCCAGAAGTTATCACCCACAAGTTAAATGTAGACCCTTGTAGGAAGCCTATCAAACAAAAGAAAAGGATGTTTGCCCCAGAAAGGCAAGAAATAATTAAAAACTAGTGGAAAAGCTATTGGAAGTGAAGTTTATAGTGGAGATTTTATATCCTGTATGGCTTGCTAACCCAGTGATGGTCAAAAAGGCTAACGGAAGGTGGAGGATTCGTATTGATTTTACAGATCTCAACGATGGATGCCTAAAAGACTGTTATCAACTTTCAAGGATTGATCTTTTGATAGACGCTACAGCGGGACATGAGCTACTTAGGTTTATAAATGCGTTTAACGGTTATAATTAGATACCCATGGACCCGGATGACATCCCAAAAATATCCTTTGTCACAGACAAAGGTTGTTGTTTGTCCCACAAGATGGTTTGTAGAAGAGGGGAGGGGGGATTGAATACAAACCACAAAATTCTTTCGAACTTTGTGAGTTTAGTGAATGTACTGTATTAAAAGTTGCAGAATTGAAAGAATAAAATATATCACAAGTGTTTCTGAACTTTTATAAATCAATGAAAGATTGCAAAACCTCACTGGTGTGAATGACTAGCTTCTAACAACTCTGTTAAAATTAACAGCTACACTCTAGAATATGAATTCTAGCTTCTTTCAAGTTATGAAAACTTGTTTCTCTTTCTCTATAGGTTTATTACAGCTGTGATATGATCTGAGATAATATGTATACTAGTGTTTTTGGGTATCTTAGTGATAGCTTGTTATATCTCGATGTATATTATCTCAGTTTCCCCATGTCTCTATTTATAGACATAGGTTCCTTGTTCTCCAAGTTTTTTCAGTGAGTTGCCTCAAAAAAAAAATATCTTTGATATTCTTTGGTAATTGCAGCTTTGTCACATAACTTCTTATTTTTGCATGACCTTCCTTGCATGCCAACCTATTATGTAACATCTCTGGTGTATCAGCACACCAGTTCCCTCTTTTCCACTTGGAGTTCCCATGATAAGTTATCTCTACAGTGAATAACTTATTTCTATGAGCTTCCTGGTTTTTGATTGGACCAGCTTCCATATTTTCCTCCTTCAAGTTTCTATAAGTATGACTTTTCTTTGCAGTGAATAACTTATCTTTACAGTTTTCACTCCAACAGCTATATACGCATGCTAGTGTATAAGTATGACTTTTCTCCATATCAGTGCTCACACTTGCAGTGTATAACTTATCTCCTTGAAACTTCTTTGGTAGCCAATCTCTCCTTATTGGACCACCATCTATATTTTAATATCACCGCCTTTAAACTTGAGTTAGAGAATTTGTGAACTCAGCCATGTGTCATCCTATATGTCATGTTTAGTCTCTGATTATTTTATTCCCTGATAGACAGTCTCTGTTTATCAGTGGATATTTATCCTCTGATGGACAGTCTCTGGTACCAAGAAGTCCATCCCCTGATGATGAGAAAACTATCCCTTGATGTTGAGACACTCATCCATTGGCGCCGAGAATCTCATACCCTAATGTCGAGAAACTCATCCACTAATGCCTAGAAACTTGTCCCTTTATGCCAAGAGATTTATCGCCTGATGCCCGAGCACTTTGGTACTTCACATTTTATCCATTGATGCTTAAGCACTTTGGTGCTAGTGTAAATTACCCGACGACTTTGGCGATGAGTAATTTTGAGTTTGGCGGTAGTCATTTTGAGTTTGGCAATGGTCAAATCTTCTCAAGGCTACTTTAATACATTTAAGTGTCTTTGCTTTAGTCTCTGGTTACTTCAACATTAGTCTTTGATGACAAACATTTAGTCTCTGATGAACAAAAACTTAGTCTCCGATAACCAAGAACTTAGTCTCCGATGAACAAAAACTTAGTCTCCGATGACCAAAAACTTAGTCTCCCATGAGCAAAAACTTAGTCTCCAATAAACAAACCTAGTCTCCGATGACCAAAAACTTAGTCTCCGATGACCAAAAACTTAGTCTCCGATGAACAAAAACTTAGTCTCCGATGAACAATTTTGCTTAATCACTCTTTGACTTTTGTTGAACTCTCCAAATGCAGTCTTTGATGCTTACATATAGTCTCTGATAGTAGTTTTTCATAATGCACTACTGCATGTACATGTACAATTACAAAATCTAACAATTCTAAGTGTTATACATCATCATCGAATGCTACAATTCCTAACAATCTCCCCTATTTATGTTTATCAATGATAAGCAGAAATCAAGGTTTGATGATGATGTCAAAATACTAACCTTATAACTCCGTTACTTAGAATTGAATTTAAGCATGTAAAAACATAATTGTACATAAACATAACAGTGATGGTTTTGTTGTTTTCAGTTCCTTACTGCCCAACCATCATTCTGTTAGCCTTTTTAACAATTCTCCCCCTGTCTTTATCAGAATTACTTTTTTCCCCCTGGCTTGATCATTATCCCCCTTTTTGACATCAACATCTTAATGTTGGAAGGTAGAAATTACCAGTAGAGGTTGACTAGAAGGAAGGAATTGTTTGAGTTTTGTATGAAGGCCATTGATTATGAAGTGTTGAAGCTTCGTGTTGTACTTTCTTTGATCTATGCTTCAAAAACATTTTGTGAGTACAGCTGTAGTTGACTTATGTGAGATCAAATGTTCTGATATGAAGTGTAGCTATATCATCCAATTATCTTGTGTTGTTTGCTTCCAACCAAACATACACAATTTCTTCTCTTAGTATTCTCTGATGTTTGATCATAAATGATAATCAAAGAATACATGAGCTGCAAAGGTAGTAAGTGAAACAATTTCTCTCTATTCTTTTCTTCAAGGATCTCATCCTTGCTCACACCCTCTCCTTTTGCCTGACTTTTACAAGTTAGTCTCTCACACTTATTTTCCAAAAAAAAACATTTTTCTTTTAATTTCTTTTTCCTCACCTTTTTCCAGACACAAGGTCTGACTCTCATTTTGAATTCTCACAGGCTCATGAAATATAAAATCTTCCTGTTGTGGGTGACTTGAAGTGGTGTAGAAAATATAGGAAGAAAGTGTTTTGCATCAGTGGATGTTTGATAAAGTACTATTGTAGTATCCACTAATGAGTTGAGAGTTGCTTTTTGTGTTTCAGCTTCAAAAATTGGCTTCTTTGATGATTGAACTACCAAAGAATCTGAAACCAATGCAATTAAAAAAAAATTCATTGCTTCTTAAGAAATATCAAAGAGAGAAAAAGAATTAATAAGGGTAGAATTTGAATATTGGTTGCTCCTCTTGAATAGAGAAAAGAGAAGCATCAATGTGAGACCCTGTGTGTGCATTAAGTGACAGGTTGATCATTGATCAGAGCTTGTTTCTTCTTCTTCTTCTGAAAGGTATTTATAGATGTGATCATTGTAGACTCAAATACCTGTGTCCTTGAAGGTGGACTATTTTCAATAGATACATCCTTTTGAGAGGTTGCACCTAGAGATGTTCTTTTTCCTTTAAGAACTTAATATCCTTTTAAGAGTATATTAAGCAATCTACAAGGGTTCTTATTATTCCTTATTTCTTCCTCATAACTTCCTCTTAATGCTTACCCTCCCCCTCAACTATTGCTGGTTATGATTGTTTTCTTTTTACAACCTTTATCTTTTGAGAGATAGAGGAGGTGACTTTTGATATAAACTGTTTTTAAAGGGTTTTGCTACTTGGGTAGAAGGAGTTGGATCATTACTAACATCCTTCATTGTAGCAGAATCAGAAAAAATAAAGAATAATGTAGTAGAGAGTTAAGATAATACCTGAATCAGCTATGACAAGATCCTTAAAAAGATGAAGAATATTAAACATAGGAAATCCTGCATAGTATAAAAGTTTCTCTACTATATATATACAATCAGGAGTTAATTATCCCTGATAGTTAAACTGGTGTAGGATAATTAACCACTGCTGCATTATCATCAGGTAATAATTAGCCTTTAATAAGAACAATTATTGACTAAGGCTTCACAGTGTTATTATCTTTATGAACAATTAATTTTGTCAAAACATAATTTTAATTACTTCATTCAGCTGTTAATTAGTCTTTTGTAACAAAGTCATCAAAAAATAATTAACTACTACTGCAATTCAGACTTGCACAAAATTTTCAAAGAATCTTATTCACCAAAATTGAGCATACCTAGCTCACTTGCCAATCTGTTAAAGGTGGCTTCATCCAATGGTTTGGTGAATATGTCTGCAAGCTACTTCTCTATTGGAACAAGATGAAGTTCCACTGTACCATTCATCACATGTTCTCTGATGAAGTTGTATCTGATGCTATGTGCTTTGTCCTAGAGTGTTGCACAGGATTCTCTGTAATGGAAATGACACTGGTGTTGTCATAATAAATAGGAATTTGATTATACACCATACCATAGTCCATTAATTGATTTTTCATCCATAAGATTTGAACACAACAACTCCCAACAACAATGTATTTTGCTTCAGCTGTTGAGGTTGACACAAAATGTTATTTCTTGCTAAACTATGACACTAGTTTGATTCAAAAAAAAGACAGCTTCCTGTTGTGCTTTTCCTGTCTAATTTGCAACCTGCATAATCTGCATCTGAATAGCCTATTAGATCAAATCCAGAATATCTAGGATACCAAATTCCAAGATTTGGAGTACCCTTGAGATATCTGAATATTCTTTTAACTGCAATCAGATGAGATTCTCTAGGATCTTATTGGAATCTAGCACATAAACAAGTTGAAAACATTATATCAGGTCTACTTGCAGTGAGATATAAATGAAAGCATATCATGCCTCTATAACTTGAAACAACAACCTTTTTACCAATAGAATCTTTGTCAAGTTTAGTGGTTGTTGCCATGGGAGTTTTAGAAGTTGCAACATCTTGTAAATTAAATTTCGTTAAAAGGTCTTTTAAATATTTTGTTTGACTGATGAAAATTCCATCAGAGGTTTGTTTAACCTGTAAACCTAAAAAGAAAGTTAATTCTCCTATCATGCTCATCTCATATCTATTATGCATAAGCTTAGAAAACTTAGAGCATAAGTTCTCATTAGTAGAACCAAATATAATATCATCAACATAGACTTAAATAAGTATTAATTCACTAACATGTTTTCTGTGAAATAAAGTTTTATCTATGATGCCTCTAGTGAAATTATTTTCAATTAAAAACTGAGATAGAGTATCATACCATGCTCTAGGTGCTTGTTTAAGTCCATAGAGTGCTTTGTCTAACCTATAGACATGATTGGGAAACTTCTGATCTTCAAAGCCAGGAGGTTGCTACACATAGACCTCTTCTTGTATTTTCCCATTCAGAAAAACACTCTTTACATCCATTTGGTACACTTTAAAATTTGCATGAACAACATAGGCAAGGAATATCCTAATTGCTTCCAATCTTGTTATTGGTGCAAAGGTTTCATCATAGTCAATCCCTTCTTCTTGTGAATAACCTTGTGCAACCAATTTGACCTTATTCCTTGTCACTGTACTAGCATCATCCAACTTGTTTCTGAAGATCCATTTAGTACCAATGATTGATTTATTCTTTGGTTTTGGTACTAGTCTCCAGACTTTGTTTCTTTCAAACTGATTGAGTTCCTCTTGCATAACAATTACCCAATCAACATCTTGTAATGCCTCCTCAACTTTTTTAGGTTCAATCTTTGATAAAAAGTTGAGGTATAGTCATTCATTCCGAGTAGCACTTCTTGTTGACACACCTTTAGTTGGATCTCCTATTATTTGCTCCATAGGATGATCTCTTGTCCATTTTATTTGTGGAGGAAAACTTCTTGAAGAAGAAGCTTCTTGATTATAATTTCCTTCATGGTGAAGCTCCCCCTAAATCAGTGGATATTTCTTAATTGGAGTTTGAGAGATCCTCTTATTCATTTTCTACTGACTGCTCCCCCTCAGTGATTAAAGGAATATCCACTGGTGGAGTGGCTCCATGGGGTTCAGCTTCATCATCCGATGAGTTATTTTCAGCATTTTCTGACTCATCTCCATTTTCAAACCTTAGAACCTCATGCATTCCTTCATCTAAAATTCTCATTATTTTCTTATCATCAAATGAACATGTATAAATTCCATTACAATGTTCAGTTTAAGGTTATAGACCCTGTATGCTTTGCTTGTTAGAGAGTAACCTAGGAAAATTGTTTCATTAACTTTGGGATCAAATTTTCCTAAATTCTCACCTTGACTTTTTAGCACAAAGCATCTGCCACCAAATACATGAAGAAATTTGACATTTGGTTTCCTACCTGTTATAAGCTCGTAAGGAGTTTTATTGTGAACTTTGTTGATCAATTTCCTATTTTGAGTGAAGCATGCAATTGAAATTACTTTAGCCCAAAAATAGATAAGAAGTTTGGCTTCTTCAAGTATGGTTCTAGCAGCTTCAATAAAGTTTTGTTTTTCCTCTCAACTACTCCATTATGTTGAGGGGTTCTTGGAGCAAAAAATGTGTGAGATATTCCTTTGTCCACACAGAAACATTCAACTTTGGAGTTCTTGAATTCTGTTCCATTATTAGTTCGTAGAACTTTGATAGTCAGCCTAGATTCAGTTTCCACTTTCTTGATGTGATCAGTCACCAACTGAGCTGCTTCATTTTTGATATGCTGAAATTTTACCCATGTGTATTTGGTGAAATCATCAACTATCACCAGAGCATACATTTTCTTTGAGATACACATAATGTTTACAGGTCCAAATAGATCCATATGAAGTAGTTGCATTGGACTTGTAATTGATGATATCTCTTTGCTCCTAAAGGAAGTCTTCTTTTGCTTCCCTTTTTGACAAGCACCACATAAGCCATCTTGAGTGAATTCCAGTTGTGGAAGTCCTGTCACTAATTCTTTCTTCACCAAAGTGTTGATTGTCTTGAAATTCAGGTGAGAAAGCTTCTTGTCATAGCCAACTTTCATCCACTAATGCTTTACTATAAAAACATGTGAACTGATAGTTATTTGATGAGCCAAAGTCAACTATATGTAGAGTATATGTAGAGGTTACCTTTCTTAACTCCAGATAGAACTATTTTTCATCTCTACTTATCAAGTAATATTCATCCTTGAAATCAACATTATAACCTCTATCACACAGTTGGCTGATACTAAACAAGTTGTGCTTAAGACCATCAACTAGTGCTACATTATACAAGATGACATTTCCATTTGTGATTGTCATATCCCAAGGTATATCCTTTGTTGTCATCTCCAAAAGAAACACTTGGGCCAGCTTTCTCCTCAAATTGTGTTAGTAGGGTCTGGTGTCCAGTTATGTGTCTTGAACAACCACTATCCAAGAACCAAATCTGTCTTTTTGTACCCTGCACACAGTAAACAGCTAAGTTAATTTAGGAACCCAGACTTGCTTGGGTCCATTGACATTTTTAAAGTTTAATTTAGCAGTTGTTAAGGGCTTTTCAGTTTTATCTTTCTTTATCACCCACTACTTAGAAGAAATAACTTTCTTCTTAGCCTTAGGTGCATCGGATTTTTGCCTTAACTTTATAGGAGATTTCAGATAACTGTTTTTAACCTTTTGAACATTTGAGTGGTTCTTAACAGTTAACTTTTTCCTTTTATCAGAAGGTACGTTTCTAGTATGCTTGTTGCTAGGGATATTTTTACACTTATAATCAAGGTGGTTGAGATTTCCATACTTCCAACAATGTTTCCTAGATACATTAATAACAGGAGTATAATTAGTATATTTGTTAATTCCTTCCTTACCATTCCTATTATTTTTCAGCTTAACCTCAAATGAGTGAGTGGTCTTTGGATTAGAGCTTTTGGCTCTTGTTGTCCCAGTGAGATAGCCTAGAACTTGTAGAAGGGGGGTTGAATACAAGTTCTTAAAACCTTTTCGAATTCTTGTTCTTCAAAGTATCAAACTTGCGGAAAATAAAGAACAAATTTATAAATAATTGCTTTTATTGATTAATAATTGATTACAAATTCTAACAATCACAAATCGATTGTCAGCTTCAATTTCTATACCGTATATATATAAATCTACAAAAACATACAGCTTCTAATACAACTCTGTAAAATTAATTACAGTTTCCAAATCTAAATTGAAATTCAGCTGCTAAATCCTATTCAATATATATTTTCTATGTACAATTGGAATAGGTTCTATATTGTTTTCATTCCATGATGAAAAACTATATCTCTCTCTAGTTAGTTTCCTAACAAGCTTCATCTTCAATATATCTTCAATGTCCATGTCGAAGACAACTTCTAATCCAATTTGAACTTTGTACTGCATCAAAGAGTAATTTTACTTTAGTCTCTAACTACTTCAACTTTTAGTCTCTGGTCAACTATATTTAGTCTTCGACATCTTATGCTTAGTCCTCGATGCTTTAATCTTAGTCTCCGATGGCTTAAGGTTAGTCTCTGATGACTTAAGATTAGTCTCCGATGCTTTAAGCTGTAGTTTCTGATAAGCTTTTGCCTTAGTCTCCGATAGACTAAATATAATCTTTGACTTGTTGAAATCTCTGATGCAATTCTGGTAGTCTCTTATAATACAAATTAACTTACTCTTATATAAAAGTAAATTACATGAATCAGAGAGTAAACTACTAGCTATAAAAATTCTCATCCACTATCATCTCCACTGGAGTGGGAAAGTGAGTAGTCTTTATGGCATCTCCTAATAGCTTAGGCTGTCCTGGCTGAACAAAATTTTTCTTCTTTGGTTCTTCAACCAGAATGCCCTTGCCTTTATCTTGTTTTGTTGTTGGAGCTGTTGTAGTAGAGGGAAGAACTGTTGTTGTTTCTGTTACTGTTGGTGTTGTTGTTGCTATTGTAGATGGTGTTGATGTTGTTGTTATACTAGACTTGTTAGGTTTTATAACATTTGATGATGATTGTACTTAGAATACTTAGATATACAAATGTACAGTTAGTGCTAGGTTATAGCATTAGAATTTTTGTAGCTGGTAGTTTACTCTCTCATTCGTGTAATTTATTTTTATATGAGAGTAAGTTAATTTGTATTATAAGAGACTACTAGAATTGTATTAGAGATTTCAACAAGTTAGAGATTATGTTTGGTCTATCGGAGACTAACGCAAAAGCTTATCAGAGACTACAGTTTAAAGCATCGGAGACTAATCTTAAGTCATCAAAGACTAAGCGTAAGTCATTGGAGACTAAGATTAAAGTATCAAAGACTAAGCTTAAGCTGTCGGAGACTAAACAATTGATCAAAGACTAAGATTGAAGTATTCAGAGACTAATGTAAAATTACTCTCTGATACAGTACAGAGTTCTATTTGAATTAGAAGTTATCTTTGACATGGACATTGAAGATATATTGAAGACGAAGCTGGTTAGGAAACTAACTAGAGATAGATATAGTTTTTCATTATGAAATGAAAAAGAGAGAACCTATTCCAATGTTATATAGAGAAAACATATATTGAATAGGATTAGAAGCTGATATATGTTTTTTTTTCCAGATTTGGAAGTTGTAATTAATTTTACAGAGTTGTATTAGAAGTTGTATGTTTTCATAGATTTTTATATATACAGTACAGGAATTGAAGCTGACAATCGGTTTGTGATTGTTAGAATTTGTAATCAATTGTTAATCAATAAAAGCAATTATTTATAAATTTGTTTTTGTTTTTGTTTTTTATTTTTCCGCAAGTTATATTACTTTAAAGAACAAGAATTTTAAAAAAGATTCTAAGAACTTGTATTCAACTCCCCTTCTACAAGTTCTAGGCTATTTCACTAGGACAACAATTGGTATCAGAGCATATTAATTGATATATTTCAATTAACAAGATCCAGAGATGGCCAATGATGAAAGAAGTAGCTCCAACATAATGGCATATGTAGGAAGTCGTGATGGTGGAACCAGAATTCCAGTTTTAAAAAGAGAAGAATACCCAATCTGGAAATAAAATATGTATATGCACTTGAGGGAAACCGATCCCAAATACATTGATAGGATTGAGAAGGGTCCCTATAAACCAAGGAAATTTGTTCCTTCAAAAACTGTGGAAGGAACAATTATTCCAGAACACTTTGAACTTGCAACAGAAAGTGATTATACCAATGAAGACAAGTTACAAGTGTTAAAGGATGCTAAAGTGATGAACATACTCTATAATAGCATAGATAAGAATATGTTCATAAGCATCATCAATTGCACAACATCAAAATAGATTTGGGATACTATCAAAGTCCTATGTGAGGGAACAGACCAAGTAAGAAAGAATAAAAGGTCATTGCTGACACAACAATAAGAATTCTTTCGAGCAAAGCCTGGTGAATCAATAACATCAGTGTATGATAGATTTAATGCCTTGCTGAATGACCTAAAAATACTTGAAAAGTTCTATGATAATGAAGATGTAAATACCAAATTCATGAGGGCTCTCCCACCAAGTTGGGATCCAAAAACAACTGCAGTAATAGAAGCTCATGATTTGGACATTCTCACACTAGACAGGCTCTATGGAAATCTAAAGACTTATGAACTAGAAGTAGAGAAAAGTCAAAAGAAGCATGACAGGGACAAAGGAGCTGCACTAATGGTTGAGACAAAGAAGTCTCATGAGGAGCTTGATGATGAAACCGACACTGCAAGCTCGACTAATGAAGAAACTGAATCCAACACTGATGATGACATGGAGGAATTCATGGCCTTCACGGTGAAGCAATTCAAAAAATTTAGAGCTAGCAAGAAATGGAGAAGATCATCAAGGAAGCCTAACCCAAAACGAGAAGGTCAAACTGTGACCTTTGACAAGAAGAAGATAAGATGTTTTAACTGTGATGAGATAGGGCACTTTGCCAATGAGTGCAAGAAGCCTAGATCTACAGAAATATCTAAGGATGAAAAGAATAAAAAATCAGGGAATGATCTTGCTGATAAAAGGTACAAATCAAAAAGCAAGGCCTTGATTACTAAAGGCAAGGATTGGATTGACAGTGACTCTGAGGAAGAAATTGTCAACTTTGCCTTGATGACTCAAATTGATGAGCCAAATGATTCTACAAAGGTATGTGATGCAACTCAGAATTTTAATGTGCTTAATTTATTTGATACATCTAGTATAGAAAACATACAAAAAGATATGTCTGATTTGCATGTTAGTTTTAGATCATTAACCATTGAATATTCCAAAGTTAAAGAATCAGATGACCAACTCTTGAAGAGAAATAGATTTCTTGAAGAGAGATAAATACAATTTGATACTATCAAGTTAGAACTGGATAAAGCTCATCACATGATTGATGCTTTGAAAAAGAGGGAATATTACTTAGTCGAACAATTTGAAAATGAACAGGCTAAAATAAAAAAATGAAATCAATCCTCTAAAAAGTTTTCAGACTTGGTAGAAAATCAAATGGTAGGTCAAAAATCTGGTTTAGGATATGATGAGTTTCTAGAAAAGAAACCAGATATAGAAAAGATTGAAGATGTTAACTCCATGACTAACAAGCCAATTCCCGTTAAAAGAATTAATTTTGTCTCACCAGTCATTGAACCTAAATTTATCAACAATCAATATCAACATGTCACTGCAGTTATAAAGAATGATCAAAATTCAGTGAATACCGTTGAAAATAGTGGAAGTAAAAGATTGAATATAGGATTCATGACCAAGACACAATTAATCAAGAAATTGGAAAATCTTACTGAGTCTAAGGTTGAAAAGAGAGTGGAGTCTAGCAGTGGAAGAAAAAATAGGAATGGAAAAATAGGCATCAATAAATATACTAATTATGCAAGAATGCCTAATGCTACTAGAAAAACATGTCACATATGTGGAAATCCCAACCACATAGCTATATATTGTAGGAGTAAAAATAGAGTTCCTATGGTAGAGACTGCATCAACAAAGATAACTAAAGAAAAATCACCTGTAAAAAGGTCTAACCATCTTTGCAATAATTGTGAAAATTCTAACCTTGGCAGTCTCTCACCTTCAAGAAGCAAGACTATTGATTGTCCAATAAAAGTTAAAAATTCTAAAAGACAATCAACTCCATCTGAGTCAAGTCTTGATTCTAAAACTAGTGAGAAAGGACCCAAGAAAATCTGGGTCCCAAAAATTTCTAACTAGTTATTCTTATTGTGTAGGGCAAAAAGAAAAAATCATGGTTCTTGGACAGTGGATGTTCAAGGCATATGACATGAGACAAGTCCCTCCTTAAACAGTATGAAGAAAAAAGTGGCCCTAAGGTAACTTTTGGAGATGACAGCAAAGGCCATACAAAGGGCTATGACAATGTTGAGCATGGTGATGTCATCTTCACTGAGGTATCACTAGTTGATGGCTTAAAGCACAATCTGTTAAGTGTGAGTCAACTATGTGATAGAGGATTCTATGTCACCTTCAAAGAAGATCAATGCCAGATGTGTGACAAGGAATCTGGAGATATAATATTGATAGGGAAAAGAAAAGGAAATTTGTACACTGCAAACCTAATCTCTTCCACTGATCAAGTCACATGCCTTTATAGCAAAGCCTCAAGTGATGAAAGTTGGCTTTGGCATAAGCTCTCCCACTTAAACTTCAAAAACATTAACAATTTGGTGAGAAAAGGATTGGTAGCTGGCATTCCTCAACTGGAATTTACACAAGAAGGGTTGTGTGATTCATGCCAGAAAGGAAAAAAAAAGTGTGGCATTCAAGAGTAAACCAGCAACATCAATCACTGATCCTTTACAGTTATTACATATGGACTTATTTAGTCAAGTGAATGTGATGTCAATACTAAGAAACAGATATGCTTTGGTTATAGTGGATGATCACACAAGGTATAATTGGGTAAAATACCTTCACTCAAAAGATGAATATGTTTAGTTGATTATTGATCATAACAAGAAAGTAGAAATTGAGTCAGGAAAAACAGTAAGGGTTATAAGAAGTGATACAGGAACAGAATTCAAAAATACCCAAGTAAATGAATTTTGCACTGAAAAAGGAATATCTCATCAATTCTCAGCTCCAAGAACTCCTCAACAAAATGGAGTTGTTGAGAGGAAAAATAGAACCCTTATTGAAGCAACAAGGACAATGCTAGAAGAATCAAAGCTTCTAACCTATTTCTGGGAGGAAGCAATTAGTACTGCTAGATTCACACAGAACAGGTCCTTGATCAACAAGACTTACAACAAAACACCATATGAGTTAATGACTTGGAGGAAACCAACTCTCAAATTTCTACATGTGTTTGGTTGTAAATGCTATGTTATGAGAGATTCATCAAAGACAAAAGGAAAATTTGATAGTAAATCTGATGAAGCAATTTTCTTAGGTTACTCTCTATCAAGCAAGGCATATAGAGTGTATAATCTAAGAACAAAGGTCATTGTGGAATCCATTCAACTTGCTTTTTATGATAGCAAGATTCCAGGAATGATTGGTCAAGGATTGCATGAAACTTTCAGATTTGAAAATGAATTGGATGCATGGATAGATCCATTAGAGACTGAAGAATTACTCCTAGATGACAATTTTCCTTCAATAAGTGAGGGGGAGTTAACAGTTGTGAATGAAGTACCAAGGATTAATACTACATCAGAGACTAGAGTATTAGCATCTGATGAAACACACGGAACTGATAATACAAGTGCACAATCAGAGACTAATGAGACACCAGAGATTACTGAAGTCAACAGTGAAAATCAGACTAATAGCTCAGGGGGAGCTAACAATGAAGAAGTCACTGGTATAGGGGGAGCAGTCTCTGATCCATTAACTAGATTAGACTATACTACTCTAGTAAATGAAGCCTCATCTTCAAGATTAAATCTGCCACCTGCAAGACCTTGGTTGAGAGATCATACACCAGATTTAATTATTGGATATTTAGAGGAAAGAGTCAAGACAAGAAGTGCAACACAAAATGAATGTCTTTATCTCAGTTTTCTGTCAAAAATTGAACCAAAGAAAATTGAAGAAGTACTTCAAGATCCTAACTGGATAATAGTCATGCAAGAAGAATTAAACCAATTCACAAGGAATAAAGCCTGGAGATTGGTGCCCAAACCAAGGAATAGATCAATAGTTGGTGTCAAGTGGATCTTCATAAACAACTTAAATGAAGCTGGTACAATCACAAGAAATAAAACAAGATTGGTAGCAAAGGGTTATTCTCAAGAAAAAGGAATTGACTACGAAGAAACCTTTGCACTAGTTGCAAGACTTGAATCAATAAGGATTTTCTTGGCATATGCAGCCTATAAAAACTTCAAGGTGTACCAGATGGATGTCAAAAGTGCTTTCTTGAATGGAAAGTTGGAAGAAGAGGTCTATGTTGAACAACCACCAGGTTTTGTAGATCCCAAGTTTCTGAAACATGTATACAGGTTAGATAAAGCACTTTATGACTTAAAACAAGCACCCAGGGCCTGGTATGATACTCTCTCTCAGTTTTTAATTGAAAATAAATTTATTAGAGGTATCATAGATAAAACACTTTTTTATAGAAAAACAAGGTTTTGATTTAATACTTGTGAAAATATATGTGGATGATATTATATTTGGATCTACAAATGAAAAACTATGTGAAAGATTTTCAAAGTTGATGCAATCTAGATATGAAATGAGTATGATGGGTGAGTTAACATTTTTCTTAGGATTACAGATAAAAAAATCAACTGATGGAATTTTCATAAGTCAATTCAAGTACATTAGGGACTTACAAAGGAAATATGATTTAGTTGATTGTGCGTCTACAAAAACACCCATGGCTACAACCATTAAGCTAGATAAGGATACTAAAGGAAACAAAATTGATATAACTAGCTATAGAGGCATGATAGGCTCACTTTTATATTTAACTGCAAGTAGACCTGATATAATGTTTGCTACATGCTTATGTGCAAGATTTCAAGCTGACCCTAAAGAGTCACATTTAATTGTTGTTAAAAGAATACTCAGATATCTAAAGGGGACCCCAAACCTTGGGTTATGGTATCCTAAAGAATCTGATTTTAAACTAATTGGCTATTCAAATGATGACTATGCAAGATATAAGTTTGACAGAAAAAGCACGAATGGAAGCTGCCAATTTCTTAGGGGTAGACTTGTTTCTTGGTTTAGCAAGAAACAAAATTCAGTGTCAACGTCAAAGGCTGAAGCTAAATACATTACAGCTGGGAGTTGCTGTGCTAAGATTCTGTGAATCAAAAATCAACTCCTAGACTATGGTATGTTTCTATCCAAGATTCCTATTTATTGTGATAACACAAGTGCCATAGCAATAACTGAAAATCCAGTACAGCATTCAAGAACAAAACATATAGATATAAAGTATCACTTCATTAGAGAACATGTTAGTGAAGGAACCATTGAATTGCACTAGGTTACAACTGATAAACAACTTGCTGACATATTCACAAAGCCTTTAGATGAACCTACATTCACTAGGTTAGTCTATGATTTAGGTATGTTGAATTATACTTCTAAAAATTGAGTAAAACCTTAGAAAGCAAGTTTTTTTTAAGGCAGTAAAAACTAGAAGTTAACTTCTAGGCTGAAGCTGTTCTTGATAAAAAGAATTTTAGAAGCTAGAATTTAATTTCTCGAATGTAGTTGTTATGAACAAACAGAACCTTTGTAGCTAATAATCATTGTATTGATTGTTGGATGACTATGGAAATAAAATTGAAGCAAAGACTAGTTTAATTTGGTCTCTGAAGGAATTTGAATGAGAGACTAAAATTAGTCACGGACAGTTGTTTTTTAATTAGTCTCTAACTAAATAAAAATAACCTATCAAAGACTAGCTAATATTAGTCGCTGATAGTTGTTTTTAATTAGTCTTTGACTAGTTAAAAATAACCTATCGGAGACTAGTTAAAATTAGTCACTGGCAGTTGTTTTTAATTAGTCTCTAACTAAATAAAAATAAACTATCGGAGACTAGTTAATATTAGTCACTGATAGTTGTTTTTAATTAGTCTCTGACTAGTTAAAAATAACCTATCGGAGACTAGTTAAAATTAGTCCCTGATAGTCGTTTTTACTTAATCTTTGACTAGTTAAAAATAACCTATCAAAGACTAGTTAAAATTAGTCCCTGATAGTTGTTTTTTATTAATCTCTGACTAAACAAAAATAACCCATCGAAGACTAGTTAAAATTTAGTCTCTCATAGTTGTTTTTAATTAGTCTCGGATGAGTGAATGTGACAGAGACTAGGGCAGTCTTTGATAAGGGGTAAATTGGTAGTTACTCATATACCCACGATCGAAAATCGTTCACTATCTTTGGAATTGGAAACGTTTCTAATACTTTATTCAAACACAAATCAAACACAACTACAATTTCATTCACTCAAAGAACTTTCTCTCTCATATCTGTGCGATTTAACCCCTTTGCAAAGAATTTCTTCAAGCTTTTCACAGATATCAACAATGGCATCCAAGACTGTGTGCTTCAAGTTCGACAACTTCGACTTTATCATAACTAACCATGTTGGGATTGTGAACAAGAATGAATTCAAAGCACAGTACCTTCCTTTTGTAGATTTTCTACAAACATCTTCCCTCTCGTATGCCATCTACGAAGCTCCTGCGTAAGCCGCTGAAATCATCACAGCTATGTGGTCCACTGCTGACATCCAGGATGAGAGTGATGACTTTCTTGTGGTAAACTTTAGTTATGATAATATTATTTATTCTACTGATCATGCTGTAGTAAATAATGCTTTGCATTTACCTGTTCATGATGCATATGACCAAAGTGCCTCTGATGAGGTAATATTAGATATGTTTAATAACCTACATTATGATAAAGAAATTGCATTAGTAGGATCCATATCTAGACCTCATCTTAGGCAGGAGTGGTCTTTATTTTTTTATATTATCACTAAAACATTCACTTCTAAATGCAGTGGTTATGATGTCATCACTACACTCACTCAACAGATTGCATATAGTGTTTTGTATGATAGGCACATAAATCTAGGGTTGTTAATTCTGCATAACTTAATAGCTAAACTTAAAACTAATGATAAAAATAAAATCTATTATGCTATGTTTTTGATAATGATTGCAAAGTATCTGATTCCTAACCTAGATATTGCTAGTATGCAAATTGTGTCAACAGTTATGTAGAGTAAACGCATATACACTGATGTGAAAAAGAATGCCGCAAAGGTAAAGGTTCCTCTTTCCTTCCCTCCTATCATGAGATCAACTCTCATAGATAGGTTTCCAAACCTTTATACTTCTTCTTATTTTGAGGATGTTGAGCAACAAACCAGAAACCCTGTTGATCCTCCAACACCTTCTTCACAACAACAATCTGTAGCCCCCTCCACAGTCTCTCAAAAGATTGTGGTTGTACAAACAAAGAACGCCGCCAAGTTACCCATTAAAAGAAAAACAACAGAGGGTGACAGTGAGGCTGAGGGAGACAAGGAAACTGAGGTGGCTCCTCAGAGAAAGAAGAGGTTGATAACCTTAAGCCAAAAATAATTCATTGCCTCTCAAAAGGCATTGGAGGTTAAAAGGAAAAGCAGCACTCTGTTACCATCCTCCCAAAAGGATGCTAACATTGAAGAAAGTTCCCAACCAGGAACAACATGTACAGAGTCTGCAAAATCCCCTGTACATACATAGGGGCAAGCCCAAAGAGAGAAAAGATCAAAAAGAAAGAGAGACACAGGGAGTGCACACACAGAGTCTAGTCAACTTCATGCTCCTCAAATTTCTGTTCTTGAGGAGCAGCCAACATTCCAATCTGCACATTTACCTATCTCTTCTCCTATTCTTGATTCTTTAGAACTTGACAGTTCAAATTTTCTTGATTTAATCCAAGAAGAGAAAACACTCCAGGTGGATCAAGCCAAACCATCAGAGACTAGTTCTCACATGGACTGGTCAGAGACTAGTCAACTACCAGAGACTAGTTCTCCACCAGAGACTACTACTTGTATCTCACCAGAGACTAACACACAAGAACCATTTGTTCACAATACAAGTGCAGTTAGTTCTCCAATTTTTTCCTTGGAGAGATCCCTAACCACTAATATACAAAGGGAACCCCCTCTCCTTGGAGTCACAAATAATTCTTCTTTCCCTCCTCCTTCTGTAGGATAGAGAGATACTACCCAAATGAGTGAGGCAGAGAGAATAATTAGTTAGAGTCAAGCTCTTGACCTGGAAAAAAGAGATTACACAAACACATGAGAGTCAAGCTTGATACAGCTTAGAAAAAGGAGAGATAGAGCAGCTGGATGTCCAACTCCAGGAAACAGGTGAGGGAGTGAGCAAGGATGAGATCCTTGAACAAAATAATAGAGATAAAAAATAAATTCTCAGTAGGTGACTTTCTAACACCTGTTGAGCCCTCCACCACCGTTGCAGCTCACATAAAGGAAACTGTGAAAAGCTCACACCCAGGGGATACAGCTTTACAATTACTTGCTGACATGTCCAATGCTGATTTTGAGATGTTATATGGCCTTCAACAACGACAAGATCACATCTCAGCATTGAAGACAAGCATTGCACATGAACTTGAGTCTGTTGAGATTGATGAAGAGAATGTGGATGCTTGGCTGGATTCAAGCTACACAAATTCTCTGGATGACACAGCTGCCCAATTACGACAAGTTTATCTGACCAACCTAGGGTCTGGTGCAGATGAGGAATTGATCAAGCTTGACAAGAAAAATCTCAAGTTCAAGCACTTCATGATCATTGGTCTCAAGTCTACACTTCAGCATGTTGAGGATAAGATGGAGCTAGAAACTGACAAGATCAGACGATGCTATGAAGGACACCTTCCCCGACGGATGCTTATTTCCATTGATTCTCGACTAAAGGAGCAATCCACAACTGAAAGGAGACTTCAAGCATTAGAAACAAACGTCCAATCCATCATATAGAAGCAAGACAAGTTTGATCTTGCACTTCAACATCTCATTCAACTTCTTGAACATGCCATACCAACACTGGCTACGACTTTTCCTACACCTTTAGATTCTGATGTCAAAAAGGGGCAGAGTAGTTAGTCAAGGTCTGTAGTTCAAATTCAACACCAAGAAGTTGTTAAAATTGTTCCTGAGCAAATAAGTGATGGCTGAACTGACAGGACTACAAGATGCCAAGAGAGACATTGATGCAGCCATCTAGTCTAGCATTACAACAATACCAACAACAATAGCTACAACAACAACAACAACAGCGATAACAACAGTAGTTTCTCCTTCCACTGCAATAGTCCCAAGCACTCAAAAAGATAAAGGCAAAGGTATTCTAGTTGAGGATATAAAGAAGACAAAGTCTACTCAACTAGGACAGCCTAAGTTGTTAGGGGACGCCATGAAGACTGCTCACTTTCCCACTCCAGTTGAGTTAATAGTGGATGGGAAAGTAGAGTTAGTTTATCCTCAGGAGTAGAAATTGAACGAAGCTGATGCATTGCTTGCTCAAAAATTGCAAGAGTAAGAGGAAATGGCTGCAGCTAGGGAGGAGGAAGAAGCAAAGAAAAAGGCCTTGATGATAAAGAAAACAAAAGCTCAAAAGTCTGCTGAGACTAGAAGGAGAAATAAGGAGATTAAGCAGGCTGAGAGAAGGGCCAAGAGGAAGCCATTGAGGAGTGAATCTCAAAAGAAGTCTGAAACTGCTATGGTGACTTTATTCAAACCTCGACAATCTATATCAATCCCAAGTAGTAAAATCTCCAGGATTGGGATGGCTAACACTTCTGACTTAAAGGAAGCATTCAAGAAGAGTGTTGAGTCTATTAATTTGGAAAATGATGGAAATAACAAGGAGTATCTCAAAGTCATTCAAAAAGATGGAGAGACTCTATGTTTACATAAGCTAAGTCTAGAGATGAGATCATTCAAAGACATGGAGTGGCTGTTGTCTGTTGTACCTGAAAATTCTGTGTCCAATTTGGAATTTAGGAGGCAAATTTAGAAGGAACTTAAAGAGATGAAGAGATTGATTACATTGCCACGATTAGATGTTCCTCCAGTTTCATATGGATTATGGTATGAGAATTTTCACCAAGATGTGATTTTCTTTGATTATGAAAAACAGATCAACACAGTAAGCCTAGGTGAACTTGAAGGATTCATTGCTTTACTCAAAGAGTCAACTGATGAATATGAGGTCAAGTTCAGAAAGCTATTGGAAGATAAAGTCAGAGAAATCAGAAGAAAGAAAGGATGAAGTAGTAGTTGTTGATACTTATTATTGAAGCCAGACTTATAGGATTTAAACCTGAGTGTTGGTGAAGCTGAATTTAGGATTGAAGATCTTAATTCAGGTGCATTTGTAGTTAGTATATTTTTAAAATTTTTGTTTCTAAGTTATTCTTGTAATTTTTTTTTTTGAGTTTTGACATCATCATCAACCTTGATTTATGTTTATCACTTTAATAATCATAAATAAGGGGAGATTGTTAGGTTTTATAACATTTGATGATGATTGTACTTAGAATACTTAGATATACAAATGTACAATTAGTGTTAGGTTATAGTATTTGAATTTTTGTAGCTGGTAGTTTACTCTCTGATTCGTGTAATTCATTTTTATATGAGAGTAAGTTAATTTGTATTATAAGAGACTACTAGAACTGTATTAGAGATTTTAACAAGTCAGAGATTGTGTTTGGTCTATCGAAGACTAAGGCAAAAGCTTATCAGAGACTACAGTTTAAAGTATCGAAGACTAATCTTAAGTCATCAAAGACTAAGCGTAAGTCATCGGAGACTAAGATTAAAGCATCAGAGACTAAGCTTAAGCTGTCAGAGACTAAACAATTGATCAGAGACTAAGGTTGAAGTAGTCAGAGACTAAAGTAAAATTACTCTCTGATACAGTACAGAGTTCTATTTGAATTAGAAGTTATCTTTGACATGGACATTGAAGATATATTGAAGATGAAACTGGTTAGGAAACTAACTAGAGATAGATATAGTTTTTCATTATGAAATGAAAAAGAGAGAACCTATTCCAATGTTACATAGAGAAAGCATATATTGAATATGATTAGAAGCTGAATTATGTTTTTTTTAGATTTGGAAGGTATAATTAATTTTACAGAGTTGTAGTAGAAGCTGTATGTTTTCATAGATTTTTATATATACAGTACAGGAATTGAAGCTGACAATCGGTTTGTGATTATTAGAATTTGTAATCAATTGTTAATCAATAAAAACAATTGTTTATAAATTTGTTTTTGTTCTTTATTTTCCGCAAGTTATATTACTTTAAAGAACAAGAATTTTAAAAAAGATTCTAAGAACTTGTATTCAGCCTCCCTTCTACAAGTTCTAGGCTATTTCATTGGGACAACAAGACTTGATGGTTGCATCAAGGTTTCTGTTAGCACCTTCAAGTCTTGTAAGTTTAACCATCAAGCCAGCATAACTTATTTTCTTAGGAACAACTTCTGCAGTCTCTTTTTGTTGAAGTTGAAGTGCAGACAACTTTGACTGACTACTCTCCCCTTTTTGACATCAAAATCTAAAGGTGTAGGAGAAGTAGTAGCCAATGTTGGAATGGCCTGTTGTATAAGTTGTGTGAGATTTTGAAGAGCGAGATCAAATTTGTCTTGTTTTTGCAAAATGGCCTGGACATTAGATTCCAATGCTTGAAGTCGTTTCTCTGTAGTGGACTGCTCCCTCAGACGCATATCAATGGAATTAAGCATTCTCCTTAGTAGGTGACCTTCATAGCATGATCTAATTTTTTCTGTGTCCAGATACATTTTAGTCTCAATTCTTTGGAGTGCAGCTTGGAGACCATTGATCAAGAAGTGCTGATACTTCGTATGTTTCTTGTCAAGTTTGATCAATTCCTTATAGACTGCACTAGGAGTAAACTCAGCTGCAGCAGACCGTAATGTGGTCAAATAGTCTTGGCGAAGTTGGGCAGCTGCTTCATCCAAATTATTTGTGTAGCTTGCATCCAGCCAAGCATCCACATTCTCTTCTTCAATCTCAAAATGATCAGGTTCATTTGCAATTTATGTCTTCAATGCTGATATTTGATCTTGTTGTCGTTGAAGTCCATATAAGAATCAGTATTGGACATTTCAGCAAGTAATTGTAGAGCTGCATCCCTTGATTGTGAGCTTCCCTCAATTTCCTCTGTTGGAGCAAGTGTTGTTAGAGTAGAAGAAACTTGAGCTTCAATCGAGGTGGAGGGCTCAACAGGTTTGAGAAAATCACCTACTGAGAATGTATTTTTCTCTCTGTTCTTTTGTTCAAGGATCTCATCCTTACTCACACCCGCACCTTTTGCCTAGAATTGGACATCCAGCTGCTCTATCTCTCGTTCTTCCAAGCTCTCTAAAGCTTGACTCTCATGTGTTTGTATGTTCTCTCCTTTTTCCAGGTCATGAACCTAACTCTCACTAATTATTCTCTCGGCCTCACTCATATGGATAGTGACACTCTATCCTACAGAAGGAGGGGGAAGAGAAGTAATAGTTATAGTACTAAGGAGATGGGGTTCCCCTTGTGTATCAATGGTTAGGGATCTCTCCAATGAAAGTGTTGGCGAACTAACTGAACTTGTACTTTGAACAAGTGGTTCTTGTGTTTCAGTCTCTAGGAGTGTTGGCTCTTCTTGGAGAAAATCAAGAAGATTTGAACTATCAAGTTCTAAAGAATCAAGAATAGGAGAAGAAATAGGAGAATGTACAAATGGGAGTGTTGGCTGCTCCTTAAGAACAGAAATTTGAAGAGCATCAAGTTGAAGAGACTCTGTGTGTGCATTCCTTGTGTCACTCTTTCTTTTTGATCTTCTCTCTCTTTGGTCTTTCCCCTTTGTATGTACAGGGGGTTGTGCAGACTCTGTACCTGTTGTTCCTGGTTGGGAACTTTCTTCAATGTTAGCATCCTTTTGGGAGGATGTTAATAAAGTGTTGTTGTTCCTTTGAACCCCCATTGCCTTTTGAGAGGCAATGGATTACTTTTAGCTTAAGGTTAACACTGTCTTCTTTCTCTGAGGAACCACCTCAACTTCCTTTACTCCCTCAACCTCACTATCACCCTCTTTTGTTTTTCTTTTAATGGGTAACTTTGTGGCTTTCTTTGTTTTTACAACCACTATCTTTTGAGAGACTATGGAGGGGATTGTATATTGTTGTTGTGAAGAAGGTATTGAAGGATCAATAGGGTTCCTGGTTTGTTGCTCATGATCCTCAAAATAAGATGAAGTATAAAGGTTTGAAAACCTATCTATGAGAGTTGATCTCAAGATAGAAGGAAAGGACATAGGAACCTTTACCTTTGCTGCCTTCCTTTTCACATCAGTGAATATGCGTTTACTTTGTAAAACAATTGGCACTACTTGCATACTAGTGATATTTAGGTTAGGAATCAAATAATTTGCAATTATCATCAAAAACCTAGCATAGTAAATTTTGTTTCTACCACTAGTTTTAAGTTTAGCCAATAAGTTATGCAGAATCAACAACCCTATATTTATGTGTCTATCATACAACACACTAAATGCAATTTGTTGTGTGAGTGTGGTGATGACATCATAACCGCTACATTTTGAAATGAATGCTTTAGTGATAATATCGACAAATAAAGACCACTCCTGCCTTAGATGGGGTCTAGTTATGGAACCTACTGATGCAATTTCTTCATCATAATGTAAGTTTTTAAACATATCGAGCAATTCCTCATCAGAGGCAGTTAGGTCATATGCATCATGGATAGGTAAATGCAATGCTTTATTAATGACTGCATGATCAATAGTGTAAATAATATTATCATATTTAAAGTTTACCATATGAGAATCATCACTTTCATCCTGGATTTCAGCAGTGGACCACATAGTTGTGATGATTTTAGCGACTTGTGTGGGAGCTTCATAAATGGCATACGAAAATGTAGATGTTTGTAGAAAATCTACAAAAGGGTGGTACTATGCTTCAAACTCATTCTTGTCCGCAACCCCAGCATGATTGGTCTTGATAAAGTCGAAGTCGCCGAACTTGAAGCAGACAGTCTTGGATGCCATTGTTGATATTTGTGATAAGCTTGAAGAGATTCTTTACAAGGGGTTAAATCGTACAGATTTGAGAGAGAAAGTTCTTTGAGTAAATGAAATTGCAGTTGTGTTTGATTTCTCTTTGAATAAAGTATAAGAAACGTTTGCAATTCAAAAGATAGTGAACGGTTTTCGATCGTGGCTATATGAGTAACTATCAATTTACCCCTCATCAGAGATTGCCCTAGTCTCTGCCACATTCACTCATCAGAGACTAAAGTAAATTAGTCTCCGATAGGTTATTTTTGTTAAGTCAGAGACTAGTTAAAAATAACTATCAAAGATTAATTTAACTAGTCTCCGATAGGTTATTTTTAACTAGTCAAAGACTAATTTAAAATAACTACCAACAAGCCATAGTCTAGAAGTTGATTTTTGATCCACAGGATCTGAGCGTATTAACTCTCAGCTGCAATGTATTCAGCTTCAGCAATTGAGGTTGACACTGAATTATGTTTCTTGCTAAACTAAGAAACAAGTCTGCCTCCAAGAAATTGGCAGCTTCCACTTGTGCTTTTTCTGTCAAGCTTTCATCTTGCATAGTCAGCATCTGAATAGCCAATTAGTTTAAAATCAGATTCTTTAACATACCATAGCCCAAGGTTTGGGGTACCCTTTAGATATCTAAGTATTCTTTTAACAACAATTAAATGTGACTCTTTTGGATTAGCTTGAAATCTTGCACACAGACATGTAGAAAACATTATATCAGGTCTACTTGTAGTTAGATATAACAATGAGCCTATCATGCCTCTTCAGCTAGTTATATCAACTTTCTTTCCCTTAGTATCGTTATCTAGCTTAGTGGTTGTAGCCATGGGTGTCTTTGCACATGCACAATCAACCAAATCACATTTCTTTAGTAAGTCCTTGATATATTTGAACTGACTAATGAAAATTTCATCATTTGATTGTTTTATCTGTAGTCCTAAGAAAAATGTTAACTCACCCATCATGGTCGTTTCATATCTAGACTACATTAATTTTGAGAATTTTCCACATAGTTTTACATTTGTAACAAATATAATGTCATCCACATATATTTGCACAAGTATTAAATCAGAACCCAATTTTCTATAGAAAAATGTTTTATCTATGATACCTCTAATAAATTTATTTTCAATTAAAAACTGAGAGAGAGTATAATACCATGCCCTGGGTGCTTGTTTCAAGACATAAAGTGCTTTATCTAACCTGTAGACATGATTTGGAAATTTTGGATCTACAAAACCTGGTAGTTGTTCAACATAGACCTCTTTTTCCAACTTTCCATTCAAGAAAGCACTTTTGACATCCATCTGGTACACCTTGAAGTTTTTATGGGCTGCATATGCCAAGAAAATCCTTATTGCTTCAAGTCTTGCAACTGGTGCAAAGGTTTCTTCATAGTCAATTCCTTCTTCTTGAGAATAACCCTTTGCTACCAATCTTGCTATATTTCTTGTTATTGTACCAGCTTCATCTAATTTGTTTATGAAGACCCACTTGACACCAACTATTGATCTATTCCTTGGTTTGGGCACTAATCTCCAGGCTTTATTCCTTGTGAATTGGTTTAATTCTTCTTGCATGGCTATCACCCAATCAGGATCTTGAAGTGCTTCTTCGATTTTCTTTGGCTCAATTTTTGATAGAAAACTGAGGTAAAGACACTCATTTTGTGTTGCACTTCTTGTCTTAACTCCTTCCTTTAAATCTCCAATAATTAAATATGGTGTATGATCTCTCAGCCAAGGTCTTGTAGGTGGTAGATTTAATCTTGAAGATGAGACTTCACTTTCTAGATTAAAATTGTTCAATCTAGTTGATGGATCAGAAACTGCTCCCCCTAATCTAGTGACTTCTTCATTGTTAGCCCCCCCTGAGCTATTAGTCTCATCTTGACTGTAGATTTCAATAGTCTCTGGTGTCTCGTTAGTCTCTGATCGTGCACTTCTATTAGCAATCTCTAGTGTTTCATTGAATGCTAATGCTCTAGTCTCTGATGGAGTATTAGCCCTTGGTACTTCATGCACAACTGTTAACTCCCCCTCACTCATGTAAGGGTCATAACCATTTAGGGGTGACTCTTCAGTCTCTGTTGAATCTTTCTATGCATCCAATTCATTCTCAAATTTGAGTGTTTCATGCAATCCTTGACCAATCATTCCAGGAATCTTGCTATCATCAAATACAACTTGAATGGATTCCACAATGTCTTTTGTTCTTAGGTTATATACTCTATATGCCTTACTTAATAGGGAATAACCTAAGAAAATGGCCTCATTAGACTTGTTATCAAATTTTTCTCTTGTCTCTGATGAGTCTCTCAGAACAAAGCACTTACAACCAAACACATGCAAAAACTTGAGAGTTGGTTTTCTCCCAGTCATTAACTCATAAGGTATTTTGTTGTAAGTCTTGTTGATCAAGGACCCGTTCTGTGTGAAGTAAGCAGTGCTAATAGCTTCCTCCTAGAAATAGGTTGAAAGTTTTGATTCTTCTAGCATTGTCCTTGCTGGTTCAATAAGGGTTCTATTTTTTCTCTCAACAACTCCATTTTGTTGAGGGGTTCTTGGAGTTGAGAATTGATGACTTATTCTTTTTTTAGTGCAAAATTCATTTACTTGGGAATTTTTGAATTATGTTCCTCTATCACTCCTTATAACTCTTACTGATTTTCTTGACTCAGTTTCCACTTTCTTGATATGATCAATAATCAACTGAGCAGCTTCATCCTTTGAGTGAAGGTATTTTACCCAAGTATACCTTGTCTGATCATCCACTATAACCAAGGCATATCTGTTTCTTGATATTGACATCACATTCACTTGACCAAATAAGACCATATGTAATAACTGTAAAGGGTCAGTGATTGATGTTGTTGGTTTACACTTGAATGACACACTTCTTTATTTTCCTTTCTAGCATGAATCACACAAACCTTATTGTGCAAACTTCAATTGAGGAATGCCAGCTACCAATCCTTTTCTTACCAAATTGTTGATGTTTCTGAAGTTTAAGTGAGAGAGCTTCTTGTGCCAAAACCAACTTTCATCAGCTGAGGCTTTGCTATAAAGGCATGTGACTTGATCAGTGGAAGAGATTAGGTTTGCAGTATACAAATTCCCTTTCATTTTCCCTGTCAATATCACATTTCCAGATTCCTTGTCACATACTTAACATTGATCTTCTTTGAAGGTGACATAGAATCATTTATCACATAGTTGACTCACACTTAACAGATTGTGCTTAAACCATCAACTAGTGAAACTTCAGTGAAGATAACATCTTCATGCTCAACATTGCCATAACCCTTTGTATGGCCTTTGCTGTCATCTACAAAAGTTACCTTAGGGCCACTCTTTTCTTCATACTGTATAAGCAAGGACTTGTCTCCTGACATGTGCCTTGAACATCCACTGTCCAAAAACCATGATTTCTTCTTTTTGCCCTGCACAGTAAGAATAACTAGTTAGAATTTTTTTTGGGGACCCAGATTTTCTTGGGTCCTTTCTCACTAGTTTTAGAATCAAGACTTAACTCTGATGAAGTTGATTGTCTTTTAGAGTTTTTAACTTTTATAGGACAATCAGTAGTCTTGCTTCTTGAAAGAAAGACACTGCCAAGTTTAGAATTTTCACAATTATTGCAAAGATGATTAAACCTTTTTACAGGTGATTTGTCTTTAATTATCTTTGTTGGTGCAGTCTCTAATATAGGAACTCTATTTTTACTTCCACAATGTATAGCAATATGGTTGGGATTACCACATATATCATATGTTTTTCTAAGAGTATCAGATATTT
The DNA here is from genome assembly GCA_014636745.2 of Centella asiatica. NCBI lineage: Eukaryota > Viridiplantae > Streptophyta > Magnoliopsida > Apiales > Apiaceae > Centella > Centella asiatica. The sequence goes on from CM025781.1 coordinate 18,865,420, forward strand.
TAGCATAATTGGTATATTTATTAATGCCTATCTTTCCATTCCTATTCCTTCTTCCACTGCTAGACTCCATTGACTTTTCAACCTTAGACTCAGTAAGATTTTCCAATTTCTTGTTTAATTGTGTCTTGGTCATGAATCCTATATTCAGTCTTTTGTTTCCACTCTTTTCAACAATATTCACTGTTTTTTTATTATTCTTTATCACTACAGTGACATGTTGAATTTGATGTTAATAAATTTAGGTTCATTGACTGGTGAGACAAAATTAATTCTTTTAATAGGAATTGGCTTGTGAGTCATGGAGTCAGTAGCTTCATTAATCTTTTCTATAACTGGTTTCTTTCCTAGGTACTCATTATAACCTAGACTAGATTTTTGACCTGCGATTTGATTTCCTACTAAGTCTGATAGCTTTTTAGAGGATTGGTTCCACTGATTTATCTTAGCCTGTTCATGTTCAAGTTGTTCAACTAAGTAATATTCCCTTTTTTTCAAAGCATCAATCATGTGATTAGCTTTATTCAGCTCTGACTTGATAGTATCAAATTATATTTGTCTCTCTTCAAGAAATTTATTTATGTTCAAGAGTTGGTCATGTGATTCTTTGACTTTGGTATGTTCAATGGTCAATGATCTAAAACTAACATGCAAACATATCTTTTTGTATGCTTTCTATACTAGATGTATCAATTAGATTAAGCACATTAAAGTTCTAAGTTGCATCACATACCTTTTTAGATTACTTGGCTCACCCGTTCAAGCCATCAAGGCAAAGTTGACAATTTCTTCCTCAGAATCACTGTCAATCCAATCTTTGTCTTTAGTAATCAAGGTCTTGCTCTTTGATTTGTAGTTTTTATTAGCAAGGTAATTCTCTGATTTCCTATTCTTTTCATCCTTAGATCTCTCTGTAGATCTAGGCTTTTTGCACTCATTGGCAAAGTGCCCTAATTCATCACAGTTGTAACACCTTATTTTCTTTTTATCAAAGGTGACAGTTTGACCTTCTCGTTTTGGGTTAGGTTTTCTTGATGATCCTCTCCCTTTTCTACTAGCTCTAAATTTCTTGAATTGCCTCACCATGAAGGCCATGAATTCTTCCATGTTATCATCAGTGTTGGATTCAGCTTCTTCATTAGTCAAGCTTGCAGTGTAGGTTTCATCATCAAGCTCTTCATGAGACATCTTTTTCTCAACCATTAGTGCAGTTCCTTTGTCCCTGCCATGCATCTTTTATCTTTGCTCTACTTCAAGTTCATAAGTATTTAGATTTCCATAAAGCCTGTTCAATGTGAGAATGTCCAAATCATGAGCTTCCCTTACTGCAGTTGTTTTTGGATTCCAACTTGGTGGAAGAGCCCTTATGAATTTGGTATTTACATCTTCCTTGTCATAGGACTTTCCAATTATTTTCAGGTCATTCAGTAAAGCATTGAATCTATTATACATTGATGTTATTGATTCACCAAACTTTGCTTGAAAGAATTCATATTGTTGTGTTAACAACACTACTACAAAAAGGACCTTTGCCAACACCGCAAAAATGTTGTATTAGGGCCTAAAAGTATTGCCTTATGAAAAAAGCCACACTTTTGCAAGTGCCACCATAACTAATGTCGCCTTTGCTTAAAGCCAACATTTTTTGTGAGAATAACCAACACTTCTCTCAAGTGTTGCTTCTACTTGATAAAGGCAACACTTATTTAGCTCAAACGCAACACTTTTTTAAATCATTTTTGACAAACTAAAACAACACTTTTTCATGTGAAGTGCGACACTTTTTAGATTTCCCACCAAATCAAAGCAACACTTTTTCCTGTTAAATCCAGCACTTCTCTCATGATTTGTAACATATAAAGGTGGCTCTTTGACAGCATACATAAAACACTTTTTTTCCCCACAAATTTTGCAATTACAAGAGAGATTATATACTTTCAATGGTCTAAAATAACACTTTGTACATTCATTTCAATAATGCAGTATATTTCCAAATCCAAAAGATGTCAACAATTAGAATGCTAAACGATACATTCAAACGTACTACAAAAAATCTTTCATAATCTATTGAGATATATCCATATGATCATAATCTTCACATATCACTAGCAATCACCTTTACAAAAAGTTACGCTAATCTTCACATATCACCATCATCTGAAATATGTTAGGTCGATTCTTCCATCTAGTCTTGTTGTCCTTATGCTCATATTATATTGCTCGAATATCTGCATCACCCATTAATAATAATTAAGTTTCCAAGCAGCAGTTGATGCACAGTTAACTGGGAAATAAATCCAAAGGATAACTTCAGAACATAAAACCTTCCTTCAATCTCAAAACAATCGATGCAAGTCCAACTAAACTTACTGAGTTCAAGATGTGGTACACCCACTTCAACAGGCAAATTCTGCAAAGATTTGGGAGCTCCTTCTGTCGATGCAGCTCTGAACATCAGTTATGAATAAAATCAAAAAAGCCTGAAAGTTGAAAGACAAACCTAAATAAATTGGGGAGTAAAAGTAGAGAAGCCATTAACTCTAAACATCCATATGTGGTTACCAATAGCAAGCTGTACATGAAGGCATACTTTGATTTCCAAGCATGTAGATTTTATTTTTCAATTTTCAATTTATGCTTACCTTCAACGAATGAAATTCTTCTTAAATTTGTTACGCAATGAGTTCAACAATTCACAAAAATAACAGGTTGGACAGCAGAGGAAGATACACCAAATGATTAAAAACATATATACATTCAAATATTAGCATAGACACTAGTTAACATCGAGACATAACATGAAATAGTATATGCTTATCCTGCATCAATTTCACTTTGGACTTATATCAAACACTTGGGATGCTCTTAAAATAAAAAAAATGTATGCCCCTGATTGTAATTAAGGGTACACATGTACCTGCAATCAGTTCTTGTTGTAATAGTTTTGGTTCAGCTGAAATAGTTTTCAATTGGGTGGTCTATGTAGAGATTAGCATGAACCAAAGCAGCAGTAGCGGATTGAGCTCAGTTCGCCTCTTCGAGAAGGAAGATTCTAGCTTTGGCTCTTTTTCTTCTTGTTTTTGGTAAGTGCTTTCCCAATTTTGACCGAATTGAAACTTTCCCCAATTTGGTTCCTGCTCCTATGATAAAGTTGACCTTCTAACTCCAGTAATGTGATGTAAACTGAAATTAAAGAGGACTCGTTTGATCGATCCGATTAAAGAACAATAAAGACATGGATCCGACCCAAACACAAATAAATTCAGTGAATTTGTAAAATGATCGGTACAATAAGTTTGCAATGATCGAGATAAAACACAAACTACAATTGCTAATTGAAGATTCAAGAGTATCAGATATATAATTTATTATACACATCGGTGATATGATTGATTTGATATATAAGAGTGTCATTGATTTGAGATCTAATTAAGCACAAGCACAAGGATTATCAACAACAACAACTTGTTCACCTTCCACGTTTCTGAACACCAAATACCCGACGGAGAGCCCTAGGACGACGGCGATGAAGACGGCACCGTTGAAGGACATGATCGCGAACATCAAGAGGTATCCGATGGCGGAGTTGACTCCGAAGAGTATCGCCCCGGCGAATTTGACAGGACTTCAGCGACAACCGGTGGCGAGCTTACGGTAGAGGAGAGGGATAGACGCGGAGGGAGGAGTAGGAGTAGAAACAAGGAGCTTGAATCGGATTGAATCTTGATAATGCTTGTATGCTTGTTTTTCAAATTTCTAATCCCGCCGTTCCCATCTCTCTCTCTCTCTCTCTCTCTCTCTCTCTCACTCTCTCTCCTATTTTTTTTTTAATTCATCTCTCTCACTCTCTCTCCCGTTTTTTTTCTTAATTGTGTTTTCTTTAACATTATTTGTATTTTATTTAATGATTGGAAAAAAAAAAGTTTAAACTCATACTTTTGTTATTATAATTTCTCTAGGGTTTTTTTTTTGCTTAATATGGAGAGTTATAGTATAAAAAAAATAGTAACTTTTTTTAATATGAAAATGTTATCATTAATATGACACAACAAAAAAATAATATATCATAAAAGTGTATGTTATATATTATAAAGTACTAAAAAATTACTATACGTTATTATATCATAAAATTATATAGAGTGAAGATGCAATTTTTCTTTTTTTCCCTTTCTTCTCGATCACCCTTTGTCCGCCAATATTTTCACACTTTTTGCTAATTTCATCGACACTCGATAAATTTGGGCAGTAATTTACCTACTAAGGATTTTCACAAATAACAAAAATATATTTTTTTTTGACATAAAAAATAGCTTTTATTTATATGTACTATATATATATAAAGGTGACACTTTTATAAAAGTGTTGTCTTTTCTTATAAGTAAAGGCGACAGTTTTATAAAAGTGTTGTCTTTTCCTATTAACAAAGGCAACATTTTATAAAAGTGTTGTCTTTTCCTATAAATAATGACAACACTTTAGTAAAAATGTTGTATTAGACATTTAAATGCAACACTTTTTAAACTTTGTCGCCTTTTATATTAAAAATCAACAATTTTAAAAGTGTGGCTTATGAAATGTTGTCATAGGTCTATATTGTAGTAGTGCAATGATCTTTTATTCTTTCTTACCTGGTCTGTTCCTTCACATATGACTTTGATGGTGTCCCAAATTTGTTTTGATGTTGTGCAATTGATGTTACTTGTGAACATATTCTTATCTAATTCATTGTAAAGTAAGTTCATCACTTTAGCATCTTTCAACACTTGTAACTTGTCTTCATTAGGATAAACACTCTCAGGAGCAAGTTCAAAGTGTTCAACAATTATTGTTCCTTCCACAGTTTTTGAAGGAACAAATTTCCTCAGTTGATAAGGATCCTTCTCAATCCTATCAATGTAATCAGGATCTGTTGCTCTCAAGTGCATATACATCTTTTGTTTCCAGATAGGATATTCTTCTCTTTTTAAAACTGGAATCCTGGTTCCACCATCACGACTTCCTGTATATGTCATTATGCTAGAGCTGCTTCTTTCATCATTGGCCATCTTTGGATCTTGTTCTTGAAATATATCAATTGAAGGCTTTGATACCACTTGTTGTCCCAGTGAGATAGCCTAGAACTTTGTAGAAGGGGGGTTGAATACAAGTTTTTAAAACCTTTTCGAATTCTTGTCCTTCAAAGTATCAAACTTGCGGAAAATAAAGAACAAAAACAAGAGCAAATTTATAAATAATTTCTTTTATTGATTAACAATTGATTATAAATTCTAACAATCACAAATCGATTGTCAGCTTCAATTTCTGTACTGTATATATACAAATGTATGAAAACATATAGCTTCTAATACAACTCTGTAAAATTAATTACAGCTTCCAAATCTAAATCAAAATTCAACTGCTAAATCCTATTCAATATATATTTTCTATGTACAATTGGAATAGGTTCTATATTTTTTTATTCCATGATGAAAAACTATATCTCTCTCTAGTTAGTTTCCTAACAAGCTTCATCTTCAATATATCTTCAATGTCCATGTCAAAGACAACTTCTAATCTAAATAGAACGTTGTACTGCATGAGAGAGTAATTTTACTTTAGTCTTTGACTGTTTCAACCTTTAGTCTCTGGCCAACTATATTTAGTTTCCGACAGCTTATGCTTAGTGTGACGGCCCCAAAAATCCCTTAGCGGAGTCCGGGCACCGTCAAAAATTGACAAAAGAACAGATAAACATCCAAGCATACATATCATTAAATAAGAGAAGTAAATTGTATTCTCTATTATATTCATCCAAAAATAATTCTAACAGCGGAAGTCCATGAGGGCCCACACAGGCCTTACAATCTAAACAATTCAATAATCGCCTCACGCTTCACTCTTCCTTGAAATGCCATCCATAAGAGGGCAATGAGAAAGCGTTCACTATGCCATCTTTTCTTTGCTTTTAGCAGACGGCTCAGCCTTCTCTCCAAAACCTGTAAAACATTACATAATAACAACATGAGCGATTTACGCCCGTAAGTATATAATCAAGTATTGGTGGCTTGAAAATAGGAAAATTTTCTTGGCTTAAGTGTTTATGAGGATTGGACGGAAACAATGTCCACACCTCTGAATAACTTCAAAGAAAAATACATATATAGCTTCCAGGGTCCCCGAATGATAACGAGGGATTTGACCCTTTACTTGAAAGAAATCTTGAATCGTTTATCTGCCCTCTCTTCATCAAATAGCGCGTCACTTGGTCGGCTTGACCATTATCTGACTTCATCTCTTCATCAAACGACATATCAGCCGACCAGCCTGATCGTTTGACTTCATCATAATGACATACGTAGTCGAAGCAGAAACTTTAGTCTGCAAGGGTTAGGTTACCGATGCCTCAGTTTCTGTTCCCTATCATCCTTAGGCCTAGGGTACCAGCAGACGCAACCCATTAGCCTTTAGTTACCCACACGAATATACTTTACAAGTTTGGGGTAAGAAGAATTTAAGTTCCATTATATCCGTATAGAATTTACCTTGGCGCGTTAGCGAAATTTGAATGAGTAACGTCCGCCCAAAGAATGCTTGATTCTAGAACAACATTTTCACATACATCGGATCAAGAGATCGTACGTTACTTAACTTTGAAGAAATTTAATCATGAGTATTGACATAAATATCTTGGATACATTACGCATATCGAAAGAATGATCATGCGTATTTATTAAAAGAAAGTAGAATGAGTATATACTTGCCTTGGTCCTTAGCTGAGCTAAATCTAATTCACTTGCTTGGTGAAAAACATCTGAAAAAAATGCATATGCTTACTTAGCAGGAGAATCTAAGCTTGAATATAAATGTGAGTATGTACAAATGTGATGTTTGTGATGTCTGAGCATTCTTATCTCTTGACGATTTAATGAAATCATTTGAACAAGCCTGAGGGATTTTCAGACTGCTATACATTCAACAGGGGAATGAGCTCTGATCGTCAGGGGATGACTGAACATCAGTGGGTAAACTACCCGTCAGGGGATAACTTACCCATCAGGGGATGGTTTTCTTCATCGCCAAACTCGTCGGGTAATAACTTGGACTACCGCCGAACTCTCTTGGCTATTAGGGGATGATTTGCTCATCGCCAAACTCCTTGGAGAAAAGTTGTTCAGCGCCAAACTCGATAAGTCAGTACCAAACTCTGTTGGCTAACGCCAAACTCATCGGGGACTAACATCTTTAGCCATCAGAGACTAACATATTTTACCCATCAGAGACTACGGATGACGTCATCAGCGATTAAACTTAGCCTGTCAGAGACTAAGGATGATGTCATCAGAGACTAACTTAAACTTCCTTCATCAGAGACTAGGGATATCCTCGTCAGAGACTAACAACTTTCCTTCATCGGAGACTAACATTATATCTCATCGGAGACTAACATAGAATCTCCCAGGGACTACTTTATGGGATCAGAGACTTAACTCTAACCCGTCAGAGACTAAGTTAGGACTTGTCTCAGATATAGTGGTGTCTTCCTCATTCCTCCATAGGTGGTGTTCTTAACCCAATTCACACTTAGGTCAACTCTCATCATCCTCTCAATGATACAACATCTCTTGGGGTTTACTAGATCTCGTAGACACAGTTTAGGCTTCAAAACTTAAGTTGACAAGGCTCAAGCATGGTGTTTTAAAACTGATGAATAGAATATTTGGGAGTTAATGGTTGCCAACCTTTCTTACACTCATCTTGGATAGCTTTTTGAAACAAAAGGCATTAACTCTAGGTGTTAAAGCATACATTAAATCATACTTTTGGAAATGAATGAACAAGGTATTAAATGTGACATGCATAACAAAACAAAAGTGTAAAAAATAGAGCAGGACTTTAATGTAATGCTCTTACCTCCTTCGCTGCAAAGAAGAAGTTAAAAGTTTGTGTTGTTCTTCCAAAAAGTGTTAGAGTGTATGCCCTAGTGGCCAATTATGTATTGATTGTGACACTATATTTACGATATGTTTTTGGTTAATGATAATTTATTATGTTTTATTTACTGCGTTATATAAATGTTAACATAATAAATGTCCTTAGAAGAATGATACTAATTATATGGTTTCAAGTATGTGACTTGAATATGAGATCATATAAGTATGTAATGTATCATTATTCTTAAATGTCCCTAGTCAAGTATCATTGTTAACGGGACAACAATAATACATTGAGACTAGTATGTGATTAACTGATGGCCATATCTCATTGGTCATAAATATATACGAGATATATTAAGTTGATACATAGGTACATGTTAGAGAACATAGTACTGGACAGACCCACCATGAGAATTCTACATGGAGCGTTATGCTATGTGTCATAAGTAATTCTCATATTGACAATGATGTAATGGTCCTTCGACCTAAAGTCATGACATTTCTACATAAGGAGTTATGCGTTTTGACATTATCAAAAGTCACCTTTAACCAGGTGGACGATAAAGGTAATTGTTGGATGCATAATGAGTTATGTGAGAATTGGGAATGATGTAGATGGAATTTAACCCTCCTATAAATTAGGGGTGATATGTATAGGCCTCTTGATTGAGTGAAACTATAAAATGCATGGCCATGCTTAAATAGAGATTTGTTTCATATAGTTTACTCATTGATCAAGAAAACTAAGATTAAATTATGAAAAGGATGACACATCCATGCCTTGAATTTAATCTTAGATATCATGGTTAAAAGGATTAAGTTACATTGAAACATTGGTCAAGAAAGGTAACGTCGAATCTATGACTTTATTATTACTTGGGTAACAGTGATGTATTACTAGATGCCGCTCACTGTTTATAATTTTATATTATGATTTAAAATTATTGCCAACGTAATAATAACCTACAGGGTCACACACAAAGAACATTCGTCAAGGAGATATAATTTAAATGTCAATGATTTTAATATATCAATAAGATTGATTTAATTAAATCATGGCTTTAAATTATATACATATATATTAATATATGTAATCTGTATGAAATAGAGTCCTTTAGAAGGAAATACGAATATATATTTATTTGTGCATATATATATTAATTAATTGAGACTTGATTAAATATATATATATATCTAATAAATATAAAATTCGGATTTCAAGTCTCCTAATTAGATTAGGTTTTGGATTTACTCTATGAAAGGCTATATATATGATATATCAGCTATTCTCTCAAACCAACGTTTTCACGTATTCTAAGAACCCT
>CM025781.1:18874664-18909751 GCA_014636745.2 Centella asiatica
ATCAGCTATTCTCTCAAACCAACGTTTTCACGTATTCTAAGAACCCTGGTTGCTCATATGAGAGAAACTAGAGTTCAGAGATATAGAGAGAAAAGAGAGATACAGATCGTACAGCTAGTACTGTAACTCTTCTCGTTCGAATCGTGAGACGGTTCGTGGGTGTTCGTGTGGATACAGTAGAGACGCAGTTTAGTTGGATTGCATTAAAGATTTGGAGACGATCAACACCTTCACCAAAGCTTCAGATCCGCACAATTAATCGGTAAAATCTTAAACTATCTGTATTAAATTGTTTCTCATAGATCCTCGGGTTTGGGTTTCGTTTTGTTTTATTTTAAATCGTATTTTTCCGCTACGTTTGATCCTACGAAACCCAACAAAAAGGACTGTTGCTTTGAAAGCGAACCTGGATTTGGTGGTATATTGAATAGAAATTTATGAAGGTGGGGCTAGGGTTGAACCAACGTGATATATATATATATATATATATATATATATATATATAATTTGTTGAGCAACAAGAGCCGTTGGATTATTTGATTTCAAACGTTGGCTGTGAAAGACATAACAAGCTTCAGAAAGAAGTGATTGGTGAGAAAAAGTGGATGCAACGGTTGCTAAAGTCAGTCAATCATCAATCACAGCCAACAATCTAGTGTACTGTTGGAGTAGATTACCTGGTTTAATGGTCACGTGCTCTCAAACCTGACATAGTGTAATTAATGCTCTTGTCTCACTGTCGTCTTTGGTTCAAAACGGGTACTGTAGTCGTGTTGCCTTCCCCACGTGAGAAAAATGTATACTTATAACATTTGATGATGATTGTCTTTAGATTACTTAGATATACAAATGTACAGAAAGTGTTAATTAGTTACACTGAAGTTTTGTAGCCAATAGTTATCTCTTTGGTTGTAATTCATTTATTCTTTGTAAAAGAGATAGATTCATTCTTTAATTATAAGTAACTGCTGGAAAGTTGTATCAAAGGTTCAACAAGTCAAAGTGTGTATTTGATCCATCAGAGATTACAAAAAAAAGGCTTATCGGAGACTAAGGTAACACTTGTCAGAGAGACTAAAGATTTTGCCTATCGGAGACTATGGCTTACGTCATCGGGGATTAAAGATAAAGTGTCAGAGACTAATGCTTACGTCATCAGAGACTAAGCTTAGTGCATCAGAGACTAAGCTGACGTCATCAGAGACTAAGCCTGAAAGCATCGGAGACTAATAACTCTATCGGAGACTACACAACCTGATCAGAGACTAAAAGACCAGAGACTAAATGTTGACTTGATCAGGGACTAAAGCTGAAGCCATCAGGGACTAGTCGTGAATTATTTTTTGATGAGATACAAAGTTTGAATTGAATAAGGAATGTCTTCCACGAAGATCAAGATATTATTGAAGACGTAGCTGGTAAGGAAACAAGCCAGAAATCTGTTCCAAATCAAAAAGGGAAGATTATGTTTGATTCAAATAAGGAAGCTGAATCATTATTGTTTTAGAATAGGAAACTGCGTAATTCAGTTATAGAAGCTGTAATTAGGTTTACATAATTGTAATTCGAAGCTGTATAGAATTCATAGTTTGTATCTTTACTATACAGAAAAGAAAAGAAGCTGACAATCATATTGTTATGATTGTTAGAATTTGTAATCAATTGTTAAAACAATAAAAAGCAATTGTTTATAAATTGATTTGAGTTCTTGTTCTTTATTTCCGCAAGTAATAATTGATTTCTTGAAGAACAAGCAATCAAAAGAATTCAAAGAACTTGTATTCAACCCCCTCCCCCCCTTCTACAAGTTCTCGGCTATCTCACTGGGGAAAACAAGGAGAAATATGTTAATAATAAAATAATCATTAAGTTAAAAAAATATATTTAAAAACTTTTTGGACATCACATTACTATAAGATTTTCTTGAAAATATGAATTTATTATTCATACCCAACATAAAATCAAATATAAAATAGGAAGAGAAAATAAATTAAACCTTCATACATGAATAAATCATAAAACGAAATTCATCTTATTTTTCAGGTTCTCACATCCTCCCCCCCTTAAAATAAGTTTCGTCCTCAAAACTTGACTAGTGAAAAAGATGGGGGTACTTTTGCATCATCATTTCTTCTAACTCCCATGTTACTTCTTCAACATTGTGATTCTTCATAGTACTTTCATAGAGGGAATCTCCTTATTCCCTAGAATCTTAACTTGTTGATCCAAGATTTGCATTGGAATCTCTTCATAGCGCAATTTCGGCTGAAGCTCAATCGGTTGGTAATCGATGATGCCAGCGTGATCCCCCCTATAGGGTCAAGTCATAACCTTGTACGCATGAGTCATAACCTTGTACACATGTTGAATGAATTGATCATGCGCTTAATTGAAATAAGCATAAGAGTGAGAATATACTTGCTAAGCGTAAATCGCTCATCCTTGATATTGTTAAATGTTTTATAGATGATCCAGTAACGGAAAGATATACGGGCTTAAGGTTTCGATGAGTTAACTGTGGGTAGTGATGAGGAGAAGAAGAGGATTAAAGATGTAAGGACACAATTGAAGTGTTAAGTCTGTAAAACCTACGGGTCACAACTTCATGTAAGGATGATAATAAAAGCTGTTGAAATAGCTTATGTTAGGTCCCAAAGGGTAAAAATACTAAAGGGGGGGTTGAATAGTGTTTTTCAAAAAATAAGTCTTGCTTAGAAGACTTTACTGATTTAAACACTTCTTGCTTATAAAAGAGTTTCTTATGATTTGAAAAGATTTAGCAGCAGAATAGTTAAGCAAAGAACCCCTTAGTTTTTAGAAAGAAAGATTAATGGCTAAAAGGATCAAAAATAGTAAGTCTTTGCTAATAGAGTTCAGCAGGACTTAAGCAAAGCATATAACAAAGCAAGTAAGCAATAAGAAAGATAAGCAGGAATAGAGATGAAAATTTTTATAGTGGTTCGGACTAAGCCTACTCCACTCTTCTTCTCTTTAACTTGAGAAGGCTATCACTAAAACTTGTTCACACAGAACAATCAGCAGGCGTGTTCACACATAACAATTAGCAGGAGGACACTTAGTCCAATTTACACTAGGTCACTTAGACCAGATTAGTCACATAGACTCTAAGCAGAATGAGTAAATCTTGCTTGCTATCTCCAAGTAGAGTGCTCCTTAGTTGAGCAGATTGATAGCATTTGTTCAAGCTTTATGATGTCTTGCTGAAGTCTTTAATATGTCAGAGTGTTTGGTTGTTCAGTTCTTCAGTTTTTGCTCTGTTATCATAAATGAAATTTATGACTCCTATTTATACTACTCCAGAAAATCTATCCGTTAAGAATTTGAATTAGATCTGTTGGAGTGTACTGATCTTGATGTGATCTTGTACCTTTACAGTAGTCCTTGCTTAGTTCAAAACGTTAGTCGTTATTTTGTCTTCTAGTGTCTTTCTAAAGAGTCTCCTAGAAGTTCACTAAGCAGGGGTAAATATAACTTTTTCTGACAACTCAACTTGGATTAAGCAAAGGATCTTGCTTACTTAAGTCTTTGCTTATTTCCATTCTAAGCAGGACTATACTTGGAAAATTTTTCATGTCTTCAGAATCCTTTTTGACCAATGAATTCATCATATCAGCAGACTTCAATGGATTCTTCATATCCGCAGACTTATCATATTAGCAGAGTTCAATGGTGATCAAACTCCTTGCTTAACTACATATTATATCCACCTAACAAGTTGGATATTTTTCTAAGTCCTTTTACAACATTTAAGCAAGGACTATATTACATCATCAATTCTTATATAATAAACAATAAATAAACTTTTTAAGCAATGATTATATAAGCAGGGGTGCAACAACAATCTCCCCTTAATTGATGATGTCAAAATGAGTTATTTTGATCACCACAGCAAGAACCAAAAAGAATTTCACTTTATATCAGAATGTTCAAAATTACAAGATAAAATGAAATACAAAAGAGAGTAAACTATTCTATATTATCAGCTTCATCAGTAGGTTCTTCCGAACCCTACTGATCTTCTCCTGCACCAAAACTAAGCAGCTTTTGCCTTTGCTTTTCCGCAGCTTTCTCCTTTTCCCTTTTAAGTGCTTCCTTTTCCTCCTTCCTCTTCTGCATCCTCTCTTTCCTTTTGTTATACTCCAGCTGAATTTCCTGCACCCTGAGTCGCTTCATTTCCATCTCTTACTGCTTGATCTTTGATTCTGATTCTTTGATGCTTGCAAGCAATTTGAGACTTTTAGCAGGACCTGACTTCATTGATATGACATCAGCTTCTTCAAGGGCCTTCTGAAGTCTCATGTACAGAGATGGACTCATGATTTGTGCAACAGACTCAGGGATGTGCTTTGGAAGTCTTTTTCTTTTTGGAACAGCAGCAAGAAGATCAGCAGGGGGTTGAAGGGTAAGGGTTTGTTCTTGCTGTGCCTGTGCTTCATGACCTTTCTCCCCCTTTTTGATATCATCGGCCATGATGGGGAGGAAGTCAATCAGCTTGTTTAGGGTGTGCTAGAGTTTCTCAAGTTTGTGCTCTATCTTAGTCAGTCTGGAGTCAAGAGCAGAATCAGCAGGAGGAGCTTTGGCAGCAGTAATGTTTTTAGCAGGAAGTCTTGCTAAAACTTGTTCCTGTTGGGCTTCAAGTTTAGCAAGCTTCTGCGAGGATGGAGAGGAAATCTTGCTACCAGCAGGTTGAGTTTCAGTTTCAGCAGGTTCCTCTTCTTCAACTGCATTCTCCTTTGTGGGCTCCCCCTCAATAGTAGGCATTTCTTCAACAGGACGACTGTTGATTTCTTCCTCAATTTCTTCAGTAGGCTCCCCCTCGGTCAATACCCTTGCTGGAGAATAGTGGCTAGGGCCTTCTAGGATGTTCTCAGCAAGGTATGCCTTGGGATCCAAGCCAAATTCCTCAGCATCTTGTATCAGGAGAGCTTTGATGACTTCCTTAGATTGTAGTTCCATTCTTCATTTTGGAGGAATGTCATCAAAGCTTTCGAAATCACTGCTGCTGGACACTTGTGTTTGCTTTCTCTTGCCTTTGCCCTTGATAGCAGCATGTTTTCTTCTGGGAGCACCAGCAGGGTCTCGGATAGCAAAACCTGGGAGGACTAATCTTCTTGCAGCAGTGGGTTTTGTTGACTCGATTGTCTCTGCTGTTGGCTCTTTTGGGGACACTGCTGATCGATCAATTTCAGCAGTGTCAAAGGTTAGAGTGGGATTCACCTTATTGGCAATGTGGATTGCAATTTCTATTTCAGTAGGCCCTGTGACAAAATCTAGAGTATCAGTAGACTCCAAGTCCTCGGTTCGGCTGTTGATACTTCAGCAGGGGTTGGTAACTTGTCAACAGCAATGACAGCCTCTGCTACTGCATCTATTTCTTAGAAGAGTTCGTTGGAAGAACTCTTCTGATCATCAACAGGGATTGGCGACTCGTTAGCAGGGACGTAGTTATCTATCTCATCAAAAATTTCATCCCCTGCTGACACTGTTGTGAGTGGAACGGCAGTGGGGATGTCTTGTTCGTCTTCAGAGGGAGGCTCTACGTCAAATCCTCCAGTAGCAATTGCTTTAGCAACAGAGTCTTCATCGTATAGCTCCATGAAGAATTCGTACACCTCCCTCTCTTCATCGTTCAAGGTCGAGGGGTTAAATTCAGCAGAGGTGGCCTTAGTTTTCTTTTTGGACCTCTGAATTTGAGCTGCAGCTCGCCTCTTCCTGCTGGGATGGACAGCAGGGATTGTTGATGGTTGTGTTTGTTCCTCGGAAGACTCTGCTGATCCCTTTAATCTCCTTTCAACAGCAGCCTTTGCAAGGGCAACATGGTTGCGCTCGTAGTTTTTGAGCAGCGAGGGAGTGATGACTTTGCTGCTAATCAGCTTCTTGGATTGGGTCCCTGCTAGAAAGTTAGCTCCAAGAATTCCCTTTAGCAGCAGGGACATAGTTCGTCCATGAGGAATCTTGGTCTTCCTCTTGCTGGAGAATGACTCAGCAAGGACTTCAAAAAATATTTAAGCCCAGTTGATCGGCTCCCCAGTTTTCAGCAGCGAAATGATAGAAATAACCCTTGTTGATGCCTCGTCCTGGGAGGTGAACTTACACAGCAAGGTCTTGTGTAAGATCTCCATCAGAAGGTCCCATTTCTTTGGGAAGTCCTTCCTTTTCTTGTTGCTATGGGTCTTGACATATCCCAGTTCAGCAAGCACAACAGGAGTGACTGTTGGTGGAGTCAGCAGACCCTGACTTGGCATTTGTAGGACTGTGGCAATGCTTGCTGGAGTGATGAGAATTAATTAATCATTTACACGTCCAATTATGCTGTGGTCTCGGACTTGTATAGATGAGCAAAATTCTTTAATTACTTCCACGTATATGGGTGTATCAGCATAGATTACATAACGTATCCCGCTGTTCCTCAGCAGGGATATGACTTCTGTGATTTCAGAGTCTTGAATGTCAGCAAAGGAATCTAAGTCAATGATAGACTCAGACTCAATTTTATCCAACCAGTTGGTCATGTCTGCTGATGTTGATCGGAAAAAGATTGTCAGAGAGGGTTTACGGCAGGATTTCAGAAGGGTTTTTAGAGAGTGATTATAGAGAGAGATCAGAGCAGTTTCTACGGTAAAAATTATGACAAGGGGTGAAATGAGTTTATATAGGAGGTGAAAGAAGTTGAACGATTTAGAGAGTGGTGACTGATATGAGAAGATGAGGAGTTAGTGGGAGAAAAATATGGGTAGTGGTGAGAAGTAATTACCGAAAGGACAACAGCTATAAAAGATCATGGGGTAGAGTGGCATTTAATGTGGAGAGAGAATAAAAATGGCTGTTAGGTCTTAGAACATTTGATGATGATTGTCTTTAGATTACTTAGAGTACAAATGTATAGAAAGTGTTATTTAGTAACACTGAAGTTTTGTAGCCGGTAGTTATCTCTTTGTTTGTAATTCATTAATTCGTTGTAAAGAAATACAATTATTCTTTATTTGTAAGTAATTATTGGAATGGAGTATCCAAGCTTCAGCAAGTCAAAATGTGTGTTTGATCCGTTGGAGTTTACAAAAAGGCTTGTCGGAGACTAGGGAAACTTGTTAGAGACTAAGGATTTTATCTATCAGAGACTAGTTTTGCCTATCGGAGACTAAGGCTTACGTCATCAGAGACTAAGTCTAAAAAAGTCAGAGACTAAAGCTTACGTCATTGGAGACTAAGGTTAAAAGCATCAGAGACTAACCTGACATCATCAGAGACTAAGCCTTAAAGCATCAGAGACTAAATAACTCTATCGAAGACTATACAATCTGACGTCATCAGGGACTAAAAAACCAGAGACTAATTGATGACATCACCAGAGACTAAAGATGAAGCGTCAGGGACTATTTGTTATTTATTCCCGGAGAGATACAGAGTTCGAATTGAATAAGGATTGTCTTCCATGTAAATCAAGATATTATTGAAGACGTAGCTGGTAAGGAAACAAGCCAGAAATCTGTTCTTATCAAAAAGGAAAGATTATGTTTAATTCGAATAAGGAAGCTGAACCAATATTGATTTAGAATAGAAAAATTGAGAATTCAGTTTGAGAGAAGCTGTAATTAGTTTTATAGAAGTTGTAATTTGGAAGCTGTATAGGTTTTCCACAGTTTTTGTATCTTTTCCTATACAGAAAAAAAAGAAGCTGACGATCACATTGTTGTGATTGTTAGAATTTGTATTCAATTGTTAAAATCAATAGAAGCAATTGTTTATAAATCGATTCGAGTTCTGTTTTTTATTTCTGCAAGTAATTATTAATTTCTTGAAGAATAAGTAATTGAAAAGATTTCAAAGAACTTGTATTCAACCCCCCTTCTACAAGTTCTCGGCTATCTCACTGGGAAAACAATTGGTATCAGAGCTTTTAATTGAATTTACTCAATTAACACGTTCCAAGAGATGGCCAACAATGAAGCAAGCAGCTCTAGCATAATGTCGTATGCGAGAAGTCGTGATGGTGGTACTAGAATCCCTATTCTTAAACGAGAAGAGTATCCGATGTGGAAGCAAAAGATGTACATGCACTTAAGAGCAACAGATCCAGATTATATTGATAGGATTGAGAAGGGTCCCTATCTACCTAGGAGATTTATTCCTGCTAAAACCGTCGATGGATCTGTTGTGGCGGAACACTTTGAACTTACTCCAGAATGTGATTATACAAACGAAGACAGGTTACAAGTGTTGAAGGATGCTAAGGTGATGAACATACTCTATAATGGAATTGATAAAAATATGTTCACAAGCATCATAAATTGCACGACATCTAAGCAAATCTGGGACACCATCAAAGTCCTGTGTGAAGGGACTGACCAAGTTCGAAAGAACAAGAGATCACTGTTGACTCAATAATATGAGTTCTTTCAAGCAAAGCTGGTGAATCAATAACATCAGTTTATGACAGATTCAACACTTTGCTCAATGACTTGAAAATACTTGAAAAGTTCTATGATAACGAGGATGTCAACGCCAAGTTCATGAGATCTCTCCCACCAAGTTGGGATCCAAAGACTACTGCGATAAGAGAGGCTCATGACTTGGATATCCTCACACTGGATAGGATCTACAGGAATTTAAAGACATATGAACTCGAAGTAGAGCAACGACAACATATGCATTGCAGGGACAAATGAGCTGCGTTGATGGTTGAGACAAGCAAGTCTCAAGAGAAGCTTGATGAGGAATCTTCCAATGCTAGCTCGACTGATCAGGAAGATGAACTGGACACTGATGATGATATGGATGAATTCATGGCATTCATGGTCAAACAATTCTAATTTAGGGCCAACAGGAAAGGAAGAAAATCGTTAAGAAAGCCTAACCCTAAACGTGAAGGTCAAAAAGTCACCTTCGACTTAAAGAAGATAAGATGTTACAATTGTGATGGGTTAGGGCACTTTGCCAATGAGTGCAGGAAGCCGAGATCTAGTGAGAGATCTAAGGATGAAAAATCAAGGAAAGAGAATAACTTTGCTGACAAGAAAGTCAAATCAAAGAGCAAAGCCTTGATTACTGAGGGTAAAGATTAGATTGACAGCGACTCTGGTGAAGAAGTTGTCAACTTTGCCTTGATGGCTCGAAGTGACGAGTCAAATGATTCTACAAAGGTATGTGATGCAAATCAGAATTTTAATGTGCTTGATTTACTTGACACATCTAGCATTGAAAGCATACAAAAAGATATGTCTAATTTGCATGTTAGTTTTAGATCTTTAACTATCGAATATACCAATGTGAAAGAATCACGTGACATTCTCTTGAAAAGAAATAAGTTTCTTGAAGAGAGATTGGCACAGTTTGACATCATCAAATCTGACATAAACAAAGCTCATCATATGATTGATGCTTTGAAAAAGAGGGAATATTACTTAGGAGAGCAACTTAAAAATGCTCAAGCTAAGATTAAACAATGGAATACTTCCTCTAAAAAGTTATCAGACTTGGTAGAGTGTCAAACAATAGGTCAAAAATCTGGACTAGGTTATGATGAAAATCTAGACAAGAGTTCAGATTTAGATGATCTATTCGAAGCTGCGAACTTCTCAACTAGTAAGCCAAATTTTATAAAAAGAATTAATTTTGTCTCTCCTGTTATTGAACCCAAATTCATTAACACTCAAGATCAACAAATCACTACAAAGACAGAAATTGATCAAAGGTCAGTGAATGTTGTTGATAAGAGTGAAAAGAAAAGATTAAATATTGGGTTCATGACAAAGACACAATTAAGTAAAAAACTGGAAAATCTTCCAGACAAAAAGGCTGAAAAATCAGTGGAGTTAACCAGAAAGAAGAAAAATATGAATGGAAAGATAGGCATTAATAAACATACAAATTATGCTAGAATGCCTGATGCTCCTAGAAAGACATGTCATGTATGTGGTAACCCCAACCTGTTAGGTTTTAGAACATTTGATGATGATTGTCTTTAGATTACTTAGAATACAAATGTATAGAAAGTGTTAATTAGTAACACTGAAGTTTTGTAGTTAGCAGTTATCTATTTGTTTGTAATTTATTCATTATTTGTAAAGAGATAAAATTATTTCATATTTGTAAGTAACTGCTGGAATGATGTATCGAAGCTTCAGAAAGTCAAGATGTGTATTTGATCCGTTAGAATTTGCAAAAAGGCTTGTCGGAGACTAGGAGAATTGGTCAGGGACTAAAAAGATTTTATTTGTCGAAGACTAGTTTTGCCTATCGGAGACTAAAGCTTACGTCATCGGAGACTAAAGTTAAAAGCATCAGAGACTAAGCTGACGTCATCAGAGACTAAGCTTTAACGCGTCAGAGACTAAACAATTCTATTGGAGACTACACAAGCTGATGTCATCAGGGACTAAATGCACCGGAGACTAGTAATGACGTCACCAGAGACTAAAGATGAAGCGTCAGGGATTAATCGTGATTTATTTCCTGAAAGATACAGAGTTCGAATTAAAAAGGAGTGTCTTCCAGGTAAAGTAAAATATTATTGAAGACGTAGCTGGTAAGGAAACCTACCAGAAATCTATTCCTATCAAAAAGGAAAGATTGTATTTGATTCGAATAAGGAAGCTGAATTTTATTCGGAATAGGAACTGAGTTAATGATAATTCAGTTGGAATAGAAGCTGTAATCAATTTTTACAGAGAATTGTAACTTCGAAGCTGTATAGGTTTTTCATAGTTTTGTATCTTTTCCTATACAGAATAGAAAAGAAGCTGATGATTGCATTATTGTAATTGTTAGGATTTGTATTCAATTGTAAATCAATAAAGCAATTGTTTATAAATTGATTCGTGTTCTTGTTCTTTATATTCCGCAAGAAAAGTTAATTTCTTAAAGATCAAGTAATACGAAAAGATTTCAAAGAACTTGTATTCAACCCCCCTTCTACAAGTTCTCGGCATCTCACTGGGAAAACAATTGGTATCAGAGCCTGTAATTGAATTTATTCAATAAATACGTTCCAAGATATGACCAATGATGAAGCAAGCAGCTCTAGCATAATGACGTATGCGGGAAGTCGTGATGGTGGTACTAGAATTCCCATACTTAAAAGAGAAGAATATCCTATGTGGAAGCAAAAGATGTATATGCACTTAAGAGCAACAGATCCAGATTACATTGATAGGATTGAGAAGGGTCCTTATCTACCTAGGAAATTTATTCCTGCTAAAACTGTCGAAGGATCTGTTGTTGCAGAATACTTTGAACTTGCTCCAGAAAGTGATTATACGAATGAAGACAAGTTGCAAGTGTTAAAGGATGCTAAGGTAATGAACATACTTTATAATGGAATTGTTAAAAATATGTTCACAAGCATCATAAATTGCACTACATCAAAGCAAATCTGGGACACCATCAAAGTCCTGTGTGAAGGGATTGACCAAGTCCGAAAGAACAAAAGATCATTGTTAACACAACAATATGAGTTCTTTCAAGCAAAGCCTAGTGAATCAATAACGTCAGTATATGATAGGTTCAACACTTTGCTCAACGACTTGAAAATACTTGGGAAGTCCTATGATAATGAGGATGTCAATATTAAGTTCACGAGATCTCTCCCACCAACTTGGGATCCAAAGACAATAGCAATAAGAGAGGCTCATGACTTGGATATCCTCACACTGGACAGGCTCTACGGGAATTTAAAGACCTATGAACTTGAAGTAGAGCAACGACAACGTATGCATGGCAAGGATAGAGGAGCTGCGTTGATGGTTGAGACAAGCAAGTCTCAAGAGAAGCTTGATGTGGAATCTTCTAATGCTAGCTCGACTGATCAGGAAGATGAACTGGATTCTGATGATGACATGGAGAAATTCATGGCATTCATGGTCAAACAGTTTAAGAAATTTAAAGAAAATCATCAAGGAAACCTAACCCTAAACGTGAAGGTCAAAAAGTCACCTTTGACTTAAAAAAGATAAGATGTTACAACTATGATGGGTTAGGGCACTTTGCCAATGAGTGCAGGAAGCCTAGATCTAGTGATAGATCTAAGGATGAGAAATCAAGGAAAGACTTTACTGACAAGAAAGCTAAATCCAAGAGCAAAGCCTTGATTACTGAGGGAAAAGATTGGATTGACAGTGACTCTGATGAAGAAGTTGTCAACTTTGCCCTAATGGCTCGTAGTGACGAGTCAAGTGATTCTACAAAGGTATGTGATGCAAATCAGAAATTTAATGTGCTTAATTTACTTGATACTTCTAGCATTGAAAGCATACAAAAAGATATGTCTGATTTGCATGTCAGTTTTAGGTCTTTAACTATTGAACATACCAATGTAAAAGAATCACGTGACAATCTCTTGAAAAGAAACAAGTTTCTTGAAGAAAGATTGGCACAATTTGACACTATCAAGTCTGATTTAAACAAAGCTCATCACATGATTGATGCTTTGAAAAAGAGGGAATATTACTTAGTAGAGCAACTTGAAATTGCTCAAGCTAAGATTAAACAGTGGAACACTTCCTCTAAAAAGTTAACAGACTTGGTAGAGTGTCAAACAATAGGTCAAAAATCTGGACTAGGTTATGATGAAAATCTAGACAAGAGTTCAGATTTAAATGATCTATTTGAAGCGGCAAACTCCTCAATTAGCAAGCCAAATTTTAAAAGAATTAATTTTGTCTCTCTTGTTTTTGAACCTAAATTTATTAACACTCAAGATCAACAATTCACTGCAAAAACTGAAAGTAATCAAAAGACAGTGAATGTTGTTGATAAGAGTGAAACAAAAAGATTAAATATTGGGTTCATGACAAAGACACAACTAAATAAAAAACTGGAAAATCTTCTAGACAAAAAGGCTAAAAAATTGGTGGAGTTAAGCAGAAAGAAGAAAAATAGGAATGGAAAGATAGGCATTAATAAACATACAAACTATGCTAGAATGCCTGATGCTCCTAGAAAGACATGTCATGTATGTGGTAACCCCAACCACATAGCTATAAACTGTAGGAGCAAAAATAAAATTCCTATAATTGAGACTGCACCTACAAAGAGAATAAAAGATAAATCACCAGTAAAAAGGTTAGAACATCTTTGCATTAAAACTGAAAATTCTAAGCTTGGCAGTCTCTCACAAACAAGTAGCAAGACTAATGATTGTCCTATTAAAGTTAAAACTGTTAAAAGACAATCAACTCAATCTGAGTTAAGTCTTGAGTCTACAACTAGTGAGAAAGAACCCAAGAAAGTCTGGGTTCCAAAAATCTCAAACTAGTTACTCTTTACTGTGCAGGGCAAAAAGAAGAAATCATGGTACTTGGACAATGGCTGTTCAAGGCACATGACTGGAGATAAGACCCTGCTAAAACAATATGAAGAGAAAAGTGGCCCAAAAGTCACTTTTGGAGATGACAGCAAAGGCCATACAAGGGGATATGGCAGTGTTGAACATGGAGATGTCATCTTCACAGAAGTAGCACTGGTTCACGGCTTAAAGCACAATCTACTTAGTGTGAGTCAACTATGTGATAAAGGATTCCATGTTATCTTTAAAGAAGACCTATGCCAGGTGTGTGACAAGGAATCTGGGAATGTGATATTGACTGGAAAAAGAAAAGGAAATTTGTATATTGCAAATCTTATTTCTTTTACTGATCAAATCACATGTCTGTATAGCAAAGCTTAAACTGATGAAAGTTGGCTTTGGCATAAGAAGCTTTCCCATTTGAATTTCAAGAACATCAACAAGCTTGTGAGGAAAGGATTGGTAGCTGGCATTCCACAATTAGAATTTACACAAGAAGGATTATGTGATGCATGCCAGAAAGGAAAACAAAAAGTGTATCATTCAAGAGTAAACCAGCAACATCAATCACTGACCCGCTACAATTGTTACATATGGATTTATTTGGTCAAGTGAATGTGATGACTATCTTAAGAAATAGATATGCACTGGTTACTGTGGATGATCACACGAGGTATACTTGGGTAAAATACCTCTTTACAAAAGATGAAGCTGCTCAGTTGATAATTGATCATATCAAGAAGATAGAAACTAAGTCAGGAAAAACAGTAAGGGTTATAAGGAGCGATAGAGGAACAGAATTCAAGAATTCCCAAGTACTTGAATTCTGCATTGAAAAAGGAATAACACATCAATTCTCAGCTCCAAGAACCCCTCAACAAAATGGGGTTGTTGAGAGGAAATATAGAACCCTTATTGAAGCAGCAAGGACTATGTTACAAGAGGCTAAGCTTCCCACATATTTATGGGAGGAAGCTATAAGCACTTCTTTCTTTACACATAATAGATCCTTGACAAACAAAGCATACAACAAAACACCTTACGAGTTAATGACTGGGAGAAAACCAACTCTCAAGTTCTTACATGTGTTTGGTTGTAAATGCTTTGTACTGACAGATTCATCAGAGTCAAGAGGAAAGTTTGACAATAAATCTGATGAAGCAATCTTCTTAGGTTATTCTCTGTCAAGTAAAGCATACAGAGTATATAATCTAAGAACAAAAGTCATCGTGGAATCAATACAAGTCGTGTTTGATGATAAAAAAATTCCAGGAATGATTGGACAAGGATTGCATGAACCTCTAAGTTTTGAGAATGAATTGGATGCATGGGAATATCCATCAGAGACTACTGAACAACTCCAAGATAATGATGATCCCTACTTAGTTGAGGGGGAGCTAACAGTTGTGCATGAAGTGCCAAGATCTAATAATTTATTAGAGAATAGATTATTAGATGAAACTCAAGAGACTGATGACATTAGTAATCCTTCGGAGACTAATGTTTCACCAGAGACTAGAGTCATTGATGCACAATCTGAAACTCCAGTGACACCGGAGCAAATAGAAATAAACAGCTCAGGGGGAGCTGATAATGCAGGAGTCAATGGTTTAGGGGGAGCAGTCTCTGATCATGAAACTAGATTGGACAACATCAATCTAGAAAATGAAGCCTCCACTTCAAGGTCAAATCTGCCACGTGCAATTCCATGGTTGAGAGACCACACACCAAATTTGATTATTAGAAGTCTAGAGGATGGAGTTAAGACTAGAAGTTTAACTCAAAATGAATGTCTATATCTCAGTTTCGTCTCAAAAATTGAGCCAAAGAAAATTGAGGAATCACTTCAAGATCCTGACTGGATATTAGCCATGCAAGAGGAATTAAACCAATTCACTCGAAACAAAGTCTGGAGACTGGTACCCAAACCAAGGAATAGATCAATTATTGGTGCCAACTGGGTCTTCAGAAACAAATTGGATGAAGTTGGTACAATTACAAGGAATAAAGCAAGACTCGTTGTAAAAGGATATTCTCAAGAAGAAGGGATAGATTATGATGAAACTTTTGCACCAGTAGCAAGACTTGAAGTAATTAGGATTTTCTTGGCATATGCAGCCTACAAAAACTTCAAGGTGTACTAGATGGATGTCAAAACTCATTTCTTGAATGGAAAATTGGAAGAGGAAGTCTATGTTTGCCAACCCCTAGGGTTTGTGGACTCCAAATTTCCAAATCATTTCTACAGATTAGACAAAGCACTTTATGGCTTTAAACAAGCTCCAAGAGCCTGGTATGATACTCTATTTCAATTTTTACTTGACAATAAATTTGTTAGAGCTATCATAGATAAAACTTTATTTTATAGAAAGCAAGGCTCTGACATTATACTTGTGCAAATTTATGTAGATGATATTATATTTGGATCTACAAATGAGAAACTTTGTGACAAATTTTCAAAACTCATGCAATCTAGATATGAAATTAGTATGATGGGAGAATTAACATTTTTCTTAGGTTTGCAAATAAAATAATCAACTGATGGAATATTTATCAGTCAGTCCAAGTACATCAAGGACTTATTGAGAAAATATGACTTGGTTGATTGTGCATCTACAAAATCACCCATGCCTACTGCCACCAAGCTAGATAAAGATTTAAAAGGAAAGAAAATTGATATTACTAGCTATAGAGGTATGATAGGCTCTCTTTTATATCTAACTGCAAGTAGACTTGATATAATGTTTGCTACATGTTTATGTGCTAGATTTCAAGCTGACCCTAGAGAGTCACATTTGATTGCTATAAAAAGAATTCTCAGATATCTAAAGGGTACCCCAAACCTTGGTTGATGGTATCCCAAAGAATCTGATTTTAAACTAATCGGTTATTCAGATGCTGACTATGTAGGTTGCAAGCTTGATAGGAAAAGCACAAGTGGAAGCTGCCAACTTCTTGGAGGCAGACTTGTTTCTTGGTTCAACAAGAAACAAAATTCAGTTTCTACCTCAACAGCAAAAGCTGAATACATCGCAGCTGGGAGTTGCTGTGCTCAAATCCTATGGATCAAGAATCAACTCCTAGACTATGGTATGTCATTATCCAAAATTCCTATTTATTGTGATAATACTAGTGCCATAGCAATAACAGAAAATCCAGTGCAACATTCAAGAACAAAACACATAGATATTAGATATCACTTCATAAGAGAACATGTAAGTGAAGGTAATATCGAATTACACTGGGTTACAACTGATAAACAACTTGCAGAGATATTCACAAAACCTTTAATTGAATCTACTTTTTCTAGATTAGTTTCTGAATTAGGAATGTTGAATTATGCCTCTAAAAATTGATTAATTTTTTTAAACAAGTTGTTTAGTTGTATGCAGCTAGAATTAAATTTCTGGAAAGAAGCTGTTTTATTTTATTAAAACAGATTTTTAGAAGCTAGAATTAATTTTCTGGATTGCAGCTGTTTTCTTTTATTAAAGCAGAATTTTAGGAGCTAGAATTTTATTTCTAGAAAACTTTGATAAAATGAATAATCATATGATTGATTATTGAATAAAATGAGCTAGAGTGAGTAAGAGACTATTTTAGTCCCTGATA
The DNA here is from genome assembly GCA_014636745.2 of Centella asiatica. Taxonomy (NCBI): domain Eukaryota; kingdom Viridiplantae; phylum Streptophyta; class Magnoliopsida; order Apiales; family Apiaceae; genus Centella; species Centella asiatica. The sequence goes on from CM025781.1 coordinate 18,891,580, forward strand.
GTTGTTTTTAATTAGTCCCCGACTAAATTAAAAATTTGAACTATCAGAGACTAACTAGTCCCCGATAGTTAATACTATCAGAGACTACCTTAGTCCCCGATAGTTAATAATATCAGAGACTACCTTAGTCCCCGATAGTTAATACTATCAGAGACTACATTAGTCCCCGATAGTTAATACTATCAGAGACTACCGTAGTCCCCGATAGTTAATACTATCAGAGACTACCTTAGTCCCCGATAGTTAATACTATCAGAGACTAACTAGTCCCCGACAGTTAATATTATCAAAGACTACATTAGTCCCCGATAGTCAACACTATCAGAGACTAATCTTCTTCTAGTCTCTTACAAGTGAACTTATCAGAGATTAGGGCAATCTCCAATCGAGAGTAATATGGTAGTTATCCCTCCCACGATCAAAAACGGTTCACTACACTTAAGAATTGCAAACGTTTCAAAAAATTTGATAACACAAAATTCAAACATCTTTGCAATTACAAACACTCAAGCTCTAAAATTATTTTCTCTCTGCAAATACTCTGCAATTTAACCCTTTTTCAAGTTTTCTTCCAAAGTTCACAGATCTCTGAAAATGGCCGCTAAAACAGTTCTGTTCAAGTTTGGAGATTTTGGTATCATCAAGACAAACCATGCAGGGGTGGCTGATAAGCATGTCTTTGAAGCCCAGTACCACCCCTTTGTAGATTTCCTTCAACACTCCAGTCTTTCGTATGCCATTTACGAAGCCCCCATTCAAGCCGCTAAGGTTATCATGGCTGTATGGTCCACTGCTACCATCTAGGGTGAAAAAACTGACTCCCCTGTGGTAAGTTTCAGGTATGCTAACACTGTTTACACTATAGATCATACCGTAGTTAATAATGCTTTACACTTGCCAATTTATGAAAACTTTGACTCACTTGCTTCTGATGAAGAAATAGTTTCTATGTTTAAAAATTTACATTATTCTGCAGAAATTACTTCTGTTGGGTCTATAACACGACCCCATCTAAGGCAAGAGTGGTCACTGTTCTTTGACATTATAACTAAAGCTTTTACTTCTAAGTGCAGTGGCTATGATGCTATTACTACACTCACACAACAAATCACTTTTAGTGTGTTGTATGATAGGCATATTAACATTGGGCTTTTAATTCTGCAAAATCTTTTGATAAAACTTAAAACCAGTAAAAATAAAATTTATAATTCTAGGTTTTTGATGATGATTGTTAAATATCTAATTCCTAACCTTGATATTACTGGAATGCAAGTTTTACCAACTGTTTTGCAGAGTAAAAGAATATTTACAGATGTGAAGCATAAATCTGCAAAGGTAATAGTTCCTTTATTTTTTCCTCCTGTCATGAGATCTATTCTCATTGACAGGCTTCCAAATCTTTATTCTTTGCAATTTTTTGAGGATATTCAAAGTCAAAACCCCATTAATCCTCCAACCACTTCACAACAATTGTCTATAGCCCCCTCCACAGTCTCTCAACAGAATGTGGTTGTAAAACCAAAGACAATCACAAAACTCCCAATTAAAAGAAAAATAATTGAGGGAGCAAGTGAGGATGAGGGAGAACCAGAAGCTGAAGTTCCACTTCAGAGAAAGAAGAGAGTTATAACCCTTAGCCAAGCCCAATCCAGTGCTTCTCAAAAAGCATTGGAGGTTATAAGGACAAACAGTGAACTGTCACCATCCTCCCAAAAGGATGTTGACATTGAAGAAAGTTCCCAACCAGGAACATACTGTACAGAGTCTGCACAACCTCTTGTTCACCAACAAGAGGAAACCCAAAGAGAGATAATAAAAGAAAAGAGTGACACAAGGAGTGCACACACAGAGTCATCATTTGATGTTCCTCAATTTTCAATATATGAGGAACAACCAACACACCCCACTGTACATTCTTCTCCTTTTTCTCCCACTCTTGATTCTTTTGATATAAATATGATTGATTCTCTTGATTTTTCCCAAGAGGAGCCAATAATCGAAACAAGCTCTCAAACAGATTCCATGGATAGAACCCTAGCCCAAGATAAACAAAGGGAACCCCCTATCTATGGTGTCACAAGCACTTCTCAAACCCCCACTTCTGTAGGACAGAGTGCACCCGTCCAAATAGTGAGGCTGTGAGAATAACTAGTGAGAGTCAGGCTCCTGACCTGGAAAAAGGAGAGAACACAAATATAAAAGAGAGTCAAGCTTTAGATAGCTTGGAAAAAGGAGAGCTCGAGAAGCTGGGTGCCCAACCCCAGGCAAAAGGAGAGGGTGTGAGCAAGGATGAGATCCTTGAACAAAAGAACAGAGAGAAATTTTCAGCAGGTATATTTTTACAACTTGTTGAAACAAGCTCACAAGAAGCTCCGGTTTCTTCTGCTCCCTCCATCAATATCCAAACAGAAGAACCAGAGATTAGCTCAAGCACAGGGGATGCAGCTTTACAAGTCATATCTAAGATGTCCAATGCTGATTTTGAAGAGTTATATGGTCTACAACAGAGACAAGTTCATATTTCTGCATTGAAGACAAGCCTAGCAGACGAACCTATACCTGAAGAAGCTCCAGAGGATAATGTTGATAAATGGCTTGATGCCTCTTATGCCAACACTCTGGAGGAAGCAGCCGCCCAATTGAGGCAGGATTATGTGACCAACATTGGGTCCACTGCAGCTGTACCATCCATTAAAGATTTACTTGAAGAAGTAACCAAGGTGGACAAGAAACATACAAACTTTCACCACTTCTTGGTTACTGGTATAAATGGTGCAGTGCAGCAAATAAAGGAAAGGATGGAGTTGGAGACAGACAAAATCAGAAGGTGCTATGAAGGACACTTGCCAAGGAGGACAGTTAGTGCCATTGATACACTTATCAAAGACAAGTCCAAGACTGACAGTCGACTTCAAGCCCTTGAAGCAAACATCCAACTCCTGATCCAAAAGCAAGACAGAATGGAGCAGCTACTGATGCAGGCAATTCCAAATCTGGCCACCTTCTCTCAATCCAAAGATGCTGATGTCAAAAAGGGGGAGAGTGGTCCATTCAAATCTGTACCTGTACACAAGACCGGTCCTGTCCTTGATGCTGAATTACAAGCAATGATGGATAGGATCTTAAAGAAACATTCTGATCTTCAAGCAGCAACAATAAAGCCAACAACAACAACAACAACAACAACAACAACAGCATCTCCTTCTTCCACTGCACAAGCCCTAACAATAAAAGACAAAGGCAAGGGTGTTTTGGTTGAGGAGTCAAAGAAATCAAAATCCACTCAACCAGGACAGCCTAAGCTAATGGGGGATGCTATGAAGACTGCTCACTTTCCCACTCCAATTGAACTGATAGTGGATGAGAAAGTGGAGTTAGTTTATCCTCAAGAACAAAAGTTGAAAGAATCTGATGCATTATTAGCTCAGAAACTTCAAGAGGAGGAGGATATGGCAGTAGCAAGGGAGGAGGAGGAGGCAAAGACGAAGAGACTTTTATCAAGAAGGTCAAGTGCACATAAAGCAGCCATAACCAAAAAGAAGAATAAAGAGATGGAAGAGGCTGAAAAAAAATCAAGGAGGAAACCCTTGGTTCAGGAATCTGCAAAGAAACCTGTAACCAGGGCAACTATCAAGAAGCCTACTTCTCAAGATCCTCCAAGGTCAACTGAGACTGCTTTGGTGCCTGTGAGTGGACCAACAAAACCACAAACAGTTTCATCAAAGAAGTCTTACAAAGTTAAAATGGCAAGTGCTGATGAAATAATAAAAGCCCTGAAGAAAAGTACTAAGAAGATAGATCTGATCGAGGGTAAAAATAACAGAGAACTTCTTTACGTCTTTTTGAAGGATGGAGAGTCTTTGAAGTTGGAGAAGCCAGCCTTGGAGGGACAGACTAAGGAAAATTTGGAATGGTTGCTGACTATTGTATTTGAAACTTCTGATCTCAACATGGATCTTCGAAGCCAGATTTGAAAGGTAATGAAGGTTAAGCATAAGGTGGATACAGTGCCGGAAGCTAATCCTAAACCTCTAGGATTTTGGTATGAGACTTTCCATGGGGAGAAAGTCTTCTTCAATTATAACAGAGATATCAACAGTGTAAATGAGAGACATATTGAAGGATTTATTAGTCTACTCAAAGATGCTGAAGATGAGGTGGAGATTATTCTGAGAAAACTGTTGATAGAAAGGCTGGATGTGCTGAAGAAAAATAAAAGATGAAGTTGTTGAAGTTGGAGGTATGTTGGTTGTTAAATAAGCTGTAATTTTTTTTATTTTTGAAGCCAGACTTATAGGATTTAAACCTGAGTCTTGGTGGAAGCTGAACAACAGATCAAAGATCTTAGTTCAGAATACATTTGTAGTTAGAAATTCTTTATTCTTTTTCTAAGTAATTGTAATATTGAGTTTTGACATTATCATCAACCTTGAAATTATGCTTATCATTCTGATATTCATAATTAGGGGGAGATTGTTAGGTTTTAGAACATTTGATGATGATTGTCTTTAGATTACTTAGAATACAAATGTATAGAAAATGTTAATTAGTAATACTAAAGTTTTGTAGCTAGCAGTTATCTCTTTATTTGTAATTTATTCATTATTTGTAAAGAGATAAAATTATTTCATATTTGTAAGTAACTGCTGGAATGATGTATCGAAGCTTCAGAAAGTCAAGATGTGTATTTGATCCGTTAGAATTTGCAAAAAGGCTTGTCGGAGACTAGGAGAATTGGTCAGGGACTAAAAAGATTTTATCTGTCGAAGACTAGTTTTGCCTATCGGAGACTAAAGCTTACGTCATCGGAGACTAAAGTTAAAAGCATCAGAGACTAAGCTGACGTCATCAAAGACTAAGCCTTAACGCGTCAGAGACTAAACAATTCTATCGGAGACTACACAAGCTGATGTCATCAGGGACTAAATGCACCAGAGACTAGTAATGATGTCACCAGAGACTAAAGATGAAGCATCAGGGACTAATCGTGATTTATTTCCTGAAAGATACAGAGTTCGAATTAAAAAGGAATGTCTTCCACGTAAAGTAAAATATTATTGAAGACATAGCTGGTAAGGAAACCTACCAGAAATCTATTCCTATCAAAAAGGAAAGATTGTATTTGATTCGAATAAGGAAGCTGAATTTTATTCGAAATAGGAACTGAGTTAATGATAATTCAGTTGGAATAGAAGCTGTAATCAATTTTTACAGAGAATTGTAACTTCGAAGCTGTATAGGTTTTTCATAGTTTTGTATCTTTTCCTATACAGAATAGAAAAGAAGCTGATGATTGCATTATTGTAATTGTTAGGATTTGTATTCAATTGTAAATCAATAAAGCAATTGTTTATAAATTGATTCGTGTTCTTGTTCTTTATATTCCGCAAGAAAAGTTAATTTCTTAAAGATCAAGTAATACGAAAAGATTTCAAAGAACTTGTATTCAACCCTCCTTCTACAAGTTCTCGGCATCTCACTGGGAAAACACAACCACATAGTTGTTAACTGTAGGAGCAAAAATAAAATTTCTATAACTGAGACTGCACCTTCAAAGAGAATAAAAGATAAATCACCTGTAAAAAGGTTAGATCATCTTTGCATTAACAATAAAAATTCTAAGCTTGGCAGTCTCTCACAAAAAATTAGCAAAACCGATGATTGTCCAATTAAAATCAAAAATGCTAAAAGACAATCAACTCAATCTGAGTCAAGTCTTGATTCTACAACTAGTGAGAAAGGACCCAAGAAAGTCTGGGTCCCAAAAATTTCTAACTAATTACTCTTTACTATGCAGGGCAAAAAGAAAAGAACATGGTACTTGGACAATGGCTATTCAAGGCACATGATTGGAGAAAAGTCCTTGCTAAAACAGTATGAAGAGAAAAGTGGCCCAAAAGTCACTTTTGGAGATGACAACAAAGGCCACACGAGGGGATATGGCAGTGTTCAACATGGAGATGTCATCTTCACTGAAGTAGCACTAGTTGACGGCTTAAAGCACAATTTACTAAGTGTGAGTCAACTATGTGATAAAGGATTCAATGTCACCTTTAAATAAGATCAATGCTTGGTGTGTGACAAAAAATCTGATCATGTGATATTGACAGGGAAAAGAAAAGGAAATTTGTATGTTGCAAACCTTATCTCTTCCTCTGATCAAATCACACGTCTCTACAGTAAAGCTTCAACTAATGAAAGTTGGCTTTGGCATAAGAAGCTTTCTCACTTGAACTTTAAGAACATCAACAGGCTTGTGAGGAAAGGATTGATAGCTGGCATTCCACAATTGGAGTTTACACAAGATGGATTGTGTGATTCATGCCAGAAAGGGAAACAAAAGAGTGTATCATTCAAAAGCATACCAGCAACATCAATCACTGACCCTTTACAGTTGTTATACATGGATTTATTTGGTTAAGTGAATGTGATGTATATCTTAAGGAATAGATATGCACTGGTTATTGTGGATGATCACACGAGGTATACTTGGGTAAAATACCTATACACAAAAGATGAAGCTGCTCAGTTGATAATCGATCATATTAAGAAGATAGAGACTGAGTCAGGAAAAATAGTAAGGGTAATAAGGAGCGATAGAGGAACATAATTCAAGAATTCCCAAGTTATTGAATTCTACACTGAAAAAGGAATAACTCATCAATTCTCAGCTCCAAGAACCCCTCAACAAAATAGAGTTGTTGAGAGGAAAAATAGGACCCTTATTGAAGCAGCAAGGACTATGTTACAGGAGGCTAAGCTTCCCACATATTTTTGGGAGGAAACTATAAGCACTGCTTGCTTTACACAGAATAGATCCTTGATAAACAAAGCATACAACAAAACACCTTACGAATTGATGACTAGGAGAAAACCAACTCTCAAATTTTTACATGTGTTTGGTTGTAAATGCTTTGTACAGAGAGATTTATCAGAGACAAGAGGAAAGTTTGATAACAAGTTTGATGAAGCAATCTTCTTAGGTTATTCTCTGTCAAGTAAGGCATGCAAAGTATATAATCTAAGAACAAAGGTCATTGTGGAATCAATACAAGTTGTATTTGATGATAAAAAGATTCCAGGAATGATTGGACAAGGTTTGCATGAACTTCTCAGTTTTGAGAATGAATTGGAGGCATGGGAATATCCATCAGAGACTACTGAAAAACCCCAAGATAGCAATGATCCCTACATAATTGAGGGGGAGTTAACTGTTGTGCATGAAGTACCAAGGACTAATACTCTATCAGAGACTAGAGTATTAGATGAAATAAAAGAAACTAGTGACTTTAGTGAACCATCAGAGACTAATGGTTCACCAGAGACTAGAGTCACTGATACACAATCGAAGACTATCTTGACACCAAGAAACATAGAGATAAACAGCTCAAGGGGAGCTAATAATGAAAAAGTCAATGGTTTAGGGGGAGCAGTCTCTGATCATGAAACTAGATTGGACAACATCAATCTAGAAAATGAAGCCTCCATTTCAAGGTCAAATCTGCCACGTGCAATTCCATGGTTGAGAGACCACACACCAAATTTGATTATTAGAAGTCTAGAGGATGGAGTTAAGACTAGAAGTTTAACTCAAAATGAATGTCTATATCTCAGTTTCGTCTCAAAAATTAAGCCAAAGAAAATTGAGGAATCACTTCAAGATCCTGACTGGATATTAGCCATGCAAGAAGAATTAAACCAATTCACTCGAAACAAAGTCTGGAGACTGGTACCCAAACCAAGGAATAGATCAATTATTGGTGCCAACTGGGTCTTCAGAAACAAATTGGAAGAAGTTGGTACAATTACAAGGAATAAAGCAAGACTCGTTGTAAAAGGATATTCTCAAGAAGAAGGGATAGATTATGATGAAACTTTTGCACCAGTAGCAAGACTTGAAGTAATTAGGATTTTCTTGGCATATGCAGCCTACAAAAACTTCAAGGTGTACTAGATGGATGTCAAAACTCATTTCTTGAATGGAAAATTGGAAGAGGAAGTCTATGTTTGCCAACCCCTAGGGTTTGTGGACTCCAAATTTCCAAATCATTTCTACAGATTAGACAAAGCACTTTATGGCTTTAAACAAGCTCCAAGAGCCTGGTATGATACTCTATTTCAATTTTTACTTGACAATAAATTTGTTAGAGCTATCATAGATAAAACTTTATTTTATAGAAAGCAAGGCTCTGACATTATACTTGTGCAAATTTATGTAGATGATATTATATTTGGATCTACAAATGAGAAACTTTGTGACAAATTTTCAAAACTCATGCAATCTAGATATGAAATTAGTATGATGGGAGAATTAACATTTTTCTTAGGTTTGCAAATAAAATAATCAACTGATGGAATATTTATCAGTCAGTCCAAGTACATCAAGGACTTATTGAGAAAATATGACTTGGTTGATTGTGCATCTACAAAATCACCCATGCCTACTGCCACTAAGCTAGATAAAGATTTAAAAGGAAAGAAAATTGATATTACTAGCTATAGAGGTATGATAGGCTCTCTTTTATATCTAACTGCAAGTAGACTTGATATAATGTTTGCTACATGTTTATGTGCTAGATTTCAAGCTGACCCTAGAGAGTCACATTTGATTGCTATAAAAAGAATTCTCAGATATCTAAAGGGTACCCCAAACCTTGGTTGATGGTATCCCAAAGAATCTGATTTTAAACTAATCGGTTATTCAGATGCTGACTATGTAGGTTGCAAGCTTGATAGGAAAAGCACAAGTGGAAGCTGCCAACTTCTTGGAGGCAGACTTGTTTCTTGGTTCAACAAGAAACAAAATTCAGTTTCTACCTCAACAGCAGAAGCTGAATACATCGCAGCTGGGAGTTGCTGTGCTCAAATCCTATGGATCAAGAATCAACTCCTAGACTATGGTATGTCATTATCCAAAATTCCTATTTATTGTGATAATACTAGTGCCATAGCAATAACAGAAAATCCAGTGCAACATTCAAGAACAAAACACATAGATATTAGATATCACTTCATAAGAGAACATGTAAGTGAAGGTAATATCGAATTACACTGGGTTACAACTGATAAACAACTTGCAGAGATATTCACAAAACCTTTAATTGAATCTACTTTTTCTAGATTAGTTTCTGAATTAGGAATGTTGAATTATGTATCTAAAAATTAATTTCATTTTAAAAGCAAGTTGTTTAGTTGTAAGAAGCTAGAATTTAATTTATGGTTGCAGCTGTTCTTAATGAACAGATTTTTAATAAGCTAGAATTTTAATTCTGGAAAAATTTGAAGTTTTTTTTAAATTTAAACAGAATTTTTGAAGCCAATAATCATTAACTTGATTGCTGGAAATATTCTAAAAAGCTTTGGAGTAAGAGACAACTTAGTCCCTGATAGTGTTATTAATTAGTCCCCGACTAAATTAAAAATAGAACTATCGGAGACTATCCTAGTCCCCGATAGTGTTTTTAATTAGTCCCCGACTAAATTAAAAATAGAACTATTGGAGACTATCCTAGTCCCCGATAGTGTTTTTAATTAGTCCCCGACTAAATTAAAAATAGAACTATCGGAGACTATCCTAGTCCCCGACAGTGTTTTTAATTAGTCCCCGACTAAATTAAAAATAGAACTATCGGAGACTATCTTAGTCCCTAACAGTGTTTTTGATTAGTCTCTGACTCAATCAAAAATAAACTATCGGAGACTAATCGGGTCTAGTCTCTTATGAGTGAACATATCAGAGATTAGGGCAATCTCCGATCGAGGACAATCTGGTAGTTACTCATACCCACAATCGAAAACAGTTCACTATCTTGTGAATTGCAAACGTTTCTAACTTTGATAGTAATAAATTCAAACACATTTGCAATCACAATCTCTCAAGATTTGAAATTATTTTCTCTCTGCAAATACTCTGCAATTTAACCCTATTTCAAAGTTTCTTCAAAGTTCACAGATCTCTTCAAATGGCCGCTAAAACAATTGTTTTCAAGTTTGGAGACTTTGATATTATCAAGACTAACCATGCAGGGGTGGCTAACAAGCATGAATTTGAAGCCCAGTACCACCCCTTCGTGGATTTTCTTCAAAACTCCACACTATCCTACGCCATTTATGAAGCTCCTGTCCAAGCCGCTGAAGTTATCACGGCTGTATGGTCAACAACTACTGTCCAGGATGAGAACACTGACTCTCCTGTGGTAAGTTTCAGGTATGCTAACTCTGTTTATGCTATAGATCATACTGTAGTTAATAATGTTTTACATTTACCAATATATGAAAACTTTGACACTCTTGCCTCTGATGAAGAAATTTTTTCTATGTTTAAAAACTTACATTATTCTACTGAAATTAGTTCTGTTGGGTCTATTACACGACCCCATCTAAGGCAAGAGTGGTCACTGTTCTTTGACATTATTACAAAAGCTTTTACTTCTAAATGCAGTGGCTATGATGCTATCACTACACTCATACAACAAATTGCTTTTAGTGTGTTGTATGATAGACATTTAAACATTGGGCTTTTAATTCTGCAAAATCTTTTGGTAAAACATAAATCCGGTAATAAAAATAAAATTTATTATGCTAGGTTTTTGATGATGATTGCTTATTATCTAATCCCTAACCTTAATATTACTGGATTGCAAGTTGTACCAACTGTTTTGCAGAGTAAAAGAATATTTACTGATGTGAAGCATAAATCTACAAAGGTAAAGGTTCCCTTATTTTTCCCTCCTGTCATGAGATCTATACTCATTAACAGGCTTCCAAATCTTTTTTCTTTGCAATTCTTTGAGGATATTGAAAGCCAAAACCCTGTGAATCCTCCAACCACTTCACAACAACAATCCATAGCCCCCTCCACAGTTTCCCAAAAGACTGTGGTTGTAAAGACTCAAATAGCCATCACAAAACTCCCAATAAAGAGAAAAATAATTGAGGGAGTAAGTGAGGATAAGGGAGAACAAGAAGCTGAAATACCACTTCAGAGAAAGAAGAGAGTTATAACCCTTAGCCAAAAGCAATCCATTGTTTCCCAAAAGGCAATAGAGGTTATAAGGAAAAACAGTGAACTGTCACCATCTTCCCAAAAGGATGTAGACATTGAAGAAAGTTCCTAACTAGGAACACACTGTACAGAGTCAGCACAACCTCTTGTTCACCAACAAGAGAAACCACAAAGAGAGATAATAAAATAAAAGAGTGACACAAGGAGTGCACACACAGAGTCATCAATTGATGTTCCTCAATTTTCAATGTCTGAGGAATAACCAACACTCCACACTGTACATTCTTCTCCTTTTTCTCCCACACTTGATTCTTTTGATATTTCTGATATAAATCTTCTTGATTTTTCCCAAGAGGAGCCAATATTTGAGACAAGCTCTCAAACACATTCCATGGATAGATCCCTAGCCCAAGATACATAAAGGGAACCCTCTATCCATGCAGTCACAAGTACTTCTTCAACCCCCACTTCTGTAAGACAGAGTGCACATATCCATATGAGTGAGGATGTGAGAATAAATAGTGAAAGTCAGGCTCCTGACCTGGAAAAAGGAGAGGATATACACAAACAAGAGAGTCAAGCTTTAGAAAGCTTGGAAAAAGTAGAGCAAGAGAAGCTGGGTGCCCAACCCCAGGCAAAAGGAGAGGGTGTGAGCAAGGATGAGATCCTTGAACAAAATAAAAGAGAGAAATTTTTAGCAGGTGCATTTTTATAACCTGTTGAAACCAGCTCACAAGTAGCTCAAGTTTCTTCTGCTCCCTCCACAACTATCCAAACAGAAGAAACTGAGAACAGTTCAAGCACAGGGGATGCAACATTAAATGTTATCTCTGAGATGTCCAATGCAGACTTTGAAATGTTATATGGTCTACAACAAAGACAAGACCACACTTTTGCATTGAAGACAAGGCTTGCAGATGAACCTGTGTTTGAAGAACCTGTAGAAGAAAATATAGATGAATGGCTTGATGCCACCTATACAAATACTCTGGAGGAAGCAGTTGCCCAACTCAGGCTGGATTATGTGACCAATATTGGGTCAACTACAGCTGCACCATCAATAAAGGATGTACTTGAAGAAGTGACCAAGGTGGATAAGAAACATACAAAGTTTCACCACCACTTGGTTATTGTAATCAATGGTGTAGTACATAAATTAGAGGAAAGGATGGAGTTGGAGACAGACAAGATAAGAAGGTGCTATGAAGGACACTTGCCAAGGAGGACTATCACTGCAATTGATACTCTTATCAAAGACAAGTCCAAGATTGATAGTCGACTTCAAGCCCTAAAAGTAAATATCCAAAAACAAGACAGAATGGAGCAGTTATTGCTACATGCAATTCCACAGTTAGCCACCTCCTTTCATCCTAAAGATGCTGATGTCAAAAAGGGGGAGAGTGGTCAATTCCAACAATATTTTCCTGTATAAAAATCAAAGTCTGGTCCTTTCCTTGATGCTGAATTACAAGCAATGATGGACAGGATCCTAAAGAAACATTATGATCTTGCAGCAGCAACAACAACAACACAACTTCCAACAGCAACAACAACAACAACAGCTTCTCTTTCTTCATCTGCACAAGCCCCAATATCAAAAGACAAAGGCAAGGGGGGTAATGGTTGAGGAACCAAAGAAACAAATCGTAACTAAACCAGGACAGCCCAAGCTATTAGGGGATGCCATGAAGACAACTCACTTTCCCACTCCAGTTGAACTGATAATGGATGGGAAAGTGGAGTTGGTCTATCCTCAAGAGCAGAAATTGATAGAAGTTGATGCACTATTAGCCCAGAAACTTCAAGAGGAGGAGGACATGGCAGCAGAAAGGGAGGAGGAGGAGGCAAAGAAGAAGAAAATCTCAGCAAGGAGATCAAGTGCACAGAAAGCAGCCATAACCAAGAAGAAAAATAAAAAGATGGAAGAGGCTGAGAAGAAATCAAGAAGAAAACCTTTGGTCTAGGAATCTGCTAAAAATCTGTGATCAAAGAACTTATCAAGAAGCCTATCTCTCAAAATCCTCCAAGGTCAACCGAGACTGCCTTAGTGGCTGTGAGTGGACCAACAAAGCCACGAACAGTTCCATCAAGAAAGTCTTACAAGGTTGAAATGGCTAGTACTAAAGAAATCATCAAAGCCCTGAAGAAAAATACAAAGAAAATAAATTTGATTAAGGTTAAAGATAACAAAGAACTCCTCCATGTCTTTTTAAAAGATGGAGAGTCTTTGAAATTTGAGAAGCCAGCCTTGGAGGAACAAACCAAAGAAAATTTGGAGTGGTTGCTGACTATTGTGCTTGAGACTTCTGATCTCAACATGAATTTTTGATGCCAGATTCAAAAGGTAATGAAGGTGAAGCATAAGGTGGATACAGTGCCAGAAGCTAATCCTAAGCCTCTTGGATTATGGTATGAGAATTTTCATGGAGAGAAAGTTTTCTTCAACTACAACAGAGATATCAACAGTGTCAGTGAGAGACATATTGAAGGTTTTATCAGTCTACTCAAGGATGTTGAAGAAGAAATTGAATTGGTTCTGAAAAAGTTGTTGATAGACAGGCTGGAGTTGTTGAGGAAAAATAGGAGGTAAACTATTGTGTTGGAAGGTATATTGTTTGTTGAAATAAGCTCTAATTTTTATTTTTGAATCCAGACTTATAGGAGTTAAACCTTAGTCTTGGTGGAAGCTGAACAACAGATCAAAGATCTTAGTTCAGAATACATTTGTAGTTAGCAATTCTTTATTCTTTTTCTAAATAATTGTAAATTGAGTTTTGACATCATCATCAACCTTGAAATTATGCTTATCATTCTGATATTCATAATTAGGGGGAGATTGTTAGGTTTTAGAACATTTGATGATGATTGTCTTTAGATTACTCAGAGTACAAATGTATAGAAAGTGTTAATTAGTAACACTGAAGTTTTGTAGCCGGTAGTTATCTCTTTGTTTGTAATTCATTCATTCGTTGTAAAGAGATACAATTATTCTTTATTTGTAAGTAATTACTGAAATGGAGTATCAAAGCTTCAGCAAGTCAAAATGTGTGTTTGATCCGTTGGAGTTTACAAAAAGGCTTGTCAGAGACTAGGAAAACTTGTCAAAGACTAAGGATTTTATCTATCAGAGACTAGTTTTGCCTATCGGAGACTAAGGCTTACGTCATCAGAGACTAAGTCTAAAAGAGTCAGAGACTAATGCTTACGTCATTGGAGACTAAGGTTAAAAGCATCAGAGACTAAGCTGACGTCATCAGAGACTAAGCCTTAAAGCATCGGAGACTAAATAACTCTATCGGAGACTATACAATCTAACGTCATCAGGGACTAAAAGACCAGAGACTAATTGATGACATCACTAGAGACTAAAGATGAAGCGTTAGGGACTAATTGTTATTTATTCCCTGAGAGATACAGAGTTGAATTGAATAAGGATTGTCTTCCATGTAAATCAAGATATTATTGAAGACGTAGCTGGTAAGGAAACAAGCCAAAAATCTTTTCCTATAAAAAAGGAAAGATTATGTTTAATTCGAATAAAGAAGCTGAATCAATATTGATTTAGAATAGAAAAACTAAGAATTCAGTTTGAGAGAAGCTGTAATTAGTTTTATAGAAGTTGTAATTTTGAAGCTGTATAGGTTTTTCACAATTTTTGTATCTTTTCCTATACAGAAAAGAAAAGAAGCTGACGATCACATTGTTGTGATTATTAGAATTTGTATTCAATTGTTAAAATCAATAGAAGCAATTGTTTATAAATTGATTCGAGTTCTTGTTCTTTATTTCTACAAGTATTATTTAATTTCTTGAAGAACAAGTAATCGAAAAGATTTCAAAGAACTTGTATTCAACCCCCCTTCTACAAGTTCTCGGCTATCTCACTGGGAAAACAACAGCTGCAGTCATGATGGCCTATTTTTCCGGCGTTAATTGCGTAGCACATTTTTTGCTGATGTGGATGGACAATTATATGAATCAGTAGGGACAATATCCTTGCTGATCTTGTAGCTTCCTTTTAAGGTGGGGTATCAGCAAAGTCTTGTAAGCAGCAGTCATCCCTTACTTATTTTGAATTTTTCAGTAGGATCATCCTTTGCTTATGAGATAAGCAAGGTCTTGGAGTTAGTCTCTGAAAAGGTGCTTTCGTCGAGAGGTCTCCCTTTTTCCTGATATTTTCAATAGGGTTGATGTAGATTTGCAGCAGCATGTGTGTTGTACTTTGTTAGCAGGGGTTCTTCTTTCAGCAGCATTTTTGACGTTTCAGCAGGATATTTACATGGTTTTTGAAACAGCTCTTTTGTCTGGACGTCTCCCCTTTTTCGGACTTTTTCAGCAAGGTCATTGTTGATCAGCATGGACTTTATCAGCAGCATCTTTGTTCATTTTAGCAACGTGAAATGTGTCTTTCAGCAGGAATGAAGAGCCTGCTTAGACATCAGCAGGACCTTTTTCTTCTCCTGAGTTTAAATTGCTAAGAACAAAAGTTCTTGTTTAAGCAAACAAGATGTTAGTAGCAAAAAGCTTATTCACAATTTAACATGCCTAATTCACTTATTAGTTTATTAAAACGATTTTCATCCAAGGGTTTTGTGAAAACATCAGCTAATTGATTTTCAGTAGGAATATAGTTTATCTCTATAGTACCCTGCTGAACGTGATCTCTGATGAAATGATGCCTTATATCTATATGTTTAGTCCTAGAGTGTAAAACAGGATTATAAGCAATGGCTACAGCACTAGTATTATCATAGAATATAGGGATAGACTTGAAATCCAACCCATAATCAGCAAGTTGATTCTTCATCCACAGAATTTGTGCAACACAACTTCCTACTGATATGTACTCAGCTTCAGCAGTGGATGTTGATACAGAGTTTTGCTTCTTGCTGAACCAAGAGACAAGTCTTCCTCCTAGAAATTGGCATGTACCACTAGTGCTTTTTCGATCAATTTTACACCCAGCAAAGTCAACATCCGAGTATCCAGCAAGGTTGAAGTTAGAATCTTTTGGATACCATATTCCTAAGTTAGGAGTTCCTCTAAGATATCTGAAAATTCTCTTAACAGAAGCTAAATGTGATTCCTTGGGGTTAGATTGAAAACGTGCACAAATACATGTAGCAAACATAATGTCTGGTCTATTAGCAATTAAGTATAGCAAGGATCCAATCATACCTTGATAACTTGTTATATCTACAGATTTACCTTGCTCATCTTTGTCAAACTTTGTTACTGATGACATGGGAGACGATTAAGAATAAATATTGTGACGACCCCATAATCCCATACCGGACTAGGGCATCATCATAAGGAGGTAAAGATAACCATTCATCCATTCATAAATAAATACTGAATAAAAACAGCACTTGAGAGTAATTACAACCCAAGAATTAAGTAATTACAGCGGAAGCTATTACATCATTTCTTAATAACAAAACGAATTTCATTAACTCTTCAAACGTCTTCCTTCTTTCCTTCCTTCATTCCTCTCTTTCCTTCATCAGTTCTATCAAAAGGATAAACACTTAGTAGCTTATCGTCTTTGCTTTCCCCTTGTCAGAGGGTTCAGCTTTAGCTTTCTGTTCTGCAAATCATTAACATTCAACATGGGTGAGCGTTTTATGCCCAACAAGTATATACACATTGAGGAAAAAATATGAATAATTCAATGAATTTCATCTGGAATCAAAGGAGAGAAATTCAAATTCTGTTTGTGAGGCTTGGTGAAGCAATACCAAGACCTCGAAAACCTTCAAAATCTTTGAGGATTCACTGATGATATACAACTTATGATCCTCCCTTGAAGAAAGTCAGGCATACACCTGATCATAACTTTTCGAATATCCAACGGGGGCTACACCCGTGGATCTGCTAACCATACAGTACACAGCTGGCCAGGCTGGACCGCATGATCCCTCTGAGTGACTACGTAGTCAAATAACATTTCCTCTTGGTCAGATGAAGAACACATCAGCACCTTTCCTTTCCTCTTGCCAACCATGTGGCATAACCCCCATAAGGGGCATCATTCACATTCTCGTTGCACAGATATAAGATTGAAAACATAGCTGAAATTCAAGGCTCATTTATATCCATGCGTCATCATTCATATCATGCTAGTAGAATCAAAAGCATAGCATGCTCATGCATCAGAACAATGAAAGTATAAATCCAACCTTTTACGCATATCGGAACAAATGATAATGCGTTAAACTGAAATAAGCATGAGATTGTGAATATACTTGCCTCAGTCCTTTGCTTACGACCAAATTTAATTTACTCGTGAGTGGAAAGTTCTGTAAGAATATACATATCACAAGATGAATTTATTATCTGGGTTAAAATATGAGGGAAAAAAATGCACATGTGATGTCCTTAACTTTTAACGTCTCAATCTGATATAAAGCTATTGAGGTTAAGAAATCAATTCACACATCTTAAAATAATTTAAGAAAATAGCATTTTATAGTTTTAAAACAAACTGCGCATCATGGAATTACTACGCTTTAATTCATCGGAGATTAGTAACCCATCGGGGATTAGTAACTCATTGGGGATTATCAACCCATCGGGGATTAATAACTCATCGGGGATTAATAACTCATCGGGGATTATCAACCCATCGGGGATTAATAACCCATCGGGGATTAATAACCCATCGGGGATTAATAACTCATCGGGGATTATCAACCCATCGGGGATTATCAACCCATCGGGGATTAGTAACTCATCGGGGATTAATAACTCATCGGGGATTATTTCAAACCCGTCAGAGACTAAGTTAGAGTCTGTCTCAGATACAGGGTCGTCTTCCTCACTCCTCCATGTGTGGTGCCCTCAACCAAATCCACACTTAGGTCAAAACTCATCATTCTCTCGGTGATACATAACATTTCTTTTGGTCTGCATGCCATCCTAAACACGGTTTTGGGTAAAGAAAATTAGATTAAAGAATACTCAAGCATGGGGTTGCGACTACTATCAACAGAATGTTTGGTAGTTAAAGGTTTGTCCACCAGGTGGTTGTCAACAACACTACACCCATCTTAGACAACTTGAAACAAATGACATTTACTCCGATCGTTAGAATATGCATTAAGTCATACTTTTGAAAATAAATGAACATGGTATTAAGGGTGGTAGGTAGAGCAGAGACGCAAGAAA
>CM025781.1:18909851-18924472 GCA_014636745.2 Centella asiatica
TTGATAATCCCCGATGGGTTGATAATCCCCGATGGGTTATTAATCCCAGATGGGTTGATAATCCCCGATGAGTTATTAATCCCCGATGAGTTATTAATCCCCGATAGGTTATTAGTCTCCAATGAATTAAAGCGTAGTAATTCCCTGATGCGCAGTTTGTTTTAAAACTATAAAATGTTATTTTCTTAAATTATTTTAAGATGTTTAAATTGATTTCTTAACCTCAATAGTTTTTATATCAGATTGAGATGTTAAAAGTTAAGGACATCACATGTGCATTTTCCCTCATATTTTAACCCAGATATTAAATTCATCTTGTGATATGTATATTCTTACAGAATTTTCCACTCACGAGTAAATTAAATTTTGGTCGTGAGCAAAGGACTGAGGCAAGTATATTCACAATCTCATGCTTATTTCAGTTTAACACATTATCATTTGTTACGATATGCGTAGAAGGTTGGATTTATACTTTAATTGTTCCGATGAATGAGCATGCTATGCTTTTGATTCTGCTAGCATGATATGAATGATGATGCATGGATATAAATGAGCTTTGAATTTCAGCTATGTTTTCAATCTTATATCTGTGCAATGAGAATGTGAATGATGCCCCTTATGGGGGTTATGCCACATGGTTGGCAAGAGGAAAGGAAAGGTGCTGATGTGTTCTTCACCTGACCAAGAGGAAATGTTATTTGACTACGTAGTCACTCGGAGGGATCATGCGGTCCAGCCTGGCCAGCTGTGTACTGTATGGTTAGCAGATCCACGGGTGTAGCCCCCGTTGGATATTTGAGAAAGTTATGATCATGTGTATACCTGACTTTCTTCAAGGGAGGATCACAAGTTGTATATCATCAGTGAATCCTCAAGGATATTTGAAGGTTTCTGAGGTCTTGGCATTGCTTCACCAAGCCTCACAAACAGAATTTGAATTTCTCTCCTTTGATTCCATATGAAATTCGTTGAATTATTCATATTTTCCTCAATGTGTATATACTTGCTGGGCGTAAAACGCTCACCCATGTTGAATGTTAATGTCTTGCAGGACAGAAAGCTAAAGCTGAACCCTCTGATAAGGGGAAAGCAAAGATGATAAGCTACTAAGTGTTTATCCTTTTGATAGAACTGATGAAGGAAAGAAAGGAATGAAGGATGGAAAGAAGGAAGACGTTTGAAGAGTTAATGAAATTTATTTTGTTATTAAGAAATGATGTAATAGCTTCCGCTGTAATTACTTAATTCTTGGGTTGTAATAACTCTTAAATGCTGTTTTTACTAAGTATTTATTTATGAATAGATGAATGGTTATCTTTACCTTCTTATGATGATGCCCTAGTCCGGTATGGGATTATGGGGTCGTCACATGCATTCCTTGTGTCACTCTTTTGTTTTATTAACTCTCTTATTGGTTCGTCTTGGTTGTGACCAAGAGTTTGTGCTGACTCTGTACAGTATGTTCCTGGTTGAGAACTTTCTTCAATGTCAACATCCTTTTGGGAGGATGGTGACAGTTCACTGTTTGTCCTTATAGCCTCCAATGCTTTTTGAGAAGCACTGGATTGGGCTTGGCTAATGGTTATAACTCTCTTTTTCCTCTGAAGTGGAACTTCAGCTTCTGGTTCTCCCTCGTCCTCACTTGCTCCCTCAATTATTTTTCTCTTAATTGGGAGTTTTGTGATTGTCTTGGTTTTTACAACCACAGTCTTTTGGGAGACTGTGAAGGGGGCTATAGATTGTTGTGGTGAAGTTGTTGGAGGATTCACAGGGTTTTGGCTTTCATTATCCTCAAAGAATGGCAAAGAGTAAAGATTGTGAAGCCTATCAATAAGAGTAGATCTCATGATAGGAGGGAAAAATAAAGGAACAGTTACCTTTGCAGAGTTCTTCACATCTTTGAATATTCTTTTACTCTGCAAAACAGTTGGTACAACTTGCATTCCAGTAATATTTAGGTTAGGGATTAGATAATAAGCAATCATCATCAAAAACCTAGCATGATAAATTTTAGTTTTACTGGTTTTAAGTTTTGGCAACATGTTTTGCAGAATTAAAAGCCCAATGTTTAGATGTCTACCATACAACATACTAAAATCAATTTGTTGTGTGAGTGTAGTGATAGCATCATATCCACTGCAGTTTGTTGTAAAAGTTTTAGTGATTATGTCAAAGAATAGTGACCACTCTTGCCTTAGATGTGGTCATGTAATGGACCCAATAGACCCAATTTTAGCAGAATAATTTAAGTTTTTCAACATAGAAAGAATTTCTTCATCAGAGGCAGGGGAGTCAAAGTTTTCATAAACTGGTAAATGTAAAGCATTATTTACAATGGTATGATCTATAGTATACGTAGTGTTTGCATACCTGAAACTTATCATAGGTGAGTCAGTTTTTGCACCTTGTATGGTAGCAGTGAACCAAATAGCCATGATGACCTCAACGGCTTGGACGGGAGCTTCATAAATGGCGTAAGTTAGTGTAGAGTTTTGAAGAAAATCCACGAAGGGGTGGTACTGGGCTTCAAAGACATTCTTATCAGCCACCCCTGCATGGTTGGTCTTAATGAAATCAAAGTCTCCAAACTTGAAAGCAACTGTTTTAGCGGCCATTGCAAGAGATCTGTGAACTTTGGAAGAAACTTAAAAGAGGGTTAAATTGCAGAGTATTATCAGAGAGAAAATAATTTCAGAGCTTTGAGTGATTGTGATTGCGAAGATGTTTGAAATTTTTTTTATCAATTTGTTGGAAACGTTTGCAATTCTTACGGATGGGTAACTACCAGTTTACCCTCGATCGGAGATTGCCCTAATCTCTGATCTGTTCACTCGTAAGAGACTAGATGAAGATTAGTCTCCGATAGGGTTTACTACCAGGGACTAAGGTAGTCTCCGATAGGATTTTTTATCGGGGACTAGTTAGTCTCAGATAGTATTAACTATCGGGAACTAAGATAGTCTCTGATAGTTTTAACTATCGGGGACTAAGATAGTCTCGGATAGTATTAACTATCGGGGACTAAGATAGTCTCCGATAGTATTAACTATCGGGGACTAAGATAGTCTCTGATTCACTCTAGCTCATATTATTCCAGAATTAAAATTCTAGCCAAAAAAAAAAAACTCAATCCAGAAACTTAATTCTAGCTCCTAATGATCTGATTAATTAAAAACAGCTGCATTCTAGAAATTTAATTCTAGCTTCTCAAAACTAAACAACTTGTTTTCTAAGATTTTAATCAATTTTTAGAGACATAATTCAGCATTCCTAACTCATAGACTAATCTATTAAATGTAGATTCATCTAAAGGTTTTGTGAAAATGTCTGCAAGTTGTTTATCAGTTGTAACCCAGTGTAATTCAATATTTCCTTCACTTACATACTCTCTTATGAAGTGATATCTAATATCAATATGTTTTGTTCTTGAATGTTACACTGGATTTTCTGTTATTGCTATGGCACTAGTATTATCACAATAAATAGGAATTTTGGATAATGACATACCATAGTCTAGGAGTTGATTCTTCATCCATAGGATTTGAGCACAACAACTCCCAGCTGCGATGTATTCAGCTTCTACTGTTGAAGCAGTAACTGAATTTTGTTTCTTGCTGAACCAAGAAACAAGTCTGCCTCCAAGAAGTTGGCAGCTTCCACTTGTGCTTTTCCTGTCAAGCTTACACCCTGCATAATCAGCATCTGAATAACCAATTAGTTTGAAATTAGATTCTTTGGGATACCATAATCCAAGGTTTGGGGTACCCTTTAGATATCTGAGTATTCTTTTTACAGCAATCAAATGTGACTCTCTAGGGTCAGCTTGAAATCTAGCACACAGGCATGTAGCAAACATTATATCAGGTCTACTTGCAGTTAGATATAAAAGAGAGCCTATTATTCCTCTATAACTAGTGATATCAACTTTCTTTCCTTTTAAATCTTTATCTAGTTTAGTGGAAGTAGGCATGGGTGTTTTCGCAGGTGCACAATCAACCAAATCATATTTTCTCAGTAAGTCTTTGATGTATTTTGACTGACTGATAAATATTCCATCAGGTGATTGTTTAATCTGCAATCCTAAAAAGAATGTTAATTCTCCCATCATACTCATTTCATATTTGGACTGCATAAGTTTTGAGAATTTTTTACAAAGATTTTCATTTGTAGACCCAAATATAATATCATCTACATATATCTGCACCAATATAATATCAGAGCCTTGCTTTCTATAAAATAATGTTTTATCTATGATACCTCTAACAAATTTGTTTTCAATTAAAAATTGAGATAGAGTATCATACCAGGCTCTTGGTGCTTGTTTTAAGCCATAAAGTGCTTTGTCTAACCTATAGACATGATTTGGAAATTTGGAGTCTACAAAACCTGGGGGTTGGCAAACATAGACTTCCTCTTCCAATTTTCCATTTAAGAAAGCACTTTTGACATCCATCTGGTACACCTTGAAGTCCTTGTAGGCTGCATATGCCAAAAAGATTCGTATTGCTTCAAGTCTTGCTACTGGTGCAAAAGTTTCATCATAGTCTATTCCTTCTTCTTGAGAATATCCTTTTGCAACCAGTCTTGTTTTGTTCCTTGTAATTGTACCAGCTTCATCCATTTTGTTTCTGAAGACCCATTTAATTAAATCAATCTTATTGATATATTAAAATCATTGACATTTAAATTATATCTCCTTGACGAATGTTCTTTGTGTGTGACCTTGTAGGTTATTATTACGTTGGCAATAATTTTAAATCATATTATAAAATTATAAACAGTGAGTGGTATCTAGTAATACATCACTGTTACCCAAGTAATAATAAAGTCATAGATTCGACGTTATCTTTCGTGACCAATGTTTCAATGTAACTTAATCTTTTTAACCATGATATCTAAGATTAAATTTAAGGCATGGATGTGTCATCCTCTTCATAATTTAATCTCAGTTTTCTTGATCAATGAGTAAACTATATGAAACAAATCTCTATTTGAGCATGGTCATGCATTTCATAGTCTCACTCAATCAAGAGGCCTACAGATATCACCCCTAATTCATAGGAGGGTTAAATTTCATCTACATCATTCCCATTTCTCACATAACTCATTATGCATCCAACAATCACCTTTATTGTCCACCTGGTTAAAGGTGACTTTTGATAATGTCAAAACGCATAACTCCTTATGTAGAAATGTCATGACTTCAGGTATAAGGACCATTACATCATTGTCACTATGAGAATTACTTATGACACATAGCATAACGCTCCATGTAGAATTCTCATTGTGGGTCTGTCTAGTACAATGCTCTCGAACACATACCTATGTATCAACTTAATATATCTCATATATATTTATGACCAATGAGATATGGCCATCATTTAATCCACATACTAGTCTCAATGTATTATTGTTGTCCCACTGACAATGATACTCGACTAGGGACATTTAAGAATAATGATTCATTACATACTTATATGATCTCATATTCAAGTCACATACTTGAATCCATATAATTAGTATCATTCTTCTAAGGATATTTATTATGTTAACATTTATATAACGCAGTAATAAAACATAATAAAAGAAATTATCATTTAACCTAAACATAACATAAATACAGTGTCACAATCATTACATAATTGGCCACTAGGGCATACACTCTAACACCCTCCACCTCAAATAAAGCTTCAGTTTCCTCTGCTCCAACAACAACTTTCCAAACAGAGGAAATTGGAGGCAGCTCACAACTAGGGGATGCAGCAATACAACAACTTGCAGAAATGTCAAATGTTGATTTTGAGATGTTATATGATCTTCAACAAAGACAAGATCATATTTCAGCATTGAAGACAAGCATTGCACATGAACATGAGCCAGTTGAGATGGAAGAAGAGAATGTAGATGCTTGGCTGGAAGCAAGCTATACAAACTCTTTGGATGAAGCAGCTGCCCAATTAAGGCAGGATTATCTGACTAATCTAGGGTCTGGTGCAGTCTCTGACGACGTGATCAAGATTGACAAGAAACATACAAAGTTCCAACACTTTATGATCACTGGTCTCAAGGTTGCACTACAACATGTTGAAGAAAAGATGGAGCTAGAAACTGACAAAATCAGACGATGCTATGAAGGACACCTTCCCTAGAGGATGCTTGATTCAATTGATTCAAGATTAAAGGAGCAATCCTCCACTAAAAGGCAACTTCAAGCATTAGAATCCAACGTTCAGTCCATCATGCAGAAGCAAGACAAGTTTGATTTTGCTCTTCAACATCTCACATAACTTCTTGAAACGACAATACCAACACTGGCTACTGCTTCCTCAAAACCTTTAGATTCTGATGTCAAAAATTTGGAGAGTACTCGGTCAAAATCAAAAGAAGCGGTGTCTGAGAAAACAAGTTATGCTAGCTTGATGGCTGAATTGACAAGACTTCAAGATGCCAAGAGAGACCTTGATGCATCTATCAAGTCAAGCATTGCAACAACAACACCACCACCAACAACAACAACATCAACAACATCAACAACAATAACAACAATAGCAACAGTTCCTCCTTCTACTGCAATAGTCCCAAGCACCAAACAAGACAAAGGCAAGGGCATTCTGGTTAAGGATTCAAAGAAGACAAAAACTACTCAACCAGGACAGCCTAAGCTATTAGGGGATGCCATGAAGACTGCTCACTTTCCCACTTCAGTTGAATTAATAGTGGATGGGAAAGTAGAGTTAGTTTATCCTCAGGAGCATAAATTAATCGAAGCTGATGCATTGCTTGCTCAGAAATTGCAAGAGGAAGAGGAAATGGCTGTAGCAAGAGAGGAGGAGGAAGCTAAGAAAAAGGCCTTGACAATAAAGAGGACAAAAGCTCAAAAGTCTGCAAAGACTAGAAGGAGAAATAAGGAGATTGAGCAGGCTGAGAAAAGGGCCAGGAGGAAGCTGTTGATGAATGAATCTCAAGAGAGATCTGAAACTACTCTGGTGACCTTGTTTAAACCTCGACAATCTACATCAGTCTCAAGCAGTAAAATCTCTAGGATTGGAATGGTTAACACTTCTGAATTAAAGGAAGCATTCAAGAAAAGTGTTGAGTGCATTAATCTGGAAAAAGATGAAAATAACAAGGAGTATCTCAAAGTCATTCAAAAAGATGGAGAGACTCTGCGTTTACAAAAGCCGAGCGTGGAGATGAGATCATTTAAAGATATGGAGTGGTTGTTGTCTGTTGTTCCTAAAAATTCTGTGCTAAATTTGAAATTTAGAAGCCAAATTCAAAAGGAACTAGAAGAAATTAAGAGATTAGTTACATTGCCTCGACTGGATGTTCCCACGTGCATATGGATTATGGAATGAGAATTTTCATGGAGATGTGATTTTCTTTGATTATGAAAAACAGATCAACACAATAAGCCAAGGTGAACTTGAAGGATTCATTGCATTACTCAAAGAGTCAACTGATGAAAATGAGGTTAAGTTTAGAAAGTTGTTGGAAGATAAAGTCACAGAAATCAGAAGAAATAAAGGGTGAAGTTATAGATGTTGATATTTATTTTTGAAGTCAGGCTTATAGGATTTAAACCTGAGTCTTGGTGAAGCTGAGTTTAGGATCAAAGATCTTAATTCAGGTACATTTGTAGTTAGCATATTCTTTACATTTTTGAGTCTAAGTTATTCTTGTAATTTTTGAGTTTTGACATCATCATCAACCTTGATTTATGTTTATCAATTTGATAATCATAAATAGGGGAGATTGTTAGGTTTTGTAACATTTGATGATGATTGTATTTAGAATACTTAGATATACAAATGTACAGTTAGTGCTAGTCTATAGCATTTGAATTTTTGTAGCTGGTAGTTTACTTTCTAATTCATGTAATTTATTTTTATATGAGAGTAAGTTAAATTTGTATTATAAGAGACTACTAGAATTATGTCGAAGAATTCAACAAGTCAGAGATTATGTTTAGTCTATCGGAGACTAAGGCAAAAGCTTATCAGAGACTACAACTTAAAATGTCAGAGACTAATCTTAAGTCATCAGAGACTAAGTGTAAGTCATCAGAGACTAAATGTAACCATCAGAGACTAAGATTAAAGCATCAGAGACTAAGCTTAAGTTGATCAGAGACTAAAGTTGAAGTAGTCAGAGACTAATGTGATATTACTCTCTGATACAGTACAAAGTTCTATTTGAATTAGAAGTCATCTTCGACATGGACATTGAACAGTCATTGAAGACGAAGTTGGTTAGAAAACTAACTAGAGAGAAAACCTATTCCAATTGTATATAGAAAACATACATTGAATAGGATTAGAAGCTGAATTACAATTCAGATTTGGTAGCTGTAATTAATTTTACAGAGTTGTATTAGAATATGTATGATTATATAGATTTGTATATATATATTACAGGATTTTTGAAGCTGACAATCAGTTTGTGATTGTTAGAATTTGTAATCAATTGTTGGTCAAGAAAAACAATTGTTTGTAAATTTATTCTTGTTCTTGTTCTTTAATTTCTGCAAGTAACAATACTATGAAGAACAGGAATTTGAAAAGATTTCAAGAACTTGTATTCAACCCCTTTTCTACAAGTTCTACGCTATTTCACTGGGACAACATATATCCAGTTATAAGAGGCGATTAGCCACCTCTGTCCAGGTTCATTGAATCTAAATATATATATGATATATATGATGATCTATTGGTTGAAAGGGGTGGTGGAAGAGGAGGTTAGTTGCCTATAAATACTCCTCTTCCTCTTATCTCTGTTATGATAGATGTTGGATATATACGTAGATAGAGATCATACTAGATATACATAACCTTCAGTTTTTTCTTATGTTCTATATAAAAAAGAGTAGAGAAGAAAGAAATAGACCATATAGAGAGAGTGATATAAAAGTTGTTCTTTGATTTCCTTTTGGCTAGTACCACATAAGGGAAGTCATTCATCTCCTTGGTTGAGTTATACACTCGTGTGGATACCTATAGAGGCTTGGTTCAGTTGGACTGAGCTTGTGGTTCATCACTATCTCCACCAAAGTTCAGAATCTACAACTTGAACAGGTATTCTTTTATCAAATTTGTATTTCCAATTTTGCATGGATCCTGGTTGGGGTTTCAATAAATTGTTTTAATTTATTGCTTTTGCTGCATTATGTGTTTGAAACCCAAACAAAAGCTTCATCATTGTAATTTCCTCCATGGTGTTCAATGCTCTCAGCTTCATGTGAAGCTCCCCCTGAATCAGTGGATATTTCTAAATTGGAGTTTGAGATATCCTCTGATTCTTTCTCCACTGACTACTCTCCCCCTCAATGGTTGAAGGGATATCCACTAGAAGAGTATGAATAAGATGTATGAATAAGTAATTCATATCATATTACTATGTCAATGTGATGTCTAAACACAATTATTACAATTTTGAACACAAGTGATCCACTAAAGTGGTATAAATATATTTTAACTCAAATATTTAAATGATTATTTTAACCAAGCACTAACAAAGAAATAGATTTATTTATCACTTGGAGGAAAACTTACTGCAAGAGAAGCTACAGTGTAAAATGTTGAATAAGGACTGCAATGTATAAGTGATATAAACATATCAGTGTTTGAGTTGCAAGTGATCCAACAACTGATAATTCAAACCTAGGCAGTGTACTTTAACCCTGGTTCGCAATCTAATTATGCATGTAAATATATTTCTTTAAGGATAGCTTCTTGCATAAGGCAGCAACGAGAGAAAGATTATTGTCCAATAGATTGCCGGCTATTACAGAGGATTGATTGATAATTTGGCAGCCACAACATTGGCCAATCTAGCCAATCACTTCACTCTAAAGCATATTGAAGGCCATTACAGCCAACGGCTGATAACTACACACTCAAATGAATTATAAGGAAGCCTGCAAGTGATTAAATACTAGTTAGAAAAATCTCTCAAACTTGATTAGGTTTAAAAATGCAATCCCACTATAACAAAGGACAAATTGGAATACCAAAGATATAAGAAATATACGGACATCACATATGTGCATACTGGCATCTATATTCAAGGCATAATTTCTCATGTTATGTCAATGTACATGTTTTACAGAGGTTTTTCACCCGCAAGTGAACTAGTTTAGCTCAACTAAGGACAAAAGCAATTATATATTCAACCTTATGCTTATTTGAATTAAACACATGATTAGTTGATTCAATATGCTTGCAAGGCTATGAATCACATGTTTTAATTGCTTTTATGAATGATGATGCTATTCTTTAATTTTCACTAGCATGATATGAATGAATGTGCATAAACATAACTGTGCTTTGATTCATCAGTTTATTCTTCAATGTTATATCAATGCAAATGGATGAAAATTATATGTCCCTTAAATGGGTCATGCCACATGGTTGGCTAAAGGAAAAGAAAGGTGTTGATTTGTTTTGTCACCTCACCTAGAGGAATTATAGTGACTACATACGTTCATACAATGAGGGATCATGTTGTTAGAGTTATACCAACTGTATACAATATGGTTAGCAGATCCAACGGGTTTAGCCCCCCCGATGAATGAGATTTTGAGAAAGTTACTACACACGTATAGATTTGTCTTTCTTCAAGGAGGATTATACGTTGTTTTAGCATCTGTTATCCTCAGAATTTTTACAAGAATTCTGAGGTATCAATATTACTTCACCGAGCCTCAAATAGAATTGTATCTTTATTAAGTATTTCAGAGCTTCCATTTTTTTTTAAAGTTTTAAAGAGGTAATACACTACCTTTTTATTTTTAGCATTTATTGTCATTATTGTTATTACCATTATGTATAGAATAATTTTCAATAGCATTTTCATATATAATACATGTCTATAGCATTTATGATTTGAAAGTTATTGAATTTTAAAGCTATTTAAAATAAAAATAAAAATTCAAGAAAAAAATGAAGAACATTCATATGAACATAAGAACCCCAGATGCCTAATCAAAAAATCGGATAGTATGTTCGAATGCTTGTGGGAATCTGATTTGGGGCTTATGTTTCTGCTATGTCGAGCTTCATTTTGATACATGTTTTTGGAAGGCAAAAACTTAGTTAACATGGTTAACTCGTCAAGGATGGTGCGCACCCCCCCCCCCCCCCCCCCCCCCCCCCCGATGCAGAAACCTTAAGAGAAAGGAGAAAGTGATGATGGGTCGAACCCAACCCAGTTCTGACATATTCGACCAAATTTTAAAATAAAATACATATACAATTTAAATGGATAAATGAATAACTTAAGGATAATTATTTTGACACGTAAATAAATTTTTTTTAAATGATTAAAATTTTTATGATTTAGAAATAAATTAATTAATGAAGAAAGAGTCTTTTAATTGCTATAATTAAGTGACAAACTATTAAATTTATAAATGATTATTATTAACAAAAAGAAAAGATGATTATTATTTAATTGAAGGAATTAAATAATAATTAAGGAAGAAATTCTAAATTTATAGTAAATGATTAATAAATCATTTAAGCTAAGAATAACTGAGGAGTAATTATTATTTAATTAAATTAAGAAATAAAGAACAATTATTATTTAATTAAAACAATTAAATAATAATTAATGAATATTAAATGATCAATAAATAATTTTAGTCAAAAGTAATTAAGAAATAAATTACTTGATTGAGAAATAATTATTATTTAATTAAAGAAATTAAATAATAATTTAAGAATAAATGTTTAGTCAATGATAAATGATCTATAAATCTTTTATGTTAAGATTTAATTCAGCAATGATTATTGTTTAATTAAAATAATTAAAGAATAAAATTTTGATGAATGATAAATAATTAATAAATAATTTAAGCTAAAATTAATTAATTAATATTAATTAATTAATCTAAGGCCCCCAACTAATAAAGTAAATTATCAAGAGTCTACGAATGACGTATTATATATCTAAAATCTCTTAGACTGCAATTCGATTCACAATTATCCCAATTCAACGAACAATGACTCAATTAATCAATCACATACCTGAGAATTTTACAAACACTTAGCATGTGCATCCTCATGTGTAATTAAGTTAAGATTTCTCATGTTATTGAATGTACATGTTTTACAGAGTTGTTCTCTACGCAAGTTATTAAAACTAAGATTCAGTAAAGACCCAAGACAAGTATATACTCACTCTATCTTCTTTCAATTAATACGTATGATCATTCTTTCGATATATGTAATGTATCCAAGATATTATTATGTCAATATTAATGCTTCAATTTCTTCAAACTTAAGTAACATACGATCCCTCGATTCGATGTACGTCAAAAATGTTGTAGTAGAATCAAGTATTCTTTGGACGATTGTTAACTATTTAAATTCGCTAACACTCAAAAGAAAATCCTATACGGATGTAGAAAAATTATTTTTCACCCCATACTTGTAAAGTATATACGTGTTCGTAATTAAAGGCTAGTGGGATGCATCTGCCTGACACCTTGGGCCTAGGATTTATAGGGAACAAAAACCAAGGAATCGATAACCAAACCCTCGCAAATAAAAGAGTTTTGCATCGACTACGTCTATCATCATGATGAAATCAGACGATGGTCAGTGTGAAGACACAGATTTGTAAATAAATTCCGTTATGAAATTTAATTATTTTAGCTTATTTTTCTTCATGAAAATTATTTTCTTATAAGTTGTGAATATTGAAATTATATTTTCTTATGAAAAATTTATCTGCAATGTGATGTCCAAAGATTTTTAAATGATTTTATAAAGCTCATGAGGTTATGAGTTGTTTTACCCTTAAAGGAGTGTTTCGCGGGAATGCCTCGGGTAGCTACAGTACCCGTCTTCTTTTTAAATACTCCACTGCTGGGGGGAACAGCAGCATTAAATGCTTATCATCCCTATCATTACCCTAGAGTCAGCTATGAAAGATGACCGATGGACACAGCAGCCGTTTCAACTACTCTTTCCTTCTTCAGTCATTTCCTTTCTTTTCTTAGCCAACGGCTGAGATCAAGTTGATCCGACGGTCCTTGTTGTTCAATCAAGTGATATATATACACATCACGTTGTTGTAACCCTGATTCTACCTTTCTAAACTTCCATCAAACTTAAATTTAATTTTCAAGACAGCAGTTCTTCTTGAAGGATAAACCGGAGCATTTATTTCCTTCCTACAGTAAGGAGGTAAGAGCATCTCATTTAAGTCTTGCTATATTTCTTGCATCTCTGCTCTACCTACCACATTTAATACCATGTTCAGTTATTTTCAAAAGTATGACTTAATGCATATTCTAATGATCGGAGTTAATGTCATTTATTTCAAGTTGTCTAAGATGGGTGTAGTGTTGTTGACAACCACCTGGTGGACAAACCTTTAACTATCAAACATTCTTTTGTCAGTAGTTGCAACCCCATGCTTGAGTATTCTTTAACCTGATTTTTAACCCTAAACCGTGTTTAGGATGGCATGCAGACCATAGGAAATGTTACGTATCACTGAGAGAATGATGAGTTTTGACCTAAGTGTGGTTATGGTTGAGGGCACCACACATGGAGGAGTGAGAAAGACAACCCTGTATTTGAGACAGACCTTAACCTAATCTCTGACGGGTTTGAATTAGACTCTGATCTTGTAAAATAATCCCCGATGGGTAGATAATCCCCGATGGGTTGATAATCCCCAATGGGTAGATAATCCCCGAAGGGTTATTAATCCCCGATGGGTTGATAATCCCCGATGAGTTATTAATCCCTGATGGGTTACTAGTCTCCGATGAATTAAAGCGTAGTAATTCCCTGATGCACAGTTTGTTTTAAAACTATAAAATGTTATTTTCTTAAATTATTTTAACATGTTTAAATTGATTTCTTAACCTCAATAGTTTTTATATCAGACTGAGACGTTAAAAGTTAAGGACATCACATGTGCATTTTCCCTCATAATTTAACCCAAATATTAAATTCATCTTGTGATATGTATATTCTTACAGAATTTTCCACTCACGA
Source organism: Centella asiatica (assembly GCA_014636745.2). NCBI lineage: Eukaryota > Viridiplantae > Streptophyta > Magnoliopsida > Apiales > Apiaceae > Centella > Centella asiatica. Next base: position 18,923,864 of record CM025781.1, read on the forward strand.
GTAAATTAAATTTTGGTCGTGAGCAAAGGACTGAGGCAAGTATATTCACAATCTCATGTTTATTTCAGTTTAGCGAATTATCATTTGTTTCGATATGCGTAGAAGGTTAGATTTATACTTTAATTGTTCTGATGAATGAGCATGCTATGCTTTTGATTCTGCTAGCATGATATGAATGATGATGCATGGATATAAATGAGCTATGAATTTCACCTATGTTTTCAATCTTATATCTGTGCAATGAGAATGTGAATGATGCCCCTTATGGGGGTTATGCCACATGGTTTGCAAGAGGAAAGAAAAGGTGTTGATGTGTTCTTCACCTGACCGAGAGGAAATGTTATTTGACTACATAGTCACTCAGAGGGATCATGCGGTCCAGCCTGGCCAACTGTGTACTATATGGTTAGCAGATCCACGGGTATAGCCCCCGTTGGATATTTGAGAAAGTTATGATCAGGTGTATACCTGACTTTCTTCAAGGGAAGATCACAAGTTGTATATCATTAGTGAATCCTCAAGGATATTTGAAGGTTTTCGAGGTCTTGGTATTGCTTCACCGAGCCTCACAAACAGAATTTGAATTTCTCTCCTTTGATTCCAGATGAA
>CM025781.1:18924572-18938782 GCA_014636745.2 Centella asiatica
AGCCTCACAAACAGAATTTGAATTTCTCTCCTTTGATTCCAGATGAAATTCGTTGAATTATTCATATTTTCCTCAATGTGTATATACTTGCTGGGCGTAAAACGCTCACCCATGTTGGATGTTAATGTCTTGCAGGACAGAAAGCTAAAGCTGAACCCTCTGATAAGGGGAAAGCAAAGATGATAAGCTACTAAGTGTTTATCCTTTTAATAGAACTGATGAAGGAAAGAAAGGAATGAAGGAAGGAAAGAAGGAAGACGTTTGAAGAGTTAATGAGATTTATTTTGTTATTAAGAAATGATGTAATAGCTTCCGCTGTAATTACTTAATTCTTAGGTTGTAATAACTCTTAAATGCTGTTTTTATTCAGTATTTATTTATGAATGGATGAATGGTTATCTTTACCTTCTTATGATGATGCCCTAGTCTGGTATGGGATGATGGGGTCGTCACAGTCAGGCTGGCCAACTGATATACTATTTTATATGGAGTTCCTAAGGGCACATGCGCCAAACAGAAATAGTTACAAGGCGCATGTGAAATTTTGCTCTATTCTTTTAAGTAAAGGGTCAAATCTCTCGCTATCACTCGGGTACCCTAGAAGCTATATTTCTCCAAATTATCAAGAGGTGATGCAATTGTTTCCACCCAACCTCACAAACACTTAAGCCCTATAAATTATCCATTTTCAAGGCTCACCCAATGCATGACTATATACTTGCGAGCGTAAATTACTCACTTTGCTATTATTAAATGTTTTATAGGATATGGCGAGAAGGCCAAGCTGTCTGGTAAAAGCAAGGCGAAAATGGCATGATGAACGCTTCTTGATCACCCTTCTTTGGATGACATTTAGGGGAAGGGTGAAGCATGAGGCTATTATTGAGATGTTTAGATTGGAAGGCCTGTGTGGGTCCCACATAGACTTTCGTTGTTAGAAAATTACTTTTGGGATAATGTAATAGATATTTTTATTATTTCTCTTATTTAATGATATGTTTTCTTAGTGATGTTACTATTCTTTTGTCAACTACTGATGGTGCCCAAAGTCCGATACGGGATTTTTGGGGTCGTCATAGTGTTTATATATTTGTTGAGCGTAAATCGCTCATTCTTGTTAAGTTAATGATTTTTAGGGTCTGAAATAAAGGTTGAACCCTCCGATAAGGGAAAGGAAAGGATAACTGCACATTGATTTTGTAGGTAGCAACTAAGGAAGAAAGGTAGTTAGAACTTTTTTGTTACACTTATAGACCTAAAGGCAATTTAGCTTCCACTAATAGTTTATTATTCTAAATTTTGTAATGATGTACAACTAATATTTTAGTTTCAATTATATATGGATGTGATGTTATTTGTTTTCCCTCTATTGACAGTGCGCCTACATCCGTACGAGATTTTGGGGCTGCCACAGATACACTATGGGATATGGCAAAGTTGTCAGTGGAAATGTTATCATTGAAGATGTAGCTCTAGTTGATGGCATGAAGCACAATCTACTCAACATAAGTTAGTTTTGTGACAAGGGTTATCAAGTTGTTTTTAAGGATGAAAAATGTCTTATTAGCAACATGACTGGTGATGTTACATTGTCTGGAGTCAGAAAAGACAATAATATACATAGCTGACTTCTGCTCAACAAAAGAAGGAGTTTACACATGCTTTTACAATAAAGCATCAACAGATGAAAGTTGGCTATGACACAAGAAGCTGTCTCATCTAAACTTCAAGAATATCTACAGTTTAGTGAGAAAAGGATTGGTGCCAAGTTTGCCACAACTTGAATTTTCTCAAGATGGTTTTTGTTGAACTTGTCAGAAGGGAAAACAGAAGAAGATTTCTGTTAGAACTAAATAACCTCAAGTGTTTGTAGAGGGGGGATTGAATATAAACACTACAAACTTTTTGCTCTTTTAAAACTTATGTTGCACCGGCTGGAATAGCTGTATAATCAGAAAAACTCTACTGAAATTAAAATGAATACACAAGCATTCAAGTTAAAATAGTTGTATTAAAACTTGGTGTTTTTTTGGAAATCTGTTGAATCATAATTGTGATTAACAGTTACAATTCTGTAATAAATTACAGCTTCTCTTTCACTCTCTCACTAGCTTCATTTTGTTTTCTTTTAATATTTCTCTCAAGATCTATTACAAAGCTTCCTTCTAATGTTTGAGTATTGTGTCTTTCTTTCTTGTTGTTTTTTCATGTAACAACTCTTTCTTTATGTATGACAGATTAGTTGGTGAACCCACGTGCTAGACATGCTTCTTTTTCAACATAGCCGCAGTATGTCACATCAAGGTCCTTTCGGAGTGGTGTGTCAGACTGCTATTTGCTTTTGTTGCTTCTTTTTCATCCCTTGATCTACATGTATTTAATGTTCGAGAGTTGTTATTGGATAACCAAACTTCAAGGAATATCTTTCCAGTTATACCCCTTGTTTCCGTGCCAAGTATCAATGATTTGCATGTAAGTCCTGATGATGTGTGGATTAGGTCATAACGATCCATTGATGCCAAGCCCTGAAAGAGACTTGATTAGTGCTTTTCGATCCATTGATGGCAAGTTACTGATGGCAACTTGATCAGTGCTTCATTAGCCACCGATGTCAATCCCTGATGGAGAGGTTTGATCAGTGCTTCATTATTCACCGATGTCAAGCCCTAATAGAGACTTGATCAGTGCTTCATTTATCCACTAATGTTATTACCTACTTGTTATCCACCGAAGGATTCCATTGACGAGTTGATCTTTTGTCATCGCCAAACTTGTCGGGCAATCTAAGTCATCACCAAACTCGTCGGGCAATTTAAGTTATCACCAAACTCATCGTCAGTGGATAAAAATGACTAGCACTAAAGTCACTTTTAGCCATCGCCAAACTCGTCGTCAATGTATAAAAATGACTATAGCCAAAGTCATTGTTAGCTATCGCAAAACTTGTCGCGAGATAGACTATTGCCAAAGTGATTGATAGCCATCGCCAAACTCATCGGGAGGTATGTTGTCGCCAAAGTCTAAGCATTAAAGTGATTCCCCTGATGGGTTCCCCTGACGAGGTCATCCCCTGATGCCTTCCCCTAACGGCTTCGCCTGACTAGGTCATCCCCTGATGCATTCCCCTGACAGGTTCTCCTAACGAAGTCATCACCTGACGGGTTCCCCTGATGGCTTCCCTTGACGAAGTCATCACCTGATGGGTTCTTTTCATTGATGCCCTTAATAATACTTGTCCTTTTGATCATTGATACTTTGTTGGCTTTACCTGGAATGTATGTCGTGCGGAATACTTATCTTCTTTTAAGTAACAACAACTATTCTTTGACAATGTCGAGTCCGTTCAAGTTAACACTGATGACTCGCCCAATGTAGTGAAGTCCATCCCCTGATGACTATGTCATCCATCAGTGGATGCAAAACTTGTGCAGATATACTAAGGTTTATAGAATACCTTGAGTATTTACAGATGCACATTTATTCCCTTAAACGTCGTCGTCATCATTTATATCTAACAATCTCCCCCTATTTATGTTTATCAGTTTGATAACCATAAATCTAACTAATGTACTGATGATGATGTCAAAACCCAAAATTAAAGACATTAAAGAATAAATGTATTTGTATAGTTACAAAGAATAATTATGTACAAGTATATCACTTTCTGTACAATCAAGGTTTTGTTCTTCTTGTTGCTCTTCGTCCACAGCCTTCTCCTTTTCCTATTGAAATTGTTTCCCATATAATGTCCTTGGCCTTTTGGAGCAAGATTAGTAATCACATCCTCTGAAGGTTGATTTAACAACAACCCTTGACAATGAAGATTTATCCCCTGATGAAGCTTTCTCCCTCTTTTTGAGATTTCTCCCCCTTTTTTGGCAGCATCATCAATGGAAGTTGAGAATTGAGATGTGACTTGAGGAACTTATTTTCTCTATATTCTTTATTTACAAGGATCTCATCCTTATTTCCCTTAACCTCTCCTTTTTCTATGCCTTCTAAGGCATCACTCTTTTCCTTTCCTTTTTCATTGCCTTCTAAGGCAGTACTCTCATTCTCTCCTTGTGCCAAGGTCCTCTCAATGTGTTGACCTTGCCTCTTTTCACTAAGTATTATCTCAGCCTCACTCAAAGTTATCCTAATTGGGCTCCTATGAGTCGTGTTATCAACAACTGTGGACAAAGTAAGTAATGTATCTGCAATTATTGTGTCTTCAGAAGTAATTTAAGCAGAAGTGGAATGAAAAAGATGTGTATGTACAATAGGAGAAGTATAGGTATTTATTGAATTGGTATTTATAATTGAGGGAGTCTAAATACTTAGAGCAATAGTATGTACAGTTGTATTTATGTCCCTTGTATGAGCATCAATAATTGAATCATGACAGTCTTGATTGTCAATCATTGTATCACTGAGTATTGGCTCCTCAAAGAAGTGAGAATTTGGAGGATCTGATGTCATAACACTTAGAGTTTGTGCCACGACATCTGAAGAATGTTGAGGCAAAGAAAAGGAGTATAAAGGTGTAGAAGGGAATGTTGGTTGAATCACTGAGTAAGGAGGTGATTCATCAAGTGAAATTGTGTGTGCACTCACCGTGTAAGATATATGCAAGTGGCTCTCAGAGACCCTGATGTTGGTTTCATCAGAGACTATGGTCAGTGTATGTACCTCACTCAACTGTGGCCCTGGTTGGAGACTTTGTTTAATAATTGAATCCTTTTGGGAGGAAACAATTAGTGATGATTGTATGTCCTTATTAAGGTCAGTGTATGTGTCACACTCAACTGTGTCCCTGGTTGGGGACTATTTTCAATAACTGATTCCTTTTGAGAGGAAACAGTTAGAAATGTGTTTAATTCCTTATCAAGAATAGTATACTTTTGAGAGGATACTGCCTGGTCTGGTTATGGGGTTATTCTCTTGGCTGCCTTCTTCTTCTTTGATCCCCTTAAGCTAATCACTCTCTCTCCTTGCTCCCCCTCACTTGATGAGGTTACTTTAGAGAGTTTTATTTTTAGTACAGTCTTTTGGGAGATTGAGGGTTGGGCTATTGAGAGTGGTTATGTGGAAATTGATAATACTACTTGGGTAGGCAGAGAAGTGGTTATTGTCTCTGCCATAGCAGTTGAAATAGAAGAAATAAGATATTTGAGGGGGAAAAAATGATGTGTAAGTAATACCTGTTTCATATGAATTTTTTGATCCTGATGTAGAAACTTTAATATAGATCCTGACAAAACAAAAAAAACAACAATATATATATATAATAATACTAATATTTTTTTTGATATATACATATATACATATAAACATATAATCATGTATTAGTAACATTATCAGGAAATTATAAGATAAGTTAGAAATACCAGTACTTAAGCACTTGATAGATTGAACTCTCCAACAATTTTTCTGGCATAACTTTAGCAAGTTGATCAAGCGTTATCTTGCATAATTCACCATTCTCAACTCTCCCACTAGATTGACAAAAGTGGCTTCATCAAGAGCTTTGGTGAAGATGTCTGCCAGCTACTTGTTTATTGGTACAAAGTGTAGTTTGATGGTTCCATTCAAGACATGTTCCCTAATAAAGTGATACCTAATCTCTATATGTTTAGTTCTGGAATGTTGCACAGGGTTTTCAGCAATTGCAATGGCACTTGTATTATCACACAAGATTGGACTTTTGTTGAAATTTAGGCCACAGTCCAATAACTGATTTTTCATCCATAGGATTTGTGCACATCAACTTCCAACTACAATGTATTTAGCTTCAGCAGTAGATGTTGATATTGAATGTTGCTTTTTGCTGAACCAAGATACAAGCCTTCCTCCTAGAAATTGATAGCTTCCTGTGATACTCTTTCTGTCAATTCTGCATCCTCCAAAGTCAGCATCAGAATACCCCAGTAATTCAAATCCAGACTCCTTTGGATACCAAAGTCCCAACTCTATAGTGCCCTTGATGTACCTCAAGATTTTTTTCACTACAATTAGATGAAACTCCCTCAGATCAGCTTGATACCTTGCACAAAGACATGTTGCAAACATTATGTCAGGCCTACTTGCTGTCAAATACAGCAGAGAACCAATCATTCCCATATAAGTCTTTGGATCAACTTTCTTTCCATTCTTATCAGGGTCAGTCTTGGTTGTTGTGGCCATAGGTGTCTTTGTTACATTTGAGTCCTCCATGTCAAATTTCTTGAGAAGTTCTTTGGCATATTTTTTCTGATGTATATAAATCCCATCATGAGATTCAACATCCACAGATTTCCCTATCATCATTTGTGACTTGAGCACTTTGATCAAAATAGGATCTGTGGTCTGTGAGAGCTCCTGTTTTAGTAACTGTACATTATCTGTCGTTTGATTCTTTTGAAAGTATAAATCAACTTCTATGAATTGAGGTAAGTCATCCATTAGAATGTCATCTTTATCACTTTCAGAAGAACAAGAAGTATTTATAGTGTCTACATTTTCTCTATATTCTTTATTTACAAGGATCTCATCCTTATCTCCCTCAATCTCTCATTTTTTACTGCCTTATAAGGCATCCCTCGTTGGCTCTCCTTTTTCATTGCCTTCTAAGGCAGTACTCTCTTCCTCTCCTTTTGCCAAAGTCCTCTCATGGGATTGACTTTGCATCTCTTCACTAGATATTCTCACAGTCTCATTCAAAATTGTCCAAGAAGGGCTCTTATTAGTTGTGTGATCAACTGTGGCTAGTTCAAGTAAGGTATATGCAACAACTGGGTCCACATAGGTGATGGAAGTAGGAGTAGAGGACAAATGTGTATGTACAATTGGGGGGACATAAATACTTATTGCATTAGTATGTACAGGGGTATTTATGTCTCCTGAGTGATCAATAATGATCGAGTCATTTAAAAAGGAATCAACCATTTGAGAATCTTGATTATCAATCACTGTGTCATTGAGTGTTGGCTCCTCCAAGAAGTGAGAGATTGGTGAATCTGATGTCATAACACTTAGAGTTTGTGTAATGATATTTGAAGAAATTTTAGGAATTGAAAAAGATGGGAGAGGTGTAGAGGGAAGTGTTGGTTGGATCATCGAATGAAGAGGTGATCCATCAAAAAAAGTTGTGTGTGCACTCACTATGTCATATATCTGCAAATGGTTCTCAGAGACCCTGATGTTAATTTCATTAGGGGCTAGAGTCAGTGTATGTGTCTCACTCAGCTGTGTCCCTGGTTGGGGACTATTTTCAGTAACTGATTCCTTTTGAGAGGAAACAGTTAGAAATGTGCTTAATTCCTTATCAAGAACAATATCCTTTTGAGAGAATACTGCCTGGTCTAGTTGTGGGGTTATTCTCTTGGCTGCCTTCTTCTTCTTCGATCCCCTTAAGCCAATCACTCTCTCTCCTTGCTCCCACTCACTTGATGAGGTTACTTCAGAGTGTTTTCTTTTAGTACCCTTAGTCTTTTGGGAGACTAAGGGTTGGGTTATTGAGAGTGGTTGTGTAGAAATTGGTGGTACTACTTGGGTAGGCAGAGAAGTGGTAGCGATCTCTGCTATAGTAGTTGAAGGAAAAGAAGTAATAGGTTGAGAAATAGAAGGGTAAGTTAGAAATCTAGCATAGTAAACTTCTGATTTCCTAGAAGTATAACTACCCATTTTATTTACAAGATCATCAAATATTAATTTTCCTATATTAATTTTTACATTCTTAATCATGTAGAAGCAATTTTAAGAGTTAAAGATGTTATCACCTCATAGTTGGAGGACTTACCTGAAAACACCTTTGAATTGTGTCAAAGAGATAAGAGATCTCTTGTTTCACATTGACCCTCTTGAGGTGCTTGAACTTCAGCGCTGCAGTATTTGGAGAGTTGTAGCCCAGTTCCCTCAAGAAGTCAAGCAGTTCAACATCATTTGGCACTTTCACAAACTCTTATGTGGGTAGTCCCATTGCAGCATTTCAGGCCTTGTCACAGAGAATTTCAGGCCTTGTCCCATTGCAACATCATTAATTCTGAAGGGAGTTATTTTACCATTTTCAGAAGAAATTTTGAATGAGATTCCCTTGACAATTTCAGGCCTTGTCACAGAGAACATGTACTTGGCACTTGACCACAGTTGTGATATTGCTTCACCAGACATCTCGTCATTGGTAAAAATTATTTTGCTATACTCTGAGTTGAGCAGATATCGCATCATTGGCTTAAAGCAAGCATCTAGCTCTTCGATGTCTGAAAAGCCCACAAAGTTGGTGGAATCACTAGGTTCCTCAGAAGTTGTTGAACAATGCTTGGTGCCATTGAAACTGTTAATGATTTGAAAATCTAGGGTTTCTGAGAGGAAGAAAACTCGAGCAGATGTTAGACAAAGATTAAACATTTTGAGATACTTCAGGAAGAGAGAGAGAGTTAGAGTATAAATACCCCCCTTGTTTTATATAAAACCGTTCCCGAAGACACGTCATCAGGGTGTTGTATCAGTTCTGTGCTGATACGTCATCAAGGACTAGAGAATTCCCTAAAGAACTATTATCATGAACTTGATGCGACCAAAATCATACAACCTAACCCTATTGTACGACGCACAAAACAAATATAAACACCGTGACCCTGATGCACTCAAAATATATAATAATAAAAAAAACTATATATATATATATATAGTTTTTTTTATTATTATTACAACATATGTAGTCATATATCAATAACATTATCAGGAACTTATGAGATAAGTTAGAAATACCAGTACTCAATGCTTGATAGCTTGAACTATTCCAACAATTTTTCTAGCATGTTTCCAGCAAGTTTATCAAACTTCATTTTGCATAATTCACCATTCTCAGCTCTCCCACAAGATTGATAAATGTGGCTTCATCAAGGGCCTTGGTGAAGATGTCTGTCAGCTGCTTGTTTGTTGGTACAAAATGTAGTTCAATGGTTTCATTCACAACATTTTCCCTGATAAAGTGATATCTGATTTCTATATATTTAGTTCTGGAATGTTGCACAGGGTTTTCAGCAATTGCAATGGCACTAGTGTTATCACACAGAATTGGAATTTGGTTGAAATTTAGGTCATAGTCCAGTAACTGATTTCTCATCCACAAGATTTGTGCACAACAACTTCCAGTCGCAATATATTCAGCTTCAGCAGTAGATGTTGATATTAAGTGTTGCTTTTTACTTAACAAAGATAAAAGTCTTCCTCCTATAAATTGACAGCTCCTTGTTGTGCTTTTTCTGTCAATTCTACATCCTCCAAAGACAATATCAAAATACCCAAATAATTCAAATCCAAACTCCTTTGATACCAAAGTCCCAACTCTGTAGTGCCCTTGATGTACCTCAAGATTATTTTCACTACAATAAGATGAGACTCCTTTGGATCAGCTTGATATCTTGCACAAAGACATGTTGCAAACATAATGTCAGACCTGTATGTTGTCAGATATAGCAAAGAACCTATCCTTCCCCTATAAGTCTTTAGATCAACTTTCTTTCCATTCTTATCAGGGTCAATTTTGGTTGTTGTGGCCATTGGTGTCTTTGCTACCTTTTACTCCTCCATATCGAATTTCTTGAGAAGTTCTTTGGCATATTTTGTTTGACGTATATAAATTTCATGAATGACTTGTTTACTTTGCAATCCCAAGAAATAAGACAGCTCACCTATTAAGTTCATTTCATATTTGTTTTGCATGAGCTTAGAGAACTTTTCACATAGCTTGGTTTTAGTGTATCCAAAAATGATATCATCAACATATATTTGAACCAGGATCCGATGAACTTAATGTTGTCTAAAGAACAATGTCTTGTCAATGATACCTCTTGTAAACTTGTTATCCACCAGAAACTTTGACAGTGTGTCATACCAAGCTCTAGGAGCTTGCTTCGGTCCATAAAGTGTCTTTTCTACTTTGTACACATGATTTGGGAATTTTGAAAATTCAAATCCAGAAGGTTGTTGGACATATACCTCCTGTTCCAACTTCCCATTTAGAAAAGCACTTTTCACATCCATTTGAAAGACTCTAAAGTTTGAATGTACTGCATAGGCTAAGAAAATTCTTATAGCCTCAATTTTGCCTCTAGGTTTAGGCACCAGCTTCCATACTTGATTTCTTTCAAATTGATTTAGTTCTTCTTGCATAACCATGATCCATTCTGCATCTTGTATGGCTTCTTCAAATCTCTTTGGCTCAATTTGTGAAAGGAAACAAGCATATAGGCATTCATTAGATGTAGCTTTTCTGGTTTACACTTTTTGGCTTGGGTCACCAATGATTAATTCTTTTGTGCGACTTCTAAACCATTTAGGCTTAGAGTTGTATCTTGATGAGCTTGCATAATCATCATTTCCTCCCGCTAAGTCTGTGCTGCCAGCTTCTGAGAAAACTCCCCCTGAATTTGTGGTTAAGTCAGGATTAAAGTTATCCCCTGATGGTGCATTCCCTGATGGATTATCCCCTAATGGAGTATTCCCTGACCTTTTGTCCAGGAGATTAACTCCATCCACTGAAGGGGTTTCTTGGTTGGTTGGATTGACATCAGGAATAGTTAACTCCTCCATTTGTTTGCACTCATCAACTTCATTCTCTTGATAATTAGAATCATCTTCATTTTTAAATATGAGCTCTTCATGAAAACCAGGGTCTTTAAGTCCAGAAATCTGTTGATCATCAAAAGCTAAATTTATAGACTCCATCACCACCTAAAGTCTCTTGTTGTAAACCCTATAGGTCTTAAATGTCAGAGAATAACCTAGGAAAATTGCTTCATCAACATTTAAGTCAAATTTTCCTAATTTCTCACCAAAATTCCTTAATACAAAGCATTTGCATCCAAAAACATATATGAACTCGATGTTTGGTTTCTCCCTATCATTAGCTCATATGGTGTCTTATAATGAGTCTTGTTGATCAAAGACCTATTTTGAGTGAAGCGGGTAGTTAAAATTGCCTCTGCCCAAAAATAGGTAGGAATTTTTGTCTCTGCTAACATTGTTCTAGCAGCTTCTATCAGGATTCTATTCTTCCTTTCCACTATACCATTCTGTTAAGGAGTTCTTGGGGCAGAAAATGTATGATTGATGCCTTTCTCCACACAAAATCCATCAACAGTTGCATTCTTTAATTCAGTTCCATTGTCTGTTCTCAGAATTCTAACCACTGACTCTGACTCAGTTTCCACCTTCTGTATATGATTAATGATTTGCTGAGGTACTTCTGTTTTAGCATGTTGGAACTTGACCTAAGTGTATCTAGTGTAGTCATCCACAATGATCAATGCAAATCTCTTCTTTGATACTGACATTATGTTGACAGGACCAAAGAGATCCATATGTTGCAATTGGATCTTTGATCATTGTTGCTTCTTTGCTGACAAAGGATGATTTCCTTTGCTTCCCTTGTTGGCATGCTGAACATAATCCTTCTTGAATAAGTTCCACTTGAGATAGTCCAATTACCAATTATCTCTTCACCAAATCATTGAGAGTTTTGTAGTTCAGATGAGAGAGCTTCTTGTACCACAGTCTGCTCTCATCAGGGCTTGCTTTGCTGTAAAAACATGATTCTCCACTTACTGAGTTGAAATCATCAATATAGAGATCTCCTTTCCTTATCCCTGATAAGACCAGCTTCCCATCACTTTCATTTGAGATTAAGCATTGATCCCCTTTGAAAGAAATGATGAATCCTTTGTCACATAGTTGACTTATGCTTAATAAATTGTGATTTAGCTCATCAAGTAGTGCTACATTTTCAAATGAGGCATCCTCATTTGCTACTTTGTCATAACCAAGAGTCAATCCTTTGCTGTTGACACCAAAAGAGATCACTGGACCAACATTTTCTTAGAACTCTGTGAGCAGGGTCTTATTTCCTGTCATGTGTCTTGAGCAGCCACTGTCTAAAAACTATATTTTTCTACCATTGACATTTCCCTGTACACAAAGAACATTTAATTTGTTTTTGGTACCCAAGTGGATTTGGTTCTCTAGGTTTAGTCACAGTCAATGGTAAAACAACTTTTTCATTACTTATGACTTTTGGTTTAGGCAATAAACATACTTTCGCCTTTTTAGGAGCTTCAATATACACTTTAGATTTATCAATAGCTTTCTTAACTTTACCCTTAAGGGTGCATACATGTGTAGTTGGTAAATAATTAACATATAAAATTATACCGGTTGAAATTTGTGGTTTTTCCTTGCATTGAAAAGATAAATGATTATTGCTACCACAGTTCCAGCACACTTTTCTAGGGGCTTCTTGAATAGGGGTGTAGTTATTAGCTTTGTTTACACCTAGTTTGCCATTCCTATTCTTTTTTTTATCCCTTGTCAGGCCTTTATCCCTTGAAGGGCTGCGATGGCCTGATGTACTCTCATCCCCTGATGATTGTGTATCCACTGATGCACAGTCTAGTTCTTTCTTAACTGGGGGTTTGAGTGCTTTGGAAAGAACAAGTTTCTTGCCATTCTCGCCACTTGTGGAAGCTACACACTTCAGGAGAGCATTCCCTTTCTATAACTTTGTCACAGCCTTTACAAACTTGATAGGTTGTATAGGCCTTTTTCCAAAGCTAGCTGCATTTTCAACCTCAACAGAAGGTTGCTTCAGCAAAGTCTCCTCATAGCCTAAACCAGACTTGTTATCAGATTTCTGTCAACTTAATTGATCATCTAGTTTCTTGCTTTACTTATTCCATTTCTTTATAACCTACCTTTCTTCTTTCAAAAGCTTGGAGGTCCATTCCTCTCTCTTGACAACACAGTCAAGGAGATTTTTAGTCCTTGATAGTTCTTTTTCAAGGTTCTCAAGTCTAGTGAGTTTTGATTCTAAAAGAGTATTTCTAGCAATCAAATGTTCATTGATTTTTTGTACTCTCTCAGTCTCAACTACAACATTCCTTAAAGTGTCATAAAGGTCTCTTATCTCACAAGTCATTTCTTTAACAGTTTTAGACATGTTAGATGATATTTCAAGACTTACTTGTGAGTTGCTGCTGTCAGTAGATGAGGCCATCAGAGCTAGGTTGACATATTCCTCAGTGTCTTCTTCATCTGAGTTAGCCCAGTCCTTTCCCTTTGCAATATAGGCTTTTTCCTTCTTGTTGGCATTGAGAAGGTCAAAGTATTTCTTCTTGTAGTCCACACCAACATCTTTTCCTTTGGATTCACCTTCCCTTGTGGCACTTATTAGCAAAGTGGCCCATTCCATTGCATTTGTAGCACTTTATTCTAGATTTGTCGACAAAGTTGTTTGTGCTACCAGGTTTCCTTACTGAAAATTTCTTTATCCCACTTAGCTTTTGAAATTTCAGTTTGGAAAACCTTTTTGCAAGAAATGCCATGGTTTCATCCAATTCCTCTAATTCTTTAGGGATGTACTCAGTCCCCTTAGAGTCAGCTTCTTCTTCTCCACTTTCCTCAACATCTCCTGACTGCTGCTCCATCAAGACACTTGGTTTTATTTCACCTTTGTTCTTCTTAGCAGCCATCAGGGCTACAAATTTAAGCTTTCTAGTATCTCCTGACATTTCAAATCTTTGTTGAACCTCCAGTTCATATGTCTTTAGGGTACCATAGAGCCTATCTAAGTCTATGAGATTCATGTCCTTGGATTCCCTGATGGGTGTTGTCTTTGGGTCCCATGATATAGGAAGTGCCTTCATGAATTTTCTATTCACATCTTTGTTGGCATAGATCTTCCCATACCTCCTCAAGTTATTTACCAACCTGTTGAACCTGTCAAACATTTCAGTAAGTGATTCACCATTTTTCATTGTGAACCACTCATATTGTTGTGTTAACAGTTGCAATTTGTTCTCCCTCACATCTTCGGTGCCATCACATAGGATTTGGATGGTATCCCATATAGACTTGTATGACGTTAGATTCATGACACTATTCAACATATCATCATCTAGTCCATTATATAGGATAGCAGTGACTTTTAGATCTTTCTTGACTTTTTCTCTTTCCTCTGAAGTCATTTCTTCAGTAGTCATTGAAATTAATCTTTCAAGGATAGTGACTCCATTCACAACCTCTTGAGGAATGAGCTTCTTTGGCACGTGAGGGCCTTCTTCAAGAATTTGTAAATATTATCATCAATTGCTCTTAGATAAACTATCATTCGTTGCCTCCAAAAGAAGTAGTTCCCTCTTTCCAAGTTATTCGGCAAGTGAGATATATATATATATATATATATATATATA
>CM025781.1:18947701-18968336 GCA_014636745.2 Centella asiatica
AGCCTCACAAACAGAATTTGAATTTCTCTCCTTTGATTCCAGATGAAATTCGTTGAATTATTCATATTTTCCTCAATGTGTATATACTTGCTGGGCGTAAAACGCTCACCCATGTTGGATGTTAATGTCTTGCAGGACAGAAAGCTAAAGCCGAACCCTCTGATAAGGGGAAAGCAAAGATGATAAGCTACTAAGTGTTTATCCTTTTAATAGAACTGATGAAGGAAAGAAGGAATGAAGGAATGAAAGAAGGAAGATGTTTGAAGAGTTAATGAGATTTATTTTGTTATTAAGAAATGACGTAATAGCTTCCACTGTAATTACTTAATTCTTGGGTTGTAATAACTCTTAAATTCTGTTTTTATTCAGTATTTATTTATGAATGGATGAATGGTTATCTTTACCTTCTTATGATGATGCCTTAGTCCGGTATGGGATGATGGGGTCGTCACATGCCCAATGCAGTAAAGGCTATTCCTTGACAGACTAAGTTGTCAATCAGTGAATGTTTATATGTGCAAATATACTAAGTTTTATAAAACACCTTGAGTATTTACTAGTACACATTAATTAAATGAACAAATAATTACATCATCAACATAATACCTAACACGCCATCATCATCAGGTGCATTGACTCTCTTCGATCTCTCCTTCTATTCTTTTCTACCCTTAAGCCACTCTGATGAATGTAGATGTCAACATCAAATTGTCCAGCCACTTGTTCTAACAACTGATACTCGACTATCTCGAAGTGAATCAATGCCAAATGGGCTGACCCTACCAGTCTAGAATTCCATGCGAGAAAACTGATATGGTCATCCCACCACCCATATAGACGCATTAATACAACATCAAGTGTCTGAATATCAAGTTATCCTTGATAGAATATTCTATTGTGATGAGGAGACTCCTTGGCCTTCGTCCTATTAATGAGTGATCCTCACTGAATGCGTATGTAAGGATCCTTAGCAAAACATGTTATTTACCTGGCCAAGACATAGGCCGGTCAAGCTTCATCCTCTCATATGCCCATACCTGCAGTTGAAATAATAAAATGAATTATAAGACATAATTGCAATATTATGTAAGAATATAATGCAATGTCATAAATATAAATTATTTATAACAAATACCTGTAATACGGTTGCAAATTCGTAAAAATTAGACACTCATGTTGAACACTTATATAGTCCTCTGTATAAGTATGGCAGCGCGACAGATCCCCAAGAATAATATATTACTTCAACAATAGATTCATTAAAGGTTATATATTTAGGATGCACGACATCTTTGTTATTTTGTAGAAAAAGAATGGTACCGCACAACCACAATATATAAGACCTTGTGTACAACAAAATAGTTGCGAGATCAGGGTTTTCTAGACAATATCTGATTGTATCAAATAGTTAGTTATAGGTTGGACCAATTCTTTTTTTGTAAGTGAACTCACCTTCGTATCTCATCTCCCGCCACTATTGTACAAATTCTTTTTGTGGGGACTTCATAGGAGGACATGTGAGAGGTCTTTTTAAAATAGGTAGCTTTGTGATGAAATAAACACCATCCAAAGTTATTATTACCTCCCCACAATTTAAGTAAAACGTGTTCATCTCACTTCTCCAACGCTCGATCAATGCTGATATGAATGATGCTTCGTGTCTCAAAAGTATACTTGGATTGGCAAATATGCCAAATCCAATCCGCTCCAACAATATATCTTGCTCAGGTTGGAGATATTAACACCACTCATTATACGTACCATTGGTCTTTGGATACAACGAATGGTCAAAGGCTATTCACTATTCTATGTTCGGGTTGATATGTGATTTGTTTGATTATTTAGAACACTAGCATCATAAGGACCAAGTTAATAAATATTATCCATTTTAATATGAGAATGATGTTGTGCAAGAAGAAGAGAAACAAAGGAAGAAGATGAAGAAATAGCAGTTAATAACAAAGAGAGTTAGAACGTGGGTACTAACTACCTTTTAACATATCAGAGTAAAATATCAGGGTAACAAGAGACCACACCTCTATTAGAGGCGTGTATAAGAGATCACACCTCTAACAGAGACACAGTTCCAATTGTGAGAACCCAGAAATTCAAATAAAATGTATTTCATTTAAATTCGTTTCATTATGAAATTTCATTTCGTTTCAACGATCGATAGATTTTACGATTAAGTATACGTGTATTCCACGCAAATCGACACGGGCACGTCCACTAATGACAAATTATAATGAACGTGATGTTATAAAAATTATGAGAAGTTAATCGTAATAATAATCATATGAGTGCTTTTTTTTTTGCCTCATCGATGCGGGTAAACTTTTCGGCTTATGAATTAAATCAATGCATAACCATTAAAATTCAATTAGTGGCTAAACAAATTAAGTTAAACACTAATTAAATTTAAATTTTTAGCATATCCCTAAATGGCAAAAACAAGGGAATTTTTTTTACCAATCTAAGTAATTTTTTTTTTTAAAACTAATCCAATGGTCAAAAATGAATTGAAAGTTATATAAATATACCATTATAACCAAACCCTAGCCTCCACTTCAGATCATTTTCTCCAGCAAATATTTCA
The DNA here is from genome assembly GCA_014636745.2 of Centella asiatica. Classification (NCBI taxonomy): domain Eukaryota; kingdom Viridiplantae; phylum Streptophyta; class Magnoliopsida; order Apiales; family Apiaceae; genus Centella; species Centella asiatica. Next base: position 18,950,298 of record CM025781.1, read on the forward strand.
CACAAAAATCTAAAATTCATTTAAGAATAATTATTGGAGTTTTGGCATTTTGTTCATTAAAGCATTAAAGAAGTAACCCATTGCTCTTTTATTTTTTTCATCTATTGTCATTTATGTTTTTACTATTGTGTAAAATATTTTTTTCAGTATCATTTTCATGTATAACATGTGTGCATAACATTTGTAAATTGTGAGTTATTGATTTTTAAATTTTATTTAAACTAAAAATAAAAATTCAAGAACAATTGAAGAACACTAGAACCCTAACTTTTTTTGACCAATTTTTTGGCAAAATGTTTGGCTATTTGTTCAAATTAATTTGATAATACTTGATCCATTCTAAACTTAGAAATATATATATATATATATACACACACACACACACACACACACATATATAATTTTAAATGTTATATTTATTTAAGACTATCATGTTATTTGAATTAATAGAAGAAGCAATGATAAGACCCATGGTGTGATTTGGCCCCTCTATGTCGCAGCCCATCTGATCTACTTGTCTAGGAATTACACATAGATTTCAACTCTCATGTTATCTCCATTATCTCTGGTGATCAATGGCTTCTGTCAAAAAAAATTACCATGAAGTTGTCCTTAATTTTAAACAAAGATTTACTACCATTCCTATTAGCCCTAACTGTCCTGATAGCATCCTCTAGAATGGGCTAGACATCAACGAGATCAAAGTCAACCAAATTTGGGACTCCATTAGAAGCATAAGCCCCCAAAATCCTATCTGGGAGATTGCCTGGCATCCTATCCAAATCCCTCGCTTCTCTTTTATTCTCTGACTTGCCCTCCACAACCGGTACTCCCTCAATATATCCTCCCCTTCTCTTTATCCAACTCCTATGTGGAATCTATGGATCACATGTTCTTTACATGTAGATACTCTCAGGTGATCCTTGATAAGTAGTTACATCTTCTTGGTCAGAACCACCCCTAGACTGATTGGGATCATGCCCTGGAAGATTGTTTACCGGATCTATTTTTTCAACTTTTATCTACAAGATCTGGAGTGAGAGGAATACAAGGCTGCACCATGGATCCTCTACCTTTGAAAGTTGCTTGGCTTCTGAATGTTTAAGTCTTGTTAAAAGTAAGTTGCACAACTCTCGGAAGTTTCATAAGCTATGCAACTCTTACTATTGCTTTAGGAACTGGTTGTTTTAACTTCCTAGCTCTACTCAGTAGCATTGGAGGTTATAGATGCATCAGAGGATGTTTCAACATCAACAGTAAATCACATATTGAAAGATAATGGCTTCAAAGGATCTACATAAATGATTATTGTTTAATTAAAACAATTAAATAATAATTAAGGAACAATTTTGATAATGTTAAATGATTCATAAAATCATTAATTGATTAATTAATGTTAATTAATTAATCTAAGGCCTCCAACCATTGAATTTAAATTATCGAGAGCCTACGAACGACGTATTATCAAGTCCACAAATCTCTCAGACTCCAATTCGGTTCCAACCGAATCCCAATTCAATGAATGACGACTTAATTAGTCAATCACATACTTGAGAATTTCATGAACACTCTGCATGTGCATCGTCATGTGTAATTAAGTTGAGATTTCTCATGTTATTGCATGTACATGTTTCACATAATTATTTCCTATGCTAGTTATTAATTCTAAATTTTGATAAGGACTCAAGGCAAATATATACGCACTCTATTTTTGTTTCAATTAATATGTATGATCATTCTTTCGATATACGTAATATTATTATGTCAAAATTCATGATTCAATTTCTTCAAAGTTAAGTAACGTATGATCTATTGATCCGATATACGTGAAAAATGTTGTACTAGAATCAAGTACCCTTGGGTGATTGTTAGCTATTCAAATTCGCTAACACGCCAAAGTAAGTCCTATATGGATGTAGAAAAACTTATTTTTCACCCCATACTTGTAAAGTATATCCGTGTGGGTAACTAAAGGCTACTGGGATGCATTTGTCTGGCATCTTGGGCCTAGGATCTATATGGGACAAAAACCGAGGCATTGTTAACCGAACCCTCGCAGATAAAAGATTTCTGCATTGACTACGTATGTCATTATGATGAAGTCAGACGGTGGTCAGGTTGGCCAGCTGATATACTATTTGATACGAAGTTCTTAAGGGCATGTGCGCCAAACAGACATGATTATAAGGCGCATGTGAAATTATTCTTTATTCTTTTAAGTAAATGGTCAAATCCCTCGCTATCACTCGGGGACCCTAAAATCTATTTTCCTCCAAGTTATTTAGAGGTGTTGACATTGTTTCCGTCCAACCTCATAAACACTTAAACCCAATAAATTATCCATCTTTCAAAGCTCACGCAATACTTGATTATATACTTGCGAGCGTAAATCGCTCATGTTACTATTATCAAATGTTTTACAGAATATGGCGAGAAGACTGAGCTGTCTGATAAAGGCAAGACAAGAATGACATGATGAACATTTTCTGATAGCCTTCTTATGGACAACATTCAGGAGAAGAGCGAAGCATGAGGCGATTATTGAAATGTTTAGATTATAAGGTTTGTGTGGGCCCCCATAGATTTTCGCTGTAGACATTTATTTTTGGAATAATATAATTGAGATTACTAATTATTTTTTTTATTTAATGTTATGTACACTTGGATGTTACTACTTTTCTTTTATCAATTATTGACGGTGTCCGAACTCCGGTATGTGATTTTTGGGGCTGTCACACCACTACTCTCTTTATTACTTCAATCACTTCATTTCAAACTTCAACATCCTTTTACTTCTTTCAATACTGCTTTCCAGTGCCTTTTTAACTCTAATGTACTACCTTTCGGTGCCTTTCTTAACGTATTAGAGTAATGTGGGTATTGACCACCAAGACTTGACTAGTTGACTAAATCAAGAGATCACACCTCTTGTAGAATATGAGTTGAATACTACCACTCAAATAGCCTCTGAAGTTATATTATAAATTAAAAATAATTTTGTGGGTAAGTTTCAAACCGGTAAGTTTCAAACCGGCAAGTTTGGGAAGTTATATATTAAAGTAAGAGACCACACCTCTATTAGAGTCAAGAGACTACGCATCTATTAGAGGCGTGGAAGAGTTGAATTTCAAATATATTCGCTTCTATTAAGGGCATGGTTTGTACTTAAAATTTTCAAATATTTCATTCATGCTACTAATAGTGGCAGATACGTAAAAAGTTTTTTTTTTCTCACAATCGTTGGATGGTTGATCCACCGGTGTTTGTTGCGTTAGTTATAGGAGATTCATAACTAACGCAAGCAATGGATCATCCCCTATATATATATATATATATATATATATATATATATGGGGGCTGATCCATGCCTAACGTTAGCTATGAAGACTTTTTTAACTAACACATTCACAGCCCTTGATTGGATAATCCAACGGTGGAAATCAAATAAGCAAAAAAAAAAAAAAAAAAAAAAATCCTTTCCGCCAGTGAGACTGACAGAAAGTATGTAAAAAAAAAGACCCTTTAATATATCATAATAAAAGAGATATTAAAAAAAAATCACAAAAGATACCTTGATATAATAAAAGAAAATTACATCATTAAGAAAACTGAAAATCACATTATATATACATTGATATAACAAAAAAAAAAAAAGGTTATTACATCACTTAATTCTATTAACCATAATAAAAAAAATATCTATTATAATATGCAACTTAATTACTTAATTTTTTAAAAAAGGAATTTTATTGACATTTCAAGTGATTAAAAATAATGTATAGACCACATAGTATCCGCGTAGTCCGCTTAATAAACAGCCTAATTAATTTAATACATAATTAGACGCCTAATAGAATTTTATGCGAAAGGGGCACCGCCGCCTAAGCCTCTTTTTAGAACAATAGTCATGACTTGGCCTATTTCTTTTAAATCTACAATGAAAATTTTAAAATAATTAAATTTTTAATGCATATAATTTAAATTTAATACTATTAAGATATAAATGATTTATTAAATTTAAATGTAAACATTTGTAGGTGACTACAGGAGGGAAGAGAGGAAAGGTTGATCGACGGAGGAGGGAGAAAATTGTGAAGAGATAGAAAGTGATAGAAAATTAAAAAAAAAAAGTTATTAAATCTTTTAATTAAGAAATAGTATTCATTTTATCTATTTATTCACAATTAAACAAAATGGTAACGATTTGTCATGCCCCTAGTTAATTTGGGCTGGATTGAGATCCATATGACGGGTTATAGATTGATGAAAAGAACCCAATCCATGGTATTATATGTTGTGGGTCCTCAACAACCAACCTCCAAATAGCCACCAACAGATTGCAGTTGCTGGCTTTCACTCACTCACTCTATTGCTGCATATCATCAAACAATGATGATGACAGCTGCTGCTGCTGCTTATTCTGTTGTTATAGGTAGAAGTGTTGTTCTCCTTCAAATTCCCCACGTTCTTCCTCCTCCTGTTCCCCTTCTCAACCATCTCAAGCCTTCCTCCTCCATCGCTTTCAAAAAGCCTTTTCCCACTATCAAACCTCTGGCATTAACAGACTCCGACTCCCCGAAATCTACAGATTCACCAGACCCCAGTTTCCTCCTTCAAGATTTGGTTGTAAGCATCCATCATTCTCGTACATTTCAATTTCAAATCTAAAATTGGGGTTTGGTTTTCTCTACTAGGGTTGCCTTCCGATGTGTTTGGCTTTGAATACTCCTTTTATCTTGCTAAATTTCAATGTGTATGATTACCCATAATTGTTTCACCCTTTATAGAAATTTACTGATGTGTGTGTGACAGTGTTTGAAAATTTTCCCAAGTGAAATATAATGATAGTTTTCATTAATTGCAACTTTTGTTTCAAACTGAGTTAGGTGGTTAAATGGGAAGTTTGTAAGTCTTACACAAAGTAATGTCTTGGAAAATTTTCTGTTGGCGTATCAGTTTGTGGGGATAACTATGTATTGACATGCTTGGATTTTGCTCATACTTCTTATCTTGATTCAAGTATTTATTTCTTGCAGGAATGTTTTAATCTCCCACCTGATTATTTGAAGCAATTGCCTCGTGATCTTCGTTTAGATGTCAGTGAGATTATCAAAATATTGAGTACATTTCCTGTACAAGTTATTAGTCTTTCCGCATTATTGGGCAACATACTAAGGAACTTTTTGGCCTTCTTTTTTAAAATTGGTAGCTGAATGATGCAGCTTTTGATCTTTCCAAAGGACAAGTCATTGACGAGGTTAGTAAAATTAAAGTTGCAATATAAACATGTATATATTTTGTACCACCCAATTGCTTGAATTAGAAAGTATCTTTTAACATTTAAAGGACATTACAATCTTGGTCTGTCTAATCTTATTCAATTAGAAAAATAAAGATTTGATGACTGAAATTTTAGTCATATTATTTGAAAGGATTATGTCAATCAAATTGGCATCATTCTCACATGAATAAAGAAATAAAACATCCTTGACTTACTCATTTACCTTAAAAAATAAACTAGAGTAGAATATCAACTCAGACGACTAATACCTAGGGTAACATATTTGTGTTCTGATGATCTAAAATTTTATCAGAGACCCTATCCAAGTGCAGGATCAAATTTAATGTGGGAATACAATAATCTTGTTGAGGATATGTCCAATAGCATATGGCTTCAAGGGGTTGATCTTAGGTTGTGGTATATTGCTACATCATATGGACGGAAATTTGTCCAAGTACCTTCCACTGGTAATCTAGATAGCTGGGGTGGGGCAAGACAGTATGTGTCCCTTCTCCACTTTTCCCTAACTCTCAGAGAACATAATTTGAAGATCACACTTGAGAGTGGGGGAGAGATAAAAATGAAGTGTATGTTAGGCTCTATTCTAGACAGAGAAAGTTAATTGCTTGTTAGTGGTCCAAAGTTCAGTTGTGGCCCATCTGATTTGATTTCATTCATTAAGTTGCTCAAGCAGGTCCTCAAACTTGTGCTGTCAGCTTCCGAACTAACCACCTACCAAAAGAAGTCTTTACAGATAGATGCAAACACAAATATGGTTTTAATAGGGGGTTATTAAAGGAGTTGATGATTGGTCGTAAGTTAAGCTCCAGAATCAAGGCTCATATAGTGTTCAAGAACTAATTATATGTGCTTCTTGACGAAACAAACCTAGATTTTGTGTTTCAAGAAATTTGTGCAATCAAAAGGAAATGAATAATGAGAATATTGAAAATAATGCAGGTTACAAAAACTTGAATATGAAATATTATCACCAGTGTGGTATCTCCAAATCATCTGGAAGAAGTTGACACAAAGGCAGTAATATTGTTTAATATTATATGTTTTCTTTATTTTATCAATTTTAAAGTGCCACAATTCTTGCAATACAAGACATGTGCCACAATGCTTCTTAGAATATAAGACACTGAAACTTGATCCACTTATTCCCTTCATCACTATGACCTGCTGAATTGAGTTACTTGTTATTATATATAGCTGCACAGCATGTGGCGCTAGTGGGTAATGACAGCTTGTACATTGACGATAATGGAAAATTGAGAATTGCCCATACTTTGTCGTATGCCCAAATGAGATGAGTGTGACTGATGAGACTTGCAAATTGCAATAATGTGCAAGAGAGTACTTAATTGACATATATCTCATTTTGCTTCTGCAGGTTTTCCATATGCCCTTGAAAAATGTGAAAATATATCGATAGCATATGGTGCTAGTGACAGCTTGCACATTTGATGTCATCTCCTTTTAGCCTATAGTCCAGTTGCTTAGCCTCGAGTTCAGCCTATATACATGGCTTCTTCTCTACATATGAGAATATATTTGGCATTATCAAATATATAACATATCCTCATGTATCTAGGCTAAATTTGACATTACTACATCCAGTGTCATATGTACTAGTATAACAGGCACCTACACGTGTGCAATCTCTCTTTTAATAATAGTTTATGAAAAAATGGAAATACCAACCTTTACAAAATAAATGTTAATGCAGTTAATAAATGTTTTCTATAATTTGCACTAAATGATATTCATGTGATTAAGACTCAGAATATATTGTTGGGCCCTCATGGTCAAGCATGATATATATGCAGTGAAAACTCGCCCATAGCGACATAGTATGTTAAAACTTAAGAATAAAGCAATGCATTATATATTGTACTTGTTACTTTTATTGTTTCACAAAGTGGAGTGACATTAATTTTTATATCAATTTCTTCATCTTTTGTGTTATTTTCTTTTTGTTAATTCGTTTTAACTTGAATTGGTCCCTTCTAACTGGCACTAGCCTTGTCTTCATTCAAACTTCATGGATTCAACCGTACGACAAAGATTTGTTATTTTTATGAAAGTACATATTAATTGTTGTTGTACGAATAAATATATATAAGTGGAGAAGATTTAATTACGTAATGATTCAAAGAAGATTTAATCTCAAAAATGTGAAAAATAAAAAAATCTGTAAAATAGTAAACATTTTTGGAAGTTAGTATAGAAATTGGAAGGAAACCTGATAAGATACACATGAGGGCCAATACATTTGAACAGGTATAATTGTGCAGCAGTCGAAAATTTATATTCCCAATTATAGTGATATAATGGAGAATGGATTTGAACAGGTTTTCAATGGACTGTTGTAACTACGGTAACTGAAGTGAAGGAATGCTTTTAACTCCCACCCAGAAATTACTATACATCTTATAGGGATATATTTGGTATATAAGATGATGTCACAATTACACCGTGGTAGTTATTACTAGGGCAAAGTGCTTAATATATAGAGATAAAGATGTATATGTGTACCACAAGTTTGTATGCAGTGTGCCCCTTCACTATAAAAGTATATTTACTGAATGCATCTCATCTACTTAGTTCATGCAATTTGTCAATTTTCATTTTTAGTGTGGTCAAGAGCTAGGAGAGACCTTGCTAAATATAACACGAGCATGGGAAGCAGCTGATACATCAACTTCCACCACTTTAATTGGCCAGCTCCCCCCTTTAGTTGTCTCTGCAACAGCCAACAATAAATCAGGCAAGAGTCTTGGTACAGCAGCCAATGGTGTATTTTCTTTTTTAATTTCATTTTTAGTGTTGATTTAGTTGTTTATTCTGGTATAGCATTTGGGAAACGCTTGGTATCTTCTGGAAGGAGGTTCCAATCCATGGGGCAGTATGGCCAGGGTGAGCTACAAAAGGTAATCTACAGAATCCTTAGATATGCTTTATGCTCTTTGTTTTTCCCCCAATAAAAAAGAGAGATTTTGATGTACGGAGTATTTGATAAGCTTTTATAGTTTATAATTTTAAATTTTTACAATTCTAACTATTTTGGTCATATGGTTCTTCAAATTGATAATGAGGTCAATATCAGAACTTGGTTGATCGTGTAAGCTGCAAATCTTATGGTCTAACTTCTTTTTTAAACTTTACCATGTAAAAGATAATTAACCCGTCATTATTTCTTCATTTTATCATCACACAGTTATTGCATTTGCTCTTCATAACACTCAAGTTTATAAATAGTTGCAATTAAAAAGCGTATTTTGGAGACGCAACATTCAACAATGTCAAGATACTATATTTCTGGGTAAATCAAATTCTACAATATTGTTACTAGGAAGTCAAGTTTGATGTGGCTGTTTGTACAAATTTCCGAAGCATATTGCAACTTTGGTTTAATTACTTACATCCACTATTGACTTGCATTTCTCCGTTGTAATTAGATGGTAGGATTTACTATTTAAGTTCCATTTCTGTGTCACTCACAGAATGCATGCCAGTTTCTTGTTGTCTCAGTAGCCTATCTCTAACATACATAAGAAAATTGGTCCATGAGCTTCACAAATCAGATAGACTCCATGGACCACAGTTACTACAGGTTTGCAAGAATGAAGACCATTATACCTCCTTAATATCATTTCTACCTCATTACAAAGGGAGTTCATTTAGTACTTGAGATCATGTTATTAAGGATTCTCTTTCTCAGCTGATTCTCTTTAATGTCTTCAAGAAATCCAACATTCAGAAGCAGAGGAGATTTACAGAGATGATGTGGGGAAGAGATTGTTTGGTGTCGGTGCGTGGTGTAAAAGAATCGTTAGTTGAGATCACATGCATTTTTAGAAGGGTTACTGTTTTATTTGTTCTTGAACTTTTAGATTCCATTTTTTAAATGTTATAGTGCAGTGTTTTACTTTTTAACTTCTTGTTGAACAATTTCAATCAGTACAGATTGCCAAAGCTATGATTAGTGCTGGAAATTTGTTATCTGCAAGTCCAGTATCTACTGCAACAGAAGAAAATCCAGCACAAGAAACTAAAATGTTCAAGGTAGATAACTATTCTGCAGTTTAGATGCATGCATCAGAATTGAAGTCTAACTGGATACTTGATAATTACAGTATGGAGATCTTCAAGTCGAACTAACACGAGAAAAAGCTTACATTGGAGCTGTGATTGCCTTCGTCTTTGGGTACCTATTCTTTCTATTAATGTAAATTCTGCATTATATTCCTTCGGGGCCTCTGTTGCCTTTCATACGTACGATTCAATTTGCAGGATACTTTCATGGGAATTAAACCAAGGCATCCAAAGCATACCAGAGAGCTCATTGGAGTATGCAAATGATAATGCTTTGCTGCTTGCCAAGGTTATGAAGAAACGAAACCAAATTTTCAGATCTTTCACTTGTTTTATTCTCCGCATTGACGTTCAAGTATTAATGGATGCAGTCATTGCGAGGAGCTCTACTTGCAGCTTGTTATGCATCAACAATGTTATCTGCTTTTACAACAGTTGGACTTGTTTTACTTGGAGGACAACTCAAGTCCAAAGAAAAGTGAAAATTTTGACTCATTTTTCCTGTATAAATTCTAGTGGAACCTTATTTTGGGGTCGAATTCTCGTAAAATTTTAGTAAATAAACATATCAATGAGACTTTCAGCAGCTTGTTTCTTGGTCTTGTTTTATGTGCGTGTATGTATGTTTTAGTGAACAAAAAGAAAAAAAAAAGGCTAAGAAAAGTAGAAAACATAACTATTTAATGGCACCTTCCAACACCATATGATCCCTATTTAATATTTATATTGGTATATTCGGCATGTGGAAAAGGTTTTTTTTAAATAATAATTTTGTTGAAGGCATGTGGGGAGTTAGTTTAGGAATGAGAGTGTCACGCGTACCATTCATGTAATGATAAATTTTGGACTAGATGTAGCATTTGTTCCAAATTTTTTTTGGTGGTTTCTAAATAATCAGTTTTTTATATTTGGTCCCGAACTTTTAAAAAATTTGTGTAATCAAGAAATTTCATCAATTACTCGTTAAATTCGATAAAAAATATGCTCATATAAATCACACATGTAATTTTCAAAGAATAAAATAGTTTGTTTACGTCATATGTAAACTTTTTTTCGATTGTTTTTGAATTATATTAATTTTGCAAATTTGGTCAGAAACATTCAAAGAAAATTTCTCAAGAAAATAAAGTCAAAAAATTAAATGTATAACTCACATTAGTATATTTTCTATCAGATTTAACGAAATATTGATGAAATTTATTGATTGCGCATGTTTTAACAAGTTTGTATACCAAACAGGTTGCAAAAAAAATTTAAGAACCAAATGCGCAAAACTGATATAGTTTGGAAACCATCGAACAAGTTTTTCCTAAAAATATATTAAAAATAGCTATTAAATCTTAAACTAAATCATTTTAATTTATGACCTTAGTTAAATTTAACTATAGAATATCTAACAAGTTTTTTTTCCTAAATATATTTCTCAAAGACTAACATCTACCGGATTACATCTATGAGTGACTAAATATCTTGTGGGACAACAAAATAAATACTCCGTCCTCCGAGTTCCATTTCTAATACTGTATTTAACATAGGATAATTATCAAAGAAAAATATTGATTTTGATTAAGTTGTTTATAGTTTCCTTCAAAAATATGCAGTGGAAAAGAAATTAGTTAAAAATGAGTAAATGTAATAAACCAGTAATTTAAAATTTGAACGAACTAGGATGTTTAAGTAATTAAAAATAAAGTGCCACATGCAACTGGGTATCGCCGATGGGAGAACGCAACACACATTACACACACAACCGAACACCAAATAAACCAGGGAAAAAGTAAAAATTTAGGTTATGTTTGTTTAATTTTTAAGGCGACTCACACTAATATTTTTTAATAGATTTTTTATTTTACAGATTTAGTTACATTTTTTTTAAAATTCTATCGGCATAACTATTATACAGATTACTATACTAAAATAATAATATCCAAAATTAGCTATTTTTCATTTTCTTCCTTACTCTTATCAAAACTACGGTAGTTATTTATGTACAAATTGAATATCTTATTATTAATTGTCCAATGAAGTATACGTTTGCTCCAAAATATGAAATAATTATTCTCTGTCTCACTTCATTTACGACACAATTTTGAATGTGTGTGACAAATATTTCAAGATATTATAAAAATTAGCTAGATTGAATATTTTTTTTTATATATTTTTATAGTTATTGACATATTAAATTGTGAAACCTTTAAGCATGTTATAAACATTCTAAAAATATTTTAGTTATATATAATTTTTAGATACATTAAAATATGTGCAGCATATATTTTAAATAAGTTGGAAATGGAGTAGGACCAAGATAATATTAAGTATTAACTTTTCCATTGATTACCATAATGATAGTTATAGGACAAAAAAGTAAATGAAATTTAATAATAATAGTAATAGTAGCAACTAATACGTAATGCATAAGAATATGTGTCCTTGATGGTAAAGGCCAATCAATTTTTCATCATTAATTATACAGAAGGGAATGAACAGTGTGCAGCTAAAGGTAAAGTTCTACTACGTACTATTCACGATCTGTCTAATAACTCTAAATTACATGGAGACCCAATCTTAACAAAATTTCTAAGATGCTTCCTTAGATTTAGGGGCAGATCCAATTTCACAGTGACAGGTGCGATTGCTCTAACACATCTGACCAGATTTAACGTCTTAATATGTTTAGATATTATATCGATCACGACGTTTGATTGGTCAATCACTTATGTCTTAATATACTTAATTTTATCTGAATCCAATAATCCAGAAAAATAAAACTGAATAGATTAAGACATGATAAAATAATATAATAAATTAATATAAATAATTAAGAAAAAATATTAAATAAATAATTAAATATATATATTCATATTAAAACATAAATACTTAATTGATTCAGTAAATTTAGATTTATTGAATATATTTAGATTCAGATACTTAATGAAAGAAATGCAACCTTATTCCTTGTAAATTACATCCCCTTTTATTCATGTTTAACAAGGGAAGGATAAAATAGGAAAAATCACACACACACACACACAAATATTAATAATAATAATAATAACTATATACTCTATGGCACATTCAAATGTATGTGCACTACGTATAAAATTATACTACATACATTCAGTGAAAAAGAAAATTATATTGCATGTGAGTAAGAAGTAGATACTTTATCATAGAAATTAGAGAAAAAAAATAGGAACGAATGAAAAAATGAGTTTTCAATATTATTTTTAATATTTCGTGACATAAATATATCCATAAAAATAGGGTCTTAAATCTTTAATATAATAGATGGTTACCTTTCCTCTCCGGTAAGATACTCACAGATTTTTTTGATGTCCAACTATTATGGATAAAATGGTTTGCACTTTCGTTTGTAGAATTCGAGTAAACTACAGATAATTGTTGATATGGGATAGTTTATTTAAACAGTTATTTTTAAATTTCAATGTTATAGTAAATTATAACTATTTAAATTCACGTATAAGTATACTCAGTCAATAAGTAATATAATGATAATAAATTGTCGTTCCAACCAATACTTGTAGTAGCTACTTATCAGCCTCTGCAATTTCTCAATTTATCTAAACGATGAATAAGAGAAATTTAAACTAATAAATTAACCAATTAAACCTCGAGAGAATAAAATAATTAATACAATAGAAAGGTAGATATTGCATTGCAAGAAATTTAAAAGGAGAGAAAATCAATATAATAAAGGCGTTAGAGCATCCACTTTCGCCGAATCATCCAAATTAACATTCATTTCTTCTTATACAATTTAGTTGAATTATGTTATGATGGTAGAGATCTATATTCTAATTACTACTTTATCTTTAAGCCAATAATTCTATTTGTCACGAATTGGTGTCTCAAATTCCTTGTTTGTAGAAGTTTCATTTGAAGTTTGTTCGCAAAATTGGGTCGTAACAGCAGTGCACGGCTAGGCCGTGTGAAACCGCACAGCCATGCACTAAGTCTGGCTTTGGGAGCTGCGCATGGCCAGGCCGTGTAAAAGTGCATGCTCGTGCGCGACATTGTGTGGCAGTTTGGGACTTGTTTTCTTTCATATTTCGACTTGGTTTCTTGGTGCGTCTTGATAGCTAAGTTTCATGGTTCCTATTCTGGTTCCAATTAGGTTTGTAACATGTATAAATAAACTTGGTAGGTTTATTTGATTAAGAGAGAAAGGTTTATTTGAGATGTCATAGGAATTCATCTATGTGTTGTGAGATTGTGCTTTTTTCTCTCTTAGTAGCAATTCAGTGGGTGAGCTTGGTTCCATCTTGTAATTCTCCAGTTTCCATAGTGATATTTTTTCTTCTTGTGCCCGTGGTTTTTTCCAGATTTGGGGTTTTCACTTTAAATCTTGTGTCAACTTGTGATATGTTATTTACTTTGTTGATTGTGTGCTTATTAGTTTTGCTTCTGTTATGTTATCATTTGGCATATTTTGTAACAAATTGGTATCAAGAACATGTATTACGAAATTGGGTGATATGACTTCAAGTGGTTCTACATCAACAAAGTTCGAGATTGAAAAGTTTGATGGTTACTCTAGTTTCAGTCTATGGCTAGTTAGAATGAAGGCTGTGTTAACCCAGCATGATTTGCTTAAGGCAATTGTTGGGAGGTCGGTGAAACCTGACGGTATGACTGATAAGGAGTGGGGGAAGAAGAAAAGTTTGGATGATGATTGGGAGATGATGGATGAAAAAGCTTTCTTAGCTTTACAGTTGTGTTTGTCAAATGATGTACTGCAGGAGATGTTGATGGAGACGATTACCACGGAATTGTAGGTGTAGCCAGAGTCTTTGTACATGACGAAATCTTTAAAAAAAACCCATGTAACTGAAATAGCGTCTTTACACGTTGCGTATATCCTAAGGTACGAATCTTTGTTCTCATATTGTTGAGTTTAATGGAATTTTGATAGAGTAACAAAATTTGGATGTCAAAATTGATGATGAAGATCAAGCCCTGTAATTGTTGGTTTCTCTATTTGTTTTATACAAACACTTTAGGGACACCATGATCTATGGAAGGGAGCCGATTTCCATAGATGATGTCGAGGAAAATCTGATGAGTAAACAAAAGTTAGGTTCGGAGTTGACTTTGATAGACATGATGATGGTGTTGGTTTGGTTGCTAATGGGAAGACGACTGATGGAGACGATGTTAGAAAAAGGAATAGGTGAGGTGTCACTTATTACCGTTGTGGTCAAAGGGGTCATGTTCGAAGAGATTGTTCTGCCTTGTTGAAAGACAAAAAGTCTAAGGTAGACAGAGGACATAAAGATTAGAATCAGAATGGCAACAAGGTGGATGAGCCTAATGTTGGGGAAGAGGAAGACAATTTTTTCTTGGTTGCGGATGATCATGAAATATCGTGCGACCAGTGGATTTTGGATTCTAGTTGTTCTTACCATGTTTGTCCGGTTCGTGAGTGGTTCACAACTTTTGAATCCAGTGGTGGAAAGATACATCTTGGTGATAATGCCAAACTAGATGTGGTTGGCATTGGGACTGTTCAAGTGAAAGTCCATGATGGTACGGTGAGGGTGTTGTCTAGGGTTAGATATGTTCCTCAGTTGAAGAGAAGCCGCATATCGGTTGGGACATTTGAGGCCAATGAATGTTGGATTGCAGCTGAAGGTGGAGTGATGGAGGTTAGCAAATGGTCTCTTGTACTGTTTAAGGATCTAAGAGATGGAACTTTGTACAAGTTGGATGCTACAGTGAATGCTCCTAGAGCTGGTTTATGTGATATGAGGTTTAACCTTTGTTAGAACTAAATAAGCTCAAGTGTTTGTAGAAGGAGGGGGGAGGGGGGTTGAATACAAACACTCAAAACTTTTGCTCTTTTTCAAACTTATTAAGCACTGCTGGAGATAGCTACTATATCAGAAAAACGGTAACAAATAATAAGATGAACACACAAGCATTCAAGTTAAAATAATTGTATTGAAACTTGAGGTTTTTCTGGAAATCTGATTTAATCACAAATGTGATTAATCAGCTACAATTTCTATAAAAAGTTACAGCTTCTCTGTAAAATTACAACTTCTAAATCACACTCACTAGCTTCTTATTTTCTTTGGATATTTCTCTTAAGATATATTACAAAGCTTATCTCTAGTGACTTGTGTGCTTCTGTGTGTTGGTTGATTCGTTGGATTGACACACTGTGTAATGAGAACTCTTTTGCATATATAAAAGATCAATAGTTGAACCCACGTGCTTAGACGTGCTACTCTTTTCAACTTAGCCACATATATATCACATCGATGTCCTTTAGGAATGATGTGTCAGACTGCTGTTGCTTTTGTTGCTTCTTTTTCTTCCCCTGATCTGCGTGCATTTAATGATCGAGAGTTGGCATTGGACCACCAAACTTCAAGAGATATCTTTCCAATTTATATCTTTTGCTTCTATAACAAGTTTCATTGATTTGCATGTAAGACCTGATGACGAGTATATGCAGTCATAACTATCCACTGACGGCAATCCCTGATGTGAACTTGATCAGTGCTTCTAGATCCCCTGATGACAAGTCTTGTCAAAGACTAGATGAGTGCTTCAAACTTCACTTGAGTTATCCAAGTGCTTCTTAATCCCCTGATGTTAGGACTCAAGGCATACATTGATGGCTTCCACTGATGCAGTGTTGAGCATTCCCCCTGACGGGTTAGCTTGACATTGTCATACCCTGATGTATTCCCCTGACAGGTTGACATGTCACTGTCATGCCCTGACGTGTTCCCCCTGATGAGTTTGGCTTGCCACTACCATACCCTGACGTGTTCCCCTGACAAGTTGGTCTGCCTTTGTCATCCCCTGATGGGTTCCCTTGACGGATTCCCCTAATGGTTTTAATCACTGAAGCTTTGTTGGATTTGTTTGGAATATCTTATGTGCGAAATTCTTAAGTGTTTTTGAGTAACAACAAACATTCTTCTTTACTATCTAGTCCTTTAGAAGTTTCAATTGATGACTTGCCTAGTGAGTTATACTTCATCTCCTGATGACTAAATTGATCATTAGTAGATGCAAAACGTGTGCAAATACTTAGGTTTATAGAACACCCTGAATATGTACAGATGCACAATCAAAACTATAAGTATCATCATCATTTATACCTAACAATCTCCCTCTATTTATGATTATCAATTTGATAACCATAAATTTACTTTATGCACTGATGATGATGTCAAAACCAAAACTATACACTATCAGTAGAAATTTAACAAAATTGTATTGATCTATTCTATTGTATTTGTATGAACTAAGAAAATAACTGTACAAGTATTTCCTATTATTATTACAAAAGTATACATATTAGACATCAGGATTCCTTTCTCTTTTGAGCTGAAACAAAGGGCAATGGATGATTTGATTCAGTAGGCTATGAATCACTTCTAAGGCCTTGTCTCCTTTGATCTAGGTTTTGATCTGGAATCCTGAGCCTGTTGTCTTCTCCTCCTGATACAAGTTGTTCCAGCTCCTTTTGAAGAAGTCTTCTGAAGTTGACAATGTTGACATTGTTGCTTGATTCCAAAGCTTCAAGGACAGATTTGATTTCTAACATATTAGCTGTAGCAAGTTGTGACCAGTGAAAGGTGATGATCTCTCATTTTGCATTTTTGAATTCCACACCCATGGGGTTTTTGATCATCTTAGGTTATTCTTCGAATCCTTTTACTGGTGGCACATCCCTTACTATTGCTGTATTCCCATCATCAGCTCTGGTTTCTTTAATCTCCTTCAACACTCTTTGTAATAGCAGGATTCTAAACTGGATGACATGTTCATTCTTATCATAAGCAATTTGGTTCAGAACGTGCATCGCTTCCTCCAGGTCAAGCCTATCAACATCTCTTATTCTTATACTTTTCTCCTGCCCATCAGTGGATCTATAAAATAGCTTTAATGGTCTCTCCAAAGCTGTGGGCAGGCTTCTCTCATCATTGATGGCTTTCCTTAGCCTCTCAATCATCCCCCTTAAGTCTTTGTTTAGCCCTGATGTTTTTGAAATTAGATCCAGAATCAACCCCAACTTTTCAACATCCATTCTCCTAAACTAGTCCATAGTGACAGTGAACTGCGACCCACTTTTCCCTTTTGTTATTAACCCTGACATTTATGCTTTTTATTGAGAACATAAATGTCAGATTCTTGTGCCTTTCTTCTCTTAGGGATTCAGCTAGTGTGGGTGGTCCATATGTTATAGTTATAGGAGAAGGTGCTTGATCCTTGGCTTCAGATGACTTGGTTTTGGTGGCATCAGGGGATTCAGGTTTTTCTTGATTTTTACCCCCTGATCCACCCTTAGGAGTTTGAGATTTCCTTGGCTGAGGTTTCCTGGAGGATCTTGGCCTGACACTCTTTTTCTTCTTTCTCCTTTGTCATTTCCCTCTCCTCCTCTTCTTGAAGTTGATGTGCATATAGCGCATTAGCTTCCATAAGTTTCTTGTCCTGAGGAAAGACAAGCTCCACTTTCCCATCAATTACAGCTTCAATAGGTGTTGGAAAGTGGGCTGTCTTCATGGCATCTCCAAGTAGCTTAGGCCCTGATTGAGTGTTTGATTTCTTCTTTGGTTTCTCAATTAGGATGCCTTTACCCTTATCCTTGGGTTTTGGAGCAGAAGCAGTCACATCCC
>CM025781.1:18978336-18994729 GCA_014636745.2 Centella asiatica
GAGAAAATCTTGCTTGCTATCTTCAAGTAGATTGCTCCTTAGTTGAGTAGATAGATAGCACTTGTTCAAGCTTTATGATGTCTTGCTGAAGTCTTTTTGATGTCAGAGAGTTTTGTTCAGTTGGAGGTAGTTGGTTAGTCATAAATGAAATTTATGAATTCTATTTATACTCCTTCAGAAAATCTATCCGTTGGGAATTTTGAAATAGATCCGTTGGAGTGTACTATTCTTGATGTGACTTGTACCTTTTCAGCAGTCCTTGCTTAGTTCAAAAAGTTAGCTATTATTCTATCTTCTAGTGTCCTTCAGAAGAGTTTCCTAGAAGTTGACTAAGCAGGGGTTAAGATAAACTTTTTTGACAATCTTTACTCTGATAAGCAAAGGATCTTGCTTACTAAAGTCCTTGCTTATTTCCATTCTAAGCAGGACTATACTTGGAAAATTCTTCATGTCTTCAGAATCCTTCATAGCAGGCTTATCAAATCAGTAGACTTCAATGGTGATCAAAACTCCTTGCTTAACTACAAGTTTTATCCACCTAACATGTTGGATATTTTTCTAAGTCCTTTTACAACATATAAACAAGGACTATATTACATCATCAATTCTTATATATTTTGAATAATAAAAGTTTAAGCAAGGATAATATAAGCAAGGGTGCAATAACAATCTCCCCCTAATTGATGATGTCAAAACGAGTTATTTTGATCACCACAGCAAGAACCAAAAAGAATTTCATTTTATTTCAGATTATTCAAGTTTACAAGATAAAATGAAATTACAAAACTAAATTACAATTATACTTCATTTAGCAAGTTCTTTTGAACTCTGCTGATCTTCACCTTTACCAAACTTCAGCAGGTCTTGCCTTCGCCTTTCCTTTGCTGCCTCTTTCTCTCTTTTCCTTGTCTCCTTTTCTTCCTTCCCCCTCTGCATCATTTCCTTCTTTCTGTCATACTCCAGCTGCATTTCTTGTACCCTGAGTCGCTTCATTTCCACCTCGTACTGCTTGATCCTTGATTCGGATTCCTTGATGCTTGCTATTAGCTTGAGACTTTCAGCAAGCTCTGACTTCATTGAAATGATATCAGCTTCTTCAAGGGCCTTCTGAAGTCTCATGTACAGGGATGGATTCATAATTTGCACAGCAGACTCAGGGATATGCTTGGGAAGTCTTTTTCGTCTTGGAACAGCAACAGGAGCAACAGTAGGGATCGTTTCAGCAGGAGGAGGATCAACAGATGTTGGAAGGATTTGTTCTGCTTGTTCTTGCTGTGCTTCATGACCTCTCTCCCCCTTTTTGATATCATCAGCCATAATAGGGAAGAAGTCAATCAGCTTATTCATCGTTTGCTAAAGTTTTTCAAGCTTATGCTCCATCTTTGTCAGTGTGGAGGCTAAGAGGTTTCGGCAGCAGGAGTGCTCACAGTAGGAAGCCTTGCTAAAACTTGTGCCAGTTGGGCTTCGAGTTTAGCAAGCTTCTGTGATGTAGTAGAAACCTTGCTGATAGTTGGTTGCGGGTCGGATCTAGCAGGTTCTTCAGAACGTGCCTCTTCTTCAGCAGGAGTGTCCTTGAGCTCCCCCTCAATTGCTAGAATCTCAGCAGATGATTCAGTAGGAGTGGGCTCCCTCTCGGTTAGTATCCTTGCTGGAGAAAGGTGGCTGGGGCCTTCTTGGATGTTCTCAGCAAGGTACGCCTCGGGATCCAAGCCAGCTGCAAGAGCATCTTCGATCAGCAGGGCCTTGATGAGTTCCTCTGATTGTTTTTCCTTTGCTCGTTCAGCAGGAACATCATCAGGGTCACAGTCACTACTGCTGGAAGCTTGGGTCTTCTTTCCCTTTCCTTTGCCCTTGACAGCAGCATGTTTTCTTCTGGAAGGAAGGATCGAGTCAGTAGGGGAACGGATGGTGAAGCCGGGGAGGACAAGTCTTCGTGTAGCAGCAGGTTTGGCAATCATCTCTGCTGATGGCTCCTTTGGGGACACTGCTGATCTATCAATCTCGCCAGTGTAGTAAGGAGGAGGTGGATTGGCTTTATTTGCAACATGGATGGCAATCTCCACTTCAGCAGGTCCTGTGATGGAGTCTGAAGTATCAGCAGACTCCGTCTCCATGATTGCTAAGACTTCAGTAGGAGTAGCTGGCACAGCTGCTGTAGTGTCAGCAGGGGTTGGTTCAACAGTAGTCGCCACTTCTGTGATCTCATCGATCTCCTTGAAGAGCTCGATGGAGGAGCTTTTCTGATCATCAGCAATAGGGGACGAGTCAGCAGGGATTTAGTTGTCGATTTCATCAAAGATTTCATCCCCTGCTGACTCGGGAGTGAGAGGAACGGTTGTGGGGATATTTTCTTCAGAAGGAGGCTCCACATCAGATCCTCCAGCAGCAATGGCTTCAGCAACAGAATCTTCATCGTAGAGCTCCATGTAGAATTCGTAGATCTCCCTCTCCTCCTCGGTCAAGGTCGAGAGGTCAAATTCAGCAGGCATTGACTTAGATTTCTTTTTGGGCCTCTGAATTTGACTTGCTGCTCGCCTTTTCTTACTGTGTTGACCAGCAGGGACGCGTTCGTCGCTTCTAACATTGGGGGTTAAAGATGTTTGCCCCTGAGACTCTGCTAATCCCCTGGCTCTTCTTTCAGCAGCCGCTTTTGCTAGGGCAGTAGGGTTGCGCCCATAATTCTTCAGCAGGGATGGAGTGATCACCTTGCTGCTGATCAAGTTCTTGGCCTGGGTCCCTGCTGGGAAATTTGCTCCAAGTATTCCCTTGATCAGCAGGGACATAGTTCGTCCATGATGAATCTTCGTCTTCCTCTTGCTGGAGAATGATTCAGCAAAGACTTCAAAGAAAATTTGAGCCCAGTTGATTGGCTCTCCTGATTTCAACAAGGAGACGATAGAGATAACCTTTGCTGATGCCTCGTCCTGTGAGGTAAACTTACACAACAAGGTTTTTTGAAGAATATCCATCAGGAAGTCCCATTTTCTTGGGAAGTCCTTCCTCTTCTTGCTGGCATAAGTCTTGATATAGCCAAGATCAGCAAGGACAACAGGGGTGACAGTAGGTGGAGTCAGCAGACCCACACTTGGCATCTGTAGAACTCGGGCGATGCTTGCTGGAGTGATGAGGACCAGCTGACCACTTGAACGTCCGATAATATTGTGATCATGAACTTGTATGGTTGAGCATAACTCTCTGATTACTTCCCCATATATGGGAGTATCAGTAGAGATTACATAGCGTACCCCGCTGTTCCTCAACAGGGTTATAACTTCGGCAACTTCAGTATCTTCAGTATCAGCAAAGGAATCTAAGTCAATGACGGACTCAGATTCGATTTTATCCAACCAGTTGGCCATGTGTGCTAAAATTGATCGGAAAAGGTGTCGGAGAAGGTTTGCGGTAGTTTTCAGAAGGGTTTAGATGGTGATTATAAAGAGAGGTCAGAGCACTTGGTTTTGGTAAAAATTTGAGAAGGATTAAAAAGAGTTTATATAGGAGGTAAAAGAAGTTGAAGGGTTTAGAAAGTGGTAACTGCTTTGAGAAGGTGAAGAGTTAGTGGGAGAAAAATATGGGTAGTGGTGAGAATTAATTACCGAAGTGATAGCAGCCGTAAAAGATCATGGGGCAGAGTGGCATTTAATGAGGAAAAAGAATTTACGGCTAGGTATGATGACCTATTTTTCCGGGGGTGATGATGGAAATGAGCAGACTTGCTATAGCAATCCTTTGATGATATGGAAGGATAGAGAGATGAGTCAGCAGGGATAGCATCCTTGCTGATTTTATGGCTTCCTCTTGAGGTGGATATCAGCAGGGTCTTGTAAGCAATAGTTATCCCTTGCTCATTTTGGATGAAGCAGGATCATCCTTTGCTTATGGGATCAGCAAGGTTTAAGATGGTTTCTGAAACAACAGTTTCATCGAAGGGTCTCCCCTTTTGTTTGATATATTCAGCAATGTTAATGTGGATTTTTTAGCAGCATGTGGAGCTTGATCAGCAGGGGTTATTGCAGCAGGGTCTTTGACATTTCCAGCAGCGTCTATGACATTTTAGCAGCGTTTTCCATAGATTTTGAAATTTTCCCTATCGTTTGGACGTCTCCCCCTTTTAAAAATTTCTCAGCAAGGTTAATGTAGATTTTTCAACAACATTTGTATTTTGTCAGCAGGGATTCTTCTTTCAACAGCATCTTTGACGTTTCAGCAGGAGTTTACATAGTTTTTGAAACAGCTCTTTTGTCTGGACGTCTCCCTCTTTTTCAAAATTTCTCAACAAGGTTGATGTTTTTCAGTAGGGACTTTATCAACAACGTCTTTGTTCATTTCAACAGCATGAAATGCTTCTTTCAGCAGGGATAAATAGGTCTGCTGAGACATCAGCAGTGCTTTGCCTTTTCCTGAAATTAACTTGCTAAGGACGAAAGTCCTTGCTTAAGCAAACAATATGTTAGTAGCAAAAAGCTTATTCACAATTTAACATGCCTAATTCACCTATTAGTTTATTAAAACGATTTTCATCCAAGGATTTTGTAAAATCATCTGCTAATTAATTTTCAGTAGGAATATAGTTTATCTCTATTGTACCTTGCTGAACGTGATCTCTAATGAAATGATGCCTTATATCTATATGTTTAGTTCTATAGTGTAAAACAGGATTATAAGCAATGGCAACAACACTAGTATTATCACAGAATATAGGGATAGACTTGAAATCAAACCCGTAGTCAGCAAGTTGGTTTTTCATCCACAGAATTTGAGCGACACAGCTTCCTGCTGATATGTACTCAGCTTCAGTAGTGGATGTTGACACTGAGTTTTGCTTCTTGCTAAACCACGAAACAAGTCTTCCTCCAAGGAATTGACATGTTCCACTTGTGCTTTTCCTATCTATTTTACACCCAGCAAAGTCCGCATCGGAATATCTAGCAAGGTTGAAGTTAGAATCTTTTGGATACCATATTCCTAAGTTGGGAGTTCCCTTGAGATATCTGAAAATTCTCTTAACAGAAGCTAAATGTGATTCCTTGGGGTTAGCTTGAAAACATGCACAAATACATGTAGCAAACATAATGTCTGGTCTACTAGCAGTTAAGTATAGCAAGGATCCGATCATACCTCGATAGCTTATTATGTCTACGGATTTACCTTGCTCATCTTTATCTAACTTTGTTGCTGATGACATGGGAGTTTTCATAGGACTTGTTGATTCTAACCCAAACTTCTTAAGCAGGTCTTTGGTGTACTTCGATTGATTGATGAAAATTCCATCACCTCTTTGCTTAATTTGAAGTCCAAGGAAGAAGTTCAGCTCTCCCATCATGCTCATCTCAAATTTACTCTGCATAAGCTTAGCAAATCTTGCACAAAGTTTTTCATCAGTAGAACCAAAGATTATATCGTCTACATAGATTTGTACTAACAATGTTTTATCTTTATGCTTTCTAATGAAAAGAGTAGTGTCAAAGATTATATCGTCTACATAGATTTGTACTAACAATGTTTTATCTTTATGCTTTCTAATGAAAAGAGTAGTGTCAACTTTACCTCTACTGAAACCTTCATCAATTAAAAAGGAAGATAAAGTGTTATACCATGCACGTGGAGCTTGCTTAAGACCATACAAAGCTTTATCAAGCTTATATACATGTTAAGGATTGGCATGATCAGCAAAACCTAGGGGTTGCTCCACATAGACTTCCTCCTGAAGTTCTCCATTCAGAAATGCACTCTTGACGTCCATTTGAAACACCTTGAAGTCTTGATAAGCAGCATATGCAAGAAATATTCTTATGGCTTCGAACCTTGCTACTGGAGCAAAGGTTTCATCATAGTCTATTCCTTCCTCCTGAGAATAGCCCTTAGCCAAAAGTCTTGCCTTGTTCCTTGTGATGATTCCATCTTCATCCATCTTATTTCGGAATACCCACTTGGTGCCAATTACTGCATGATTCCTTGGCCTGGGAACAAGATTCCAAACTTTGTTCCTGCTAAATTGGTTTAGCTCTTCTTGCATAGCAAGAACCCAATCAGCATCAGCAAGAGCATCCTCAATTTTCTTAGGTTCCATTTGAGATAGGAAACTTAGAAAACTACTTTCATTTTGAGCAGATCTTCTTGTCTTTACTGAACTTGTAGGATTTCCAATGATCAAGTCTTCTGAATGAGACTTGGTCCATTTCATCCTTCTCGGTAGATCTGATCGAATATCTTGTTGTCTTAGTTCCTCCAAGTTGGGTTCATCATCTTTGACCTCAGCATGGGTGCTATCCAATGGAGCAGTGCTTTCTGAAGGTGCTTCAACAAGGTCTTCCTTAGTCTCTGCGGCTTGATGATTCTCCTTTGGTTCCTGCTCAGTTATAAGAGGGAGTGAACCACTTGGTTCCTCATGGTTAGTTTCATCAAATACTACATGAACTGACTCTTCTACTGTTAGAATCCTCTTAGTAAAAACTCGAAATGCTTTGCTATGATTAGAGTACCCTAAGAAAATACTTTCATCGGATTTTGCTTGAAATTTAGTTAAGTACTCCTTACCATTATTGTGAACATAGCAGGGGCATCCAAAGATTCTGAAGTAGCTTATGTTTGGTTTTCTTCCCTTCCATAGCTCATATGGAGTTTTGCTTAGAGTTGGATGAATGAGTGATCGATTTTGAGTATAGCAAGTAGTGTTCACTGCTTCTGCCCAGAAGTACTCAGGAAGTCTAGCATCAGCAAGCAATGTTCTTCCAGCTTCTTCTAAGGTCCTATTCTTTCTTTCAACCATTCCATTTTGCTGTGGAGTCCTTGGTGCAGAGAAGTTATGAGAAATTCCTTGCTCATCACAGAACTCAGTAAAGCCTCCAAAGTCAAACTTTCTTCCATGATCACTTCTTACTGACTTGATTCTGAGTTCTTTCTCATTTTGCACTTGTCTGCTGAATTTCTCACACTCTGCTAATGCATCATTCTTGTGAGCAAGAAATAATGCCCATGTAAATCTTTTGAAATCATCCACAATAGTGAATGCATATTTCATTCCACCAAGACTACTTGATATAGGGCCAAACAAATCAAGATGTAATAGTTAGAGGGGCATAGAGTTTGATTTTTCAGGTTTGCTTAAGGATTGTTTTGTTTGCTTACCAAATTGACAAGCTCTACACGGTTTTTCTTTTTCAAAGGAAAATTTAGGCAAACCCTTTACAAGATCTTTAGCAGCGAGTTTTGAAATTGTTTTAAAGTTTAAGTGTGAAAGTCTCTTATGCCATAACCAACTAGCATCTGCTGAAGCTTTAGCAAGAAAGCAGGTTGTTTCAGCAGGACTTAGCTTAGCCAAATCTACTACATAAACATTCCCATTTCTTGAACCAGAAAGCTTCAGAGAATTTGTTTGAAGATCTCTTACCTGACATTGATTGTCTAAGAAGGTGACCTTATGCCCTTTGTCACACAACTGGCTTATGCTAAGCAAGTTGTGCTTGAGACCCTCCACGTAGGCAACCTTGTTGAAGCAGACTAACCCATTTCCTGCTGAACCATATCCCCTAGTTCTTCCAGCACTATTATCTCCAAAGATCACTTGAGGTCCATCCTTTTCTTTGAAATTGGTGAGCAAGGCTTTATCTCCTGTCATATGTCTTGAACATCCACTGTCCAAGTACCAAATTTGTTCCTTGCTCACACCCTGCAAGACATAAGCAATTACTTTGGTACCCAGCAAGACTTGGGTCCATTAAGGTTAGTACCCTTGGGGACCCATACTTGTCTCATTTTTGGTTTTTGAGACCAACCAGTATAGTAAGGGTCAGTAAGGCAAAGAGAAGCTATGCGGCCAATCCTATGGCAACGATAGCATCTCAGATGCATCATGTTGTGATGTGTGTGCTGCTTACCTCTTCTCTTAGGTTGAGGTTGTTTCCAGTGTTTGCTCCCAACACAACCTTTGCTAAATTTCAAATTCCTCGCATTGTTGTGATTATAAGAAGGAGGAACATGGTTCTTGCTAAACTTTCCACCCTTGGTCTGTTTAGCACCATGTCCCTGCTTATAATTACGGTCAGCAGGGAATTTGTTCTTTAGCAAGGTAACATTTCTATTACCTTTGGTTGCAGTAGAAAGCACACACTTTGCTGAATGCACAGAGATCGTTCTGCTGATAGACTCAGCATCACTTTCTCCACTCTCTTCAGCAAGGACTTCGCAAGTCCCGGAGCCAAGTCCACTTCTATCTAGCATGCTTCTTTGGCTTTTCAGCAAGGCATATGTATTTGAAGAAGATTTGTTCCATGTGGAGATTGTAGTAGTTAATTTCTCAACTTGGGAGGTTAACTTAGACTCTCTCTCTTGAGAGTCTCTGAGATGCTGTCTAAGCAGGGTCCTCTCATCATCAGCAGCAAGTAACTCCAAATTCTCAGCTTGCACTTTTTCAAGTGTAAGCAAGATTTCAGAGTTCTTGCTCCTTAGTTGATCAAACTCTGCTAAAGCAATTCTCAGCAATCTTCTATATCTATGCCACTGAGATGCAACATCCTTAAGCAAGGAACACAACTCAGCTTCAAAAATATCAGGAGAGTCAAAATCAAATACCTCAGCAAGGTCGACCTCCTTGCTTGTCTCAGATTCTCTAGCTATTAAGCAGAGGTTGGCTACTTCTGCTCCTGAGTCCTCTGAGTCACTGTCACTGTCACTCCATGACTTTTCAGCAAGAAGACCCTTGTCTTTTTTGAAGTTTGAATTGTTCTTTTGCTGATATTTCTTCTTGTAGTATTCTTTTCCCTTGCTTATATCATTAGCAGGGAATTTCTTTTCATCTCTTGCTGAACTTCGGCAATCAGCAGCATAGTGGCCTAGCTTCTTACAATTATAGCATAGATCCTTTTATGGATCTCTGTTACTGCTGCTTGTATTTCTTCTGAAGTTTTCTCTATCCATTTTCATGAACCTTCTGAACTTTTTGGCTAGCATAGCCATATCTTCGTCACTATCAGCAGACTCTGAGTCAGAATCTGCTTGTTGCTTTGGCTCAGCAGCCTTTAATGCAACTCCTCTATCTTTCCTCCTTGGCTTTGAAGTGGCATCCCTTTGAGCCAACTCTATTTCATATGTAAGCAGGTTTCCGTATAGTTGTTGTAGATCAGTAGTATGCAAATTCCTTAACTCCTTCATAACAGTGGTCTTAGGATCCCACTGCCTTGGTAAAGATCTCATGAATTTGAGATTTATGTCCTTTGTGTCATAGGTTTTTCCTAGAGCACGCAAGTTATTAAGCAGGACAGTAAATCTTTCATACATAGCAGTGAGATTCTCCCCCTGCCACATGCTGAACATTTTATATTGTTGAATAAGCAGGGATTGCTTATTCTCTCTGACTTCTACTGTTCCTTCATTGAGTACCAGCAAGGCATCCCACACTTCTTTAGCAGAGGTGCAGTTAGACACGCTTTCAAACATTTCTTCTTCAAGAGCCATGAAGAGAATGTTCATTGCCTTTTTTGTTGTAGCCTACCAATTTCTTTTCTTCATCAGTCCATTCCTTCCTTTGCTTAGGAATAAGCTTATTTGGATCATCAGAAGATAACTTTTCTGGAATGTAGGGTCCAACTTTTATTGCTTCAAATAGTTCCTCATCAATGGCATCCATGTATACCTGTATTCTCAATTTCCAATTAGCAAATCTATCTCTGGTACACATAGGAGGCTTGCCACCAAAATCACTTCTTAAAGCCATTAGAAAATTTAAGTTAGGATCCTCTCAAGCTTTAGGGCTTAGCAAAGAGAGTTAAGCTCTGATACCACTTGTTAAGTCCCAAAGGGTAAAAAAATACTAGAAGGGGGGTTGAATAGTGTTTTTTAAAAATTAAGTCTTGCTTAGAAAACTTTACTGATTTAAAACACTTCTTTATTATAAAAGAGTTTCT
This sequence comes from Centella asiatica, assembly GCA_014636745.2. NCBI lineage: Eukaryota > Viridiplantae > Streptophyta > Magnoliopsida > Apiales > Apiaceae > Centella > Centella asiatica. Next base: position 18,988,239 of record CM025781.1, read on the forward strand.
TATGTTTTCAAAGAATTTAGCAGCGGAATTTGTTTAAGCAAAGTACCCCTTAGTTTTTGTAGCAAAGGTTAATGGCTAGAAGTAGCAAAGATAGTAAGTCTTTTCTGAAGGAGTTCAGCAGGACTAAAGCAAAGCACAACAAAGCAGGTAAATAATATAAAAGATAAGCAGGAGAATATAAAAGATAAGCAGGAGTAAAGATAGAATTTTTATAGTGGTTCGGAAGAATCCTACTCCACTCTTCTTCTCTTTTACTTGAGAAGGCTATCACTAGAACTTGTTCACACAGAACAATTAGCGGAAGGACACGTAGTCTAATTTACAATAGGTCACTTAGACCAACTTAGCAGGAGGACACTTAGTCCAATTTGGTCACACAGACTCTAGGAAGATTTGAGAAAATCTTGCTTGCTATCTTCAAGTAGATTGCTCCTTAGTTGAGCAGATAGATAGCACTTGTTCAAGCTTTATGATGTCTTGCTGAAGTCTTTTTGATGTCAGAGAGTTTTGTTCAGTTGGAGGTAGTTGGTTAGTCATAAATGAAATTTATGAATTCTATTTATACTCCTTCAGAAAATCTATCCGTTGGGAATTTTGAAATAGATCCGTTGGAGTGTACTATTCTTGATGTGACTTGTACCTTTTCAGCAGTCCTTGCTTAGTTCAAAAAGTTAACCGTTATTCTATCTTCTAGTGTCCTTCAGAAGAGTTTCCTAGAAGTTGACTAAGCAGGGGTTAAGATAAACTTTTTTGACAATCTTTACTCTGATAAGCAAAGGATCTTGCTTACTAAAGTCCTTGCTTATTTCCATTCTAAGCAGGACTATACTTGGAAAATTCTTCATGTCTTCAGAATCCTTCATAGCAGGCTTATCAAATCAGCAGACTTCAATGGTGATCAAAACTCCTTGCTTAACTACAAGTTATATCCACCTAACATGCTGGATATTTTTCTAAGTCCTTTTACAACATATAAGCAAGGACTATATTACATAATCAATTTTTATATATTTTGAATAATAAAAGTTTAAGCAAGGATAATATAAGCAGGGGTGTAATAACAATTTTCTTTGCTTCCCTTGTTGACAAGCTGAACATAATCCTTCTTGAATGAATTCTATATGAGGTAGTCCAGTTACCAACTCTCTCTTCACCAAATCATTGATAGCCTTGAAGTTTAGGTGAGAGAGCTTCTTGTGCCACAGTCTGCTCTCATCAGGGGTTGCCTTGCTGTAGAAACATGATTCTCCACTTACTGAATTGAAATCAACAATGTAGAGATCTCCTTTTCTTATCCCTAACAAAACCAGCTTCCCATCATCATCATATGAGATCAAGCACTGATCCCCTTTAAAAGAAATGATGTATCCTTTATCACATAGTTGGCTTATGCTTAACAAGTTGTGCTTAAGCCCATCAACTAGTGCTACATTTTCAAATGAGACATTCTCATTTGCTGTTTTGCCATAACCAAGAGTCAATCCATTGCTGTTATCACCGAATGAGATCACTGGACCAACCTTCTCTTGGAATTCTGTGAGCAGAGATTTGTTTCCTGTCATGTGTCTTGAGCAACCACTGTTTTGAAACCAGATTTGACTGCATTTGACTTTTTCCTGCATGCAAAAAATATTTAATTTGTTTTTGGTACCCAATTGATTTTAGGTCCTCTAGGTTTAGTCACAATTAAAGGTAAAACAACTTTTTCTTTATGAGTGAATTGGCAAATTTAAAACTTTCTCCTTTTTAGGAGCTTTAACTTTTGCTTTTGATTTATTAACAATTTCCTTATTTTTACCCTTATGGATACATGCTTGAACAAAAGGTAAATCATCAGCATATAAAATTGTGTCAGTTAAAATTTGTGGTTTTTCTTTACACTTAAAAGATAAATGATTATTACTACCACAATTCCAGCACACTTTTCTGGGGGCTTCATGAATGGAAATGTAATTACTATCCATGTTTACACCTAGCTTATCATTCCTATTCTTTGTATTTTCCCCTGACAGGCCTTTTTCCCATGAAGGGCTACGATGGCCTGATGCACTCTTTCCCCCTGATGACTGTGTATCCACTGATGCACAGTCTGAATCTTTTCTAGACTGGAGGTTTGAGTGCTTTGGCAAGAATAGGTTTCTTGCCTCTCCCACCACTTGTGAAAGCTTCACTCATCAGGAAAACATTCCCTTTTTCCAACTTTGTTATAGCCTTTACAAACTTAATAGGTTATAATGGCCTTTTTCCAAAGCTAGCTGCATTTTCAACCTCAATGGGAGTTTGCTTCACTAGAGTCTCTCCATAGCCTAAACCAGATTTGGGATTAGATTTTTGACTATTCAACTGATCCTCCAGTTTTTTGCTGGACTCATTCCATTTCTTTATGACTTCCCTTTCCCTAAACCAGATTTGGGATTAGATTTTTGACTATTCAACTGATCCTCCAGTTTTTTGCTGGACTCATTCCATTTCTTTATGACTTCCCTTTCTTGACTTAGAAGATTGGATGTCTATTCTTCTCTTTTAACAGCACAATCAAGGAGATTTTTAGTCCTTGAGAGTTCTTTTTCAAGACTCTCAAGTCTATTGAGTTCAGATTCAAAGAGAGTGTTTCTTGTAGTCAAAAACTCATTTATTTTCTGCACTCTCTCAGTCTCAGCTACTGCACTCCTCAGGGTGTCATAAAGATCATTTATCTCACAAGTCATTTCCTTAACAATTTTAACACAATCATTTTTAGACATGTTAGAGGAAATTTCAAGACTTACTTGTGAGCTACTACTGTTAGTGGATGAGGCCATCAGGGCTAGGTTGACATATTCTTCATTGACTTCTTCATTTAAGTCAACCCAGTCCTTTCCCTCAGCAATGTAAGCTTTTCCCTTCTTGGAAGCATTAAGAAGGTCAAAGTACTTTTTCTTATAATCCACTTCAGCTTCCTTTCCCCTGGATTCACCTTCCTTTGAGGTCTTGCGACACTCATTTGCAAAATGGCCCATTTTATTGCATTTGTAGCACTTTATTCTTTATTTGTCAATAAAGTTTTTAGTGTTACCAGGCTTCCTTACTGAAAATCTTTTGGATCCTGCAAGCTTTTGAAATTTCAGCTTGGAAATCCTTTTTGCAAGAAAAGTCATGGTTTCATCCAGCTCCTCTAACTCTTTAGGAGTATATTCATCTTACTTTGAGTCAACTTCGTTGTCCCCTTCCATTTCAGCATCCCCTGACTGCTGCTTCATCAAGACACTTGGTCTTGCTTCTCCCTTGTCCTTCTTGGCAGCCATCAGGGCTACATATTTAAGCTTCCTAGCATCCCCTGACATTTCAGATCTTTGTTGAACTTCAAGTTCATATGTCTTTAGGGTGCCATAAAGCATATTCAAGTCTAGAAGATTCATGTCCTTGGATTCCCTAATGGCGGTCGTCTTAGGATCCCATGATATTGGAAGGGCTCTGATGAACTTTCTGTTCACATCTTTATTTGCATAGGCCTTCCCATATATTCTCAGGTCGTTTACCAACCTGTTAAACCTGTCAAACATCTCAGTGAGTGTTTCGCCATTTTTCATCGTGAACCACTCATACTGTTGTGTTAACAGCTGTAGTTTGTTCTCCCTCACTTCCTCAGCTCCATCACAAAGGATTTGTATGGTATCCCATATAGACTTAGACGTTGTAAAATTCATAATACTGTTTAGCATATCATCATCCAAGCCGTTATATAGATTGCCTGTAATTTTGAGATCCTTCTTCACCTTTTCTCTTTCCTCTGGTATCATTTCATCAGTTGTCTTTGGAACTAATTTTTCTGGAATACTGACTCCATTGACAACTTCTTGAGGAATGAGCTTCTTTGGAACGTGAGGGTCTTCCTCCAGAATCTGCAAATATTCATCATCGATTGCTCTTAGATGAACTATCATTTTTTGTTTCCAGAAGAAGTATTTTCCCCTTTCCAACATGGGGACTTTACTATTTCCTGCTTTGTTGGCCATTAAATATGATAGTTTAGCAAGTGTAATCTGCTAGTAGGCTCTAATACCAATTGTTAAAATAAAATAGCCTCAAGTGTTTGTAATGGGGGATGTGGCGGGGGAGGGGGGGAATTCAAACACTCAAGACTTTTTCTTCTTTTTCAACCTTTTTGAACAACAGGAAATAGCTACAATACTTAGAAAAACAAAAACAGACAATCAGATGAATATACGTATTCAAGTTAAAATAGATATATTAAAACTTGAGGTTTTTTTGGAAATCTGGTTAATCACAACTGTGATTAATCAGCTACAAATTCTGTAATGAATTACAGCTTCTAATTCACATTCACTAGCTTCTAACTTTCTTTGAAATATTTCTCTCAAGATATATTATAAAGCTGCTCTAGTGATTTGTATGCTTTAGTGTTTTATGATCTGCTGGATAATCTCTGTTTTTTGTAATGAAATATCTTTTGCATATATAGATGATCAGTTGTTGAAATCACGTGCGTAGACGTGCTGCTCTTTTTAACTTTGCCGTATATATGTCACATTGTTGTCCTTTAGAAACTATATGTCAGACTGCTGCTACTTTTGTTGCTTCTTTTTCATTCCCTGATCTGCGTGCATTTAATGTTCGAGAGATGTCATTGGACCAGCAAACTTCAAGAGATATGTTTCCAGTTAATATCTCTTGCTTCTGTTACAAGCTTCATCGATTTGCGTGTTAGACCTGATGACGAGTGCATGCAATCATAACCATCCACTGATGGTAAGCCCTGATGTGAACTTGGTCAGTGCTTCTGGATCCCTTGATGACAAGTCTTGTTAAAGATTGAATCAGTGCTTCAAACTTCACTTGAGTTTACCAAGTGCTTCTTGATCCCCTGATGTTATGACTTACGACATACACTGATGGCTTCCACTAATGCAATGTTGAGCTTTCCCCCTGACGGGTTTCCCTGATGGGTTGGCTTGACACTGTCATACCCTGATGTCTTACCCTGACAGGTGACATGTCTTGATCATGCCCTGACGCGTTCCCCCTGATGAGTTTGGCCAACCACTGCCACACCCTGACACGTTCCCCTGATGGATTGGTCTGCCTTTGTCATCCCCTGATGGGTTCCCCTGATGAACTTTTAACCATTGAAGCTTTGTTTGGAATATCTGATATGCGGAATACTTCAATTATTTTAGAGTAACAACAGATATTCCTCTTCACTTATCAAGTCCTTCAGAAGTTCCATTTTACGACTTGTTTTGTGAAGAGTTGATCATCCCCTGACGAATATGTCACATCCGTGTCCCAAATCGTATATTCGTGAACATGCATTCCATTTGATATTTGACATTTGCATTGTTTTTATTGCATAAACAATAATATATCAGTCCATATAGATTAAGAATACATCATTTAGAAAGCAAGCATAATTAGAACGCTTTTAAAAGGAGAGTTAGGATGTCAAAAATGCAGATTTCGTTTAAGGGGGTAATTAGCGGTTATTATGAAGCTTTTGTGCCATTTTGCAATTTCATATTAGTTGAGACCCTTAGTAGAAAAAGTAGAAATCTGCACCTAATTTTGGCTGCATTAGGCTGCTGTCTTCAAGTCAAAAAAGGAAAAAAAAAGGGGTGGGCAGCCTTGTTTGACCAAACCAAGCACCTTGCCACCTCATGCTTGGTTTGGACTAAACAAGAAGCCACTAGAACATGAGGGACAGCCCATTTTCGGCTGGAGAACACTTAGAGAGACAGAAATCAGTAGGAACAAGAGAGAACAGGGGAGAACAAGCTGAACAGATTTTCTAGCATAGCAGATTTTTAGCATAGCAGATTTTGCTAAGTTGTGCAGTTTTTGCAGCTGATCAAGTGAGTTCTTCCCTTCCATTCTTTTGTGTTTAATAACCTGCACTTCAGTAGCATATTGGAGTTATTAGATGTTAATGAAATAGAGTTTGCATATTGATTCAGTTGGCTAGAAAAGTAGTTTGCTGCTGCACTTAGTTTCTGCTGAAATTAGCTTGCTGTTGCTGCTGAAATTAGCTTACATCATGCATCATAGCCATGTTTCATGCATATAGATTGGTACTTATGCATGGTGAATGAGTTTTAAACATGTCAATATGTGCTATAGGAGAAGAGAACTTCGGGAGCAGCGAGAGGGGAGGTCAACAACGTTAGTTTCGCTGAATTTGTGAGTAAACCCATGGTATACTTATGTGTTATATTTGTGTATCTTGGATAATATATGATTGTTGCTTATTGTATCATGTCTATATGGGATTACTTGCTGTGTTTGATGAGTTAAATGTGTAATTGACAGTTTGGTGTACAAGCTGAAAATATGTGCTATTGGTAATTGTAGTGATCCGAACTATATTTGGAATGTTATCAATATGAGGAATTATGTATATGAGCTATTGGTACTGAATTGAAATGAGAACTATATGTATATTGTGCATTTGATTTCATATGACTTAAAGGAAATGGTATGGCTGATGTGTTCAGGTA
>CM025781.1:18994739-19011887 GCA_014636745.2 Centella asiatica
TTGAAATGTAATTGCTGTTTATTTGTTATTCGAGTTGGGTCTTTACAGAATAAGTTTATCATCAGTGGATGCTAAACTTGTGCAGATATTAAGGTTTATAAAATACCTTAAGTATTTACAGATGCACAACATATTCTCTAAACATCATCATCATTAATTAACTCTAACACATCCCCTGATGACTATTCCCATATGGGTGAACCATCTCCTGACGGGTGAAATTGTCCACTGATGACTAGTCATCCCCTGACAGGTAATTTATCCCCTGATGACCAGTCATCCACTGACGAGTAAATTGTCCACTGATATCCACTCTTATACGTAGTTTGCCTCAAGGGAATAAAGTATAATTTCTTCTATTTTATTAAGAAACTTTTATTAATTATTTTTAAAACTCATCACTTCAGTTAGGAAGTTAAGACAGTAAAAGTTTTCAAACATCACATGTGCATTTTTCTCATAACTTTATCAATGAAATAGATTTCTCATGTTATATGCATGTTTTATAGTGTGTCTCACTCAAGAGTGAATTGAAATTGATTTTATTGCACTGGACCGAGGCAAGTATATATTCAATCTGATGCTTATTTCAATTTAACGCATTATCTTTTGATTTGATATAAGTACAAGGCTATGATTCATATATTTCAATGGCTTTTATGAATGAGAATGTTATTCTTTAAATTCCACTAGCATGATATGATTGAATGTGCATGAATATAACTAAACTTTGATTTATCAGTACTCTTTAATGCTATATCCATGCAAACAAATAAGAATGATATGTCCCTTAAATGAGTTATGCCACATGGTTGGCTAGAGGAAAGGAAAAGTGTTGATTTTTTCTGTCACCTGACCTAGAGGAATTATAAGTGACTACATACGTTCACACAAGGAGGGATCATATGGTCATAGTTAAGCCAACTGTATACCGTATGGTTAGCAGATCTAACGGGTTTAGCCCCCGATGGATATTTTGAGAAAGATATACATAGGTGGATTCATGTCTTTCTTCGAGGAGGGTTACACATTGTTTATCATCAGTAATCCTCGAAGTTCTTCAAAGATTTCTAAGGCATTGGTATTGTTTCACCGAGCCTCAGAAATAGAATTGAACCTCTATTAACACTGTAGTTTTGCTCCTCTGATTTGTTTATATACTTGCTGAGCGTAAATCGCTCATCCTTGTTGAATTTAATGTCTTGCAGGGCATGGTACAAAGGCTAAACCCTTTGACAAGGGGAAAGCAAAGATGATTGATTACTGAGCTTGTGTTGACCCTATGGGTGGCCACTAAGGAAGGAAGAAGATGTTTGGAAGTTGTAATGTTATGGACTGTAATATAAAGATAGCTTAGCTTCCGCTAGAATTTTAATATATTGGGATGTAATAACTCGTTACTATTCTCTTTTAACTTTAATTATGCTATGAAAGGATATGACGTTATCTTTATTTTCCTTTTAACGGAACCCTGATTCGATAAGAGATTTTGGGGCCGTCACATTGAGTCCTTAGTAAATCTTAGATTTTAACAACTTGCGTAGAGAACAATTCAGTAAAACATGTACATTCAATAACATGAGAAATCTCAACTTAATTATCTATGAGGATACACATGCAAAGTGTTTGTAAAATTCTCAAGTCTGTGATTGACTAATTGAGTCGTAATTTGTTGAATTGGGATTTGGTTGGAATCGAATCGGAGTCTGAGAGATTTTTGGATCGATAATACGTCGTTTGTACGCTCCCGATAATTTAATTTATTTGTTGGAGGCCTTAGATTAATTAATTAATTTTAGTTTAAATGATTTTATTAATCATTTATCATTCATCAAAATTTGTTCCGTAATTATTATTTAATTGTTTCAATTAAACAATAATCATTTATTAATTAAATCTTAATCATAAAAGATTTATAGGCCTTTTATCATTTATTAAACATTTATTCTTAAATTATTATTTAATTTCTTTACTTAAATAATAATTATTTATCAATCAAATAATTTATTTCTTATTTACTTTTGAATTAAATAATTTATTGATCATTTAATATTCATTAATTATTTTAATTAAATAATAATTGATCTTAATTCATCAATTTAATTAGGTAAGAATTACTGCTCAATTAAATAGGAAAGAAAAAGTCTTAGTGTTTGATGTACGGTCGTGCATCAAACCAAAATTCTTAGTGTTTGATGTACGGTCGTGCACTACTGCATGACCAGGCCGTGCATCAAACCAAAAAATAAACTTTTCTCCCAGATCTAGTGCACGGTTGTGCGCCACTGCACAGTCAGGCCGTGCACTACCCTTCTGAACTAATTTTACAAATAAACTTCAATTTGAGTTTCAAGAAACTTCAAACAAAAAGTTTGAGACATAATTTCTGCAATAAATAATTGAGAAACCTTGAAATAAAAAAAATTGTTCCGTATGCCAACTTAATTTCATGTCCATGCATAAAACGAGTTATTTTTTTCAATTTTCTTTTGCATAATATTAATAAAAAGTTCTTATATTTGTTTTCTTATAAGTTAACGCATTCCGTATTGAAGTCCTAGAGCAGTACTCAATTTAATGGATTGGATCCGAATATTAATGGTACATAATATTCCCACAACCACAATTTCATATAAAATTGGCAAAAAAAGTACTCGTGTGTCCATGTATACACATTCATACGTACACATAAATTGTTATGGATATATTTTATGCCGTTAATACTTCATTATTAGATTTCAATCTATCGAATTGGGTATTCTTCCAAGACTTAAACCCAAAATGCGAAATTAGTGGGATATTAAAGAAAGGGGTAAAGCTTATCAGACGTCTCCAAACCATTTCACTTGGTACAAATGCTGTTTTTTGACAATCTTATTAAATCCAACATAAAATGCACATTTTCAACATTAAATCAAGACACATACATATTTTGTTAAATTTAATAAAACATTTCATGATTTCGGCACATTTCAAAAAATATTTGCACAAAATAAGATGTAAAAAATATTTGGAGACCAAACGTGCACAATTGATACAGTTCTGAAATGATGAAAGAGATTTTCCCTAAAGAAATGGACAGAAAACGTATCTCCATTTAATTGTTCAAGTTTCCTCAAGCCCTCAACTACTAGATACTCCATTTAGTCCAAGCTAACTTGGCTGTGATAAACTTCATGAGAGATTTTTTTTTTCATTGGACTAAAAGAATGCAACAGTGTTACAACTGCTTAATAAAGTAATAATAATGTTGGGATCTATTGTAATGCACCGTTGGCAGAATTATCTGCTATCTGTCTAACTGAAATGACTTTATCTAGAGTTTGGTTTGGGACTGTAATTCCACTAGTTTCCATGTCCGCAACTATAGCAAGAGCTGCATCAAGCTCCCCAAGGTCCAGGCACAAGGTGATAACTTCATCATACAAGGGGCTGCAAGGACAAGAAAGCATAGTCGAAAAGTCAAAAACCCAAAAAATTACTTTCATTAAAACTCTGAAGCGACATGATTAGAAAATTTTGTATTACAATTTAAAAACCTAAACAAGAAACTAAATGATGGATAAAACACTTAGTTTTTTCAAAAGATTAACTTATGTATTGAGAGTAGTATCAGATAAAGAGAGTTTCTGTGGGGATTCCAATTCAGCATCAAAAAAAATTTTATTTTCACATGGTCGGGTCTTAACAAGATTTATATTATGAAAGAACGCGAAAATAAAAATAAATCTTCTTCTGTATTAATAATTATCAATCATAATGAAAGAAATCCTAATGCAGATACGAAGATGAATTATCCAACTGCTGCTACACCAACCAATGTAGCAACCACTACCACCAATTTGTCGCAAGCAACCGACATCCCTCTTCTTTTTTTTGTGTTTGTGCATCTTTGGGATGGGGGGTGGGGGTGGGGGAGGGGGGACGCGTCATCTACTTTGTTCACTATTCCAGTAAGCCCCCTGATTCTCCTCCATACACAACCATCAGATCCGTAAGGGCAAGAAATAGCTAGCACCTGAAACCCATCAGTCCACTGCCCATCAAGACCCGACTCAAGTCCCATATTCTGTCTATGCAGCGGCAATTGAGTTCAGTGCAATGCTGCATCAATTGATCCAGGGTGTACAAATAATCAATGGTTGGATATAAAAGGCGACGAACAGTAGCATGTGAAAGAAGACAATTAACACTTGCAACTTAGATGGGCAGCAAGAGGGCCTTTGAATCTGACAACCGTTTCCAAAGACATGAATCCTAGGAAAGACGTACCCTTTGAATTTGACTATGATTTGGGGTCTGAATGAAATTGGTGTTAAAAAGACATCCTATTCACCAGGGCTTTAGCTTTTGGTCTGGCGTTCGGTAATTGTTTGAAACATTTTATATCAAAAGGAAATGTAAGTTATAAGATACCTGCACCCAAAATTCAAGATACCAAGTTTGAGAAAAAGGATATGGGGCCCTATACTTCTCCACCTGAGATTGAAATTTCTAGAGACAGTTGACGGGAAAATATCAGAGCCTTGTTGGAAGATTAAATTTTATCATAATCAACTTTCTTAAATAGGATTTGTTGGCCAGTACATGCACGAAGACAAGACTTTATTCTCCCTCTCCCTCCCCCTTACTCACAAGCAAAACTGTCAACTGTCGTTGACCCCCAAGTCGCTGCTAGAGGCTGTGACCAACACAAAATTTTCAATCCATCTTCATGAATATCAGTCACTGCCAGCACTTGACTACAGGACTTGAAAATTCACCAGGAAACTCAGTCACACAATGATAAAATACATATCCAAGAAACCTAGACTTTGAGAAACCAAATCCTACCAAATCTCCACCTTGGCTCAAAATTTTCCCACTTCATATCCAGGAGATATGTCTCCTCTTCCAATGCCAACAACAAGAAGTATAACGAAGAACAAGCAACTCCAACACTGGCTTCCGGTTTTCCGAACTCCACTTCCGGAGTTTTCCACAAACTCCACCTTCTCCATGGCACTCATTGAATCGGAGTTACCCCTATGATGGCATTGTTACATGTAAAGGCTTGTAATGGCACATCACATATTTTCCACTCATTGTACACCGAGGTTCAGCATTGAGTGTATCATGTATGCTCTTTTTATGGATGCGCCAACAAAAGATATACAAGATGTTGTACTCACATATACCGGTGTTGATAGTAAATTAGAATGATCAAGAAATATCATAGAGTTCTAGGGTTTCAAGTTAAGTAGGAATAAGACCAAGTATATGGAGTGTAAGTTCTCCATGACAAGCTGTGAAGATCAAGAGTTGGTAAATATGCTAGGTGGAGAGATACACTTTTCGATATTCGGGTTCAATCTGCATAGGGGAATAAGATTGACGACGATGTAAGCCATTCAATCATAGCATACGACCAGAGCAGGGTGGAAGAAGTGGTGCAGTGCATCAGGGTTCCTGTGTGATCAATAAATTCCAGTTAGGCTAAAGGGAACTAATGCTATATATGGAGCCGAGTGTTGGCCAGTAAAGAAACAACATAAGCATAAAATAGGTGCAGCTGATATGAGGATGTTACAGGTGGGTGTGTAAGTATTTTATGAGAAATGAAGATATACGAAGCAAAGTTGGTATTGCACTGGTGGAGGAAACAACGAGAGAACAAAGATTTACGTGTTTGGGCAGATTCTTTGAAGACTATTAGATGCTTTGATGAGATGAGAAAAAGGAGTCTATAGTCGACAGCATAACATAGTAAGAGGAAGATGACGACCAAAACTTACTTGGGATATGGTACTACTAAACATGATTTGAAGGAGCAATAGATACACTGATGGAGGGACGGTGTTAGAGGTGTTAGAATGTAGTGGAGTAAAGCTAGGCAGACATGGTGCCTATAACCTATTAACTATGGCCCAAATTTAAATAGGCACAGTTTACTTCTCATTTTCCCATATATATCACGTACATTATCATATGATTAAGAACCTATCGTCGTACGGTATCCATGGTGTCCCATTATCGCCTAGGCGTCCCATGGCATTCTGGCAGTTGGCAACCGACATGACTCACCAAGACATCGTGACAACCATGGTAAAATTGTTGGAATTATGCCTACGAATAATTATATAAATAGATGAGTTAATTAGTTGTATAAAGGTTGTGTCGAAATAACTTAACATTCATTTAAATTAGGTAGTTGTAATGTTTTGCTAGAAACCAATTATAACTAACGAGATTTAAATAGTTTAGGCCCACAGTTATTTTAAATGAACCTACAGGGTTTTACACAAAAGAACTGGGTTATTAGTAAACAAAGTCAAATTCTAATTGGGATTGTGATATGTATATCAGTATATATATTATTATCAGTCTTTTGCCGTTTTGGTATTAGTATGCGAAGTCTGCAGTTTGTCAATATGATACATGAGATTTATGTTATATGCGATATATGAGATATTCAATGCATTGTATGTGATATATTGCATTATTATTATAACTTGGTATACTTGTATATGTATGTTGCTACGAATTGAGATTACGCTAAAGGTAAGAAATCAATGTGCTATATGGATATATGCCTGTTTTTGGTAAATTACAGTTTAAATGTGTAATATATTATGGTTATATATGATATAATCTAATTGTATATATGATATACATATGAACCACAAATCCATGACAACGAAGGTTTAATATGATTGAATAGAGGGATTACAGATTAATACAATTAGTCCAGATATACTATCAGAGGATATTATCCTATCGGTGGATAATATACTAGCAGTGGATAATATACTATCAGTAGATATTATATCATCAGAAGATAATTCCCTCAGTCGATACTATACTATCAGTAGATTTACTAATAATATACTGTCGAAGTATAAATCCTTCTATAAGGATCCTCATCGGAAGATAAATCCTCTTCGGGGAATAGTTCCTCACCGGAAGATAATTCTTCATCGGAAGATAATTCCCTATTGAGGATAACTCCCATCAGAGGATATAAATCCTCATTGGAGGATAAATCTTCATTAGCAGATAATCCTTCAATGGAAGATAATCCTTTAATGGAGGATAATTTTTCTTGGTTTCAGGTGCTAAAATATGATTTCTTAATTAGTTTAATTTTGGGATTACACCACATCATGACCCCTTTTATGTTTGATTTGATCATGTTTATTAACTAAGATGTATAGACATGAATTGAACAAACTAAATATTGTCTAAAATTAAGTAATCAAGACTTACCAGTCCAACACATGTTAAGGTTTATATCGTTGAAAAAAAATAGGTTTGCCAAAGTAGAGCATTATTTGATTATATAAGCCAAACATGATGGATAACAGTTATCCATATGGGAATATTGGTTTACTTAACATGGTTATCAAAACGGTTTTGGACCTAAAGTCGACTGTTAGAATATTCTACCATAAGATGATGGATCCTAACAACAAAGAGTTGTATGAGATGCAATTGACAATTTGTTGTCTAACTAAAATAACAGTCTTGAGTGTTAAGCCAAAGCTTTCTTGAGTTTTAGTTATATGTGGATCTTTGATTTTATTATAATTTGAACATGTCACTTATTAGTTGCATAATTTTATTTTGTTGTAGACTATCACTCCAAATGCTACATCTTTTTCACTCTGGTCCATCCTTGAGAAGGACAAGCTGATTGGATCAAATTTCCTAGACTGGCATAGGAACTTGAGAATTTTTCTCAAGCAAGAAAAGGACTATGTCCTTGAAAAGCCACTTCCAGTGAACAGGCCTACACCTTCAACACCTCATAAGGAAAGAGAATCATATCAGAAGTATGCTGATAACTCTATTGATGTCTCTTGCCTTATGTTGGCCACCATGAATTCGGGATCTGTAGAAGCAATTCAAAAATGTGGAAGCATACGATATGATCAATAGCCTGAAAATTTTGTTTCAAGAGGAAGCTCGCATTGAAAGGTACAGATTCAGTGTTAGCTTGCTAAGGGTGTTGCTGTAAGTCCTGATGTAATCAAAATGATTGGCTATATTGATAACCTTGAAAGATTGAATTTCCCAATCAGCCAAGAGTTGGCTACAGATATCATTTTGAATTCTTTGTCTAGTAATTATCGTGATTTTGTTATGACCTATAACATGCATAATCTTGACAAGACATTGATGGAATTACATGGGGCACTTAAAAGTGTTGAACAAAACATCAAGAAGGATCCTACTCCCAATGTTCTAATGGTAGAAAAAGGGAAAGGTTTTAAGAAATAGAGCAAAAGCAAAGATAAGGGTAAAGGTAAAGGCAAAGCCCCAACCAAACCTAAACCTGAATCTAAGCCCAAGTCTAGTCCTTCTCAAGATGTTGTCTGCTTCCACTGTGAGGAGCCTGGACATTGGAAGAGAAACTGTAAAAAATACTTGGAAGAATTGAAAAGGAAAAAGGGAAGTGAGACTTCTAATTTAGGTATTTATTTTATCGAAGTAAATGTTACAACTTTTAATTCTACTTCGTGGGTATTAGATACCGGCTGTGGTTCTCACATTTGTGGAAATGTGTAGAGACTAAAGAGAAGTAGAAATCTAGCAAAAGGCGAAGTGGACCTATGTGTAGGCAATGGAGCAAGAGTTGCTTTAGCTGTAGGAACAGTATAATTGTCTTTGCCTTCTGGCATGTTTTTGCAACTTAATAATTGCTACTATGTACTTGCTATAAGCAGAAACATCATTTCTATTTCTGTATTAGATATGGATGGTTTTAATTTCATTATTAAGAACAACTATTGTTCCTTTTATCGTAATGAAATATTTTATGGAAATGCTCAATTACAAAATGGTTTGTATGTTCTAAATCTTGAAATGCCTTATTTGATTTAGAATCATATGATATTTGAAAATCTTGTTTATTGGGAAAGATGACAAAAATCCCTTTCACTGGCACAAATGAAAGGGCTTCAGATTTTGTGGGACTCATACATACTAATGTGTATGGATCATTCAATGTAAGGAGTGTTTCCGTACTTCATTACATTTACCGATGATTTTAGTAGATATGGTTATGTTTATTTGATGAAACATAAGTCTAAATCTTTTGAAAAGTTCAAAGAATTCAAGAATGAGGTACGAAATTAACTTGGAAAGATGATTAAAGTTCTTCGATGTGGACAGGAAAAGTTACTAGTATGTTTTTTCTTAAGATTTGGGGTTATCATGCTTATGTTAAAAGACTTATTTCTAATAAGCTTGGTCCCAAATCAGATAAACACTTCTTTGTTGAGTATCCTAAGGAAACCAAGGGATACTATATTTACAACCCAACTGAGAACAAAGTGTTTTTTGCTAAGAATGGTGTCTTTTTGGAAAGAGAGTTTCTTTCTAAAGGAACCAGTCGGAGTAATATTGATCTGGAAGAGATAATTGAGCTACTAGAGAATTATCTGATTAATGAGAATTCTCCTTTGCATGATGATGCTCAAGTGGTGCAACAAACAACTGCTGAATCTACACAAACACCAAATATTCTTCGTCAATGTGATTGGGCACATAGATTACCTATGGGGTATGCGTTACATGTGACCGATCATCACCATCTATTGTTGATAGAAAATGATGAGCTTACGACATACTTAAAAGCTATGATGGGCGATAATTTTGATAAATGGCGTGAAGCCATAAATTCTGAAATAAAATCCATGTATCAAAACAAAGTATGGACTTTGGTTGATCCACTTGATGGTGTAAAACCTATTGGGTGTAAGTGGGTTTTTAGGAAGACAATCAACATGGATGGTAATGTATACCTTTATAAAGCACGACTAGTGGCTAAAGGTTTCAAGCAATTTTATGGCATTGACTATAATGAAACCTATTCACCAGTTGCGATGCTTAAATCCATTCGGATACTCTTAGCCATAGCCGCATATTATTACAGTGAAATTTGGCAAATGGATGTAAAAACAACTTTTCTTAATGAAAATATGTCTGAGGACGTGTATATGACACAACCTGAGGGTTTTACATTTCGAAAAATGGTTGGGAAGATATGTAAGCTTCAGAAGTCCATTTATAGACTGAAGCAAGCATCACGAAGTTGGAACATTTGTTTTAATGAAGCGATCAAAGAGTTTGATTTCATTAGAAATGAGAACCCTGTGTATACAAAAAGGTTGGTGGGAGCACAATTGTGTTCTTAGTGCTATGCGTAGATGATATACTTTTGATGGGAGATGATATTACTATGCTTGGTTGAAAAAATGTTTTTCAATGAAAGACATGGAAGAAGCGACTTATATCTTAGGAATTAGGATCTATCGAAATAGATCAAAACAACTCTAGGATTAAGTCAAAGTATGTACATTGACAAAGTCTTGAATGGATTTAATATGCAATGGTCCAAGAGAAGTCAAGTTCCTATGTCACATGGTATAAGTCTTAGCAAAACTCAGTGTCCTTTAACACATGTTGAGCAAGACCGTATAAGTAAAGTTCCATATGCGTTTGCAATTGGTTCAATCATGTATGTCATGCTGTGTACTCCTCCTGACATTGCTTATATTTTGAGCATGACAAGTAGATATCAGTCAGATCCAAGAGAAGGTCATTAGACTGCGGTTAAGAATATCCGGTACTAAAGGAGGACTACATATGTATTCTTGATCTATGGAGGTAAGGAACAACTTATTGTAAGCGGTTTTTGTGATGCTAGTTTCTAGATAGACAGATGATTTCAGATCACAATATGGTTTTATCTTTTGTTTGAATGGTGGTGCAGTATATTGGAAAAGTTCCAAACAGGATACTATAGTTGATTCTACAATAGAAGTCGAGTATATTGCTGCTTCAGAGTCGTCCAAGGAAGCAATATGGATTCAAAAGTTTATCAAGGAGCTAGGTGTCGTTCCAAGTATTTCGAATCCGGTAGACCTCTATTGTGACAATAATGGAGCCATAGCATTGTCTAAGGAACCCCGATCCAATCAAAATTCCAAACATATACTTAGACGTTACCATTTGATTCGAGAGTTTGTTGACAGATGTGATGTAAAAATATGTAAGGTTCATACGGATTCAAATGTTTCCAAACATGAGTGTCATTGTATTGCACTAGGACTTAGAAAGTTTAGTAAATGGTCTTTAGAGCAAGTGGGAGTATTTGTGACTTGTTTCACTGTTCATTAATATATTGTTTAAAAGTTTCAATTTATATTTTATGTGTTTGTTTTAAATATTAAACTGTTGTGCCATAAATTATGTCTTATAATGGATGATCAAGTGTGTGACTTGATAGTAAAACTCTGTTATTCGTACAAGATATGATAATTCTAAATGTCCCTAATCTTAAAAAATCATTGTCTTGGGCACAAATGATTGTATGTGGAATAATTGATAACTTTGTTTAACAAGATATGGATACGAGATATTGAATTAATCACATAAACATTGTATTGGATTGACACACTATGAGATTGCTGCAATGATTGTTATATAATTGTCATTAATTTTTCTCATCACAACTAATTATTTTAGTCCTTTTAATCTGAGTTCGTCACGATTTCCTACATGAAGATTATAATATTTTTGACATTATCTAACGTCAGCCTTTATGAGGTGTTAAAAAAAGATAATGGTTTAATATATTATGAATCATGAAGAGGAATGTGTGAGCAAGATGATATTTGTCCCTCTTGTAAAGCACCGGGCTTTCTGTAAAATATTATTAAAATATTAAAGCATTTATTCAATAAATTTTAGTCGGATTTATTTGCGATCGTGATCAAATATTCTTTTATGAATATTGAAAGAACCAAGTTTCAGATAGTATCACAAATAATAAATAGTTTTTGTAGTAGTAATATTATGTGGATTATTATACCCTTACAAAAAAGGGAGTTAAATAATACTTTCACTAATGAGTAAGCAAATTAGCCGTTGAGTCATTAGTACTACAGAGTCCTACCTTATGAACCCTGTGGGAAGTACACACGTGTGAATGAAATGATCAAGTAATTGTTTATCACATTTTAGTGGTTTGGTTAATTCCACGTTCGATGTTAATCTAAAGGGTGAGATACCCCACATCAGACATACTTGTTTTCCTGGCTCTCTTATATAAAAAAGCCTCTTGTCTTACTACTCTTCCTCTCTAAATACTCTCAAACTCAAATAATATTCATACAGCGTGTTGCAGTATTCAAAGCTTCACAAGGTAATTTTAAAACCTTAAGGAGTTATTTAGTTTAACTGAGAAACATAAACTCTCTGTCAGCATGATTATATAGTTAAAGTGGAAATCTATTGAATACCTTGGCTAAATAAAATGTTTTCCCTTTAATGAGATAAATTATTTGGACAGCCTCTGTTCTTTCAAAATACTCAAAAGAGTATTTTCTTTCTTTTCTATATGTTCAACATGGATGTATTGTAATCCGTTATTCCTTATTCTTTACAGCTTCTATCAATTAAAAAGGGTAATTAATCAATTATACAATTAAGAAGCGAATTCAATTTTTAAACAATTTTAACTACTGTTGTAAGCTAGTTTCTTCTCTCTTTTAGAAAACTATGTTATGTTGAAAAGCTTCTGCATACATTTGAATCAGGACTTTTCACTATATTAGAGAATAGCTTTATATTAGTCTCTAATAAGATAGTGAAATTCCCTCATGATGTCCACATACAACATAAACAACTATTTATAAAGCAAAAACAAACATATTTTAATTACAAAACAAATACGCAGAAAAACTAAACTGCTAGTCATCAGAGGATAATTATCCACTGATGAGTAAAATTGAGTAAACTTATCCCTGACGGGTAAAATTAATTATCCACTGACGAGTAAAATTATCCACCGATGAATACCCACTAACAGGTAAGGTCATCCCCTAACATCCAAAAATTTTATCCCCTGACAAGGTATACTTTGGCGCTAGTCAGGTGACTTTGGCGGTAGTCAAATGGATTGCCGACAAGTTTGGCGCCGAGTTTGGCCCTGGCTTGTTGAGTTTGGCACTGGCTTGTTGAGTTCAGTGCTGGCTTGTTAAGTTTGGCGATGACTTTGGCAAAACTGTCTAATAGTTAGGCGTTAAAGCATTACCGACGAGATTGGCACTAGTCAAGTGACTTTGGCGGTAGTCAAAATAGATTACCGACGAGTTTGGCACTTTGCAATCCCCTGATGGCTGAGAGCTATCCCCTGATGGCCGATAGCTATTCCCCTGATGCACAGTAACCACTGATGCCTAAACTTATCCCCTAATGCACGGTAGCCACTAATGCATAATCTCATCCCTTGATACATATTTTTTTCCCCTAAAACACATTATCCACTAAACCTAACTATTATTCACTGATAAGCAAATAACACATCGAATGATAGTAATACTTGAAAAAAACTTACTCTTGACAATTATTTTACTGATGTTATAAAACACACCAGTAGCTGTAATAGTTGACAACACCATCAGATGCATTCAAGAGTAATAGTTGTAAACAAAAAATTTCCTTTTAACTCAAATGAGATACTCTTAATGAATTATATGAAACACAATTTGATAGACATTACATAAAGAGTCTTGTTGCTTAGACATAACTATAATTCTAAATTTTGATCATTTATGGATCAAAAACAAATCTCGCAAGAACACTTAAACCAAACGTAAGTTCCAAATTGATCAAGGCAAGTAATATTTGCTATTCTTTCAACAAATAACACAGTTATTTGTGTAGGCATACATGAAGTATAATGCTTGTTGCAATCAAACGCGTGATCAATTGATTCGATCTGTGTTAAGTTATGATATGCAAATGCTTAAACTTTTCTTCCTACATATACATAATTGTTTCATATATATGTAATAGAGAATGAAAGTTATTTATCCAACTTGAGTTATGACCATATTGTTAAATGCTTGACTACTTGTATCCAGTTTACAAACATCCTATCTGTTTTATGTCAAGACATAACATATTTTATAATTCAATTTAACTCTTCTAATGTTTTTGCATTCTTATGAAATCTTCTATGTTTCTACCTAGTGACCCTCGCTGAGCTGTCAGGGTTAATCCACTATATAAGCTGATGAGGGAACACCCCAGAATTGAGAATAGTTTATTCTATCCTTCCGGGCCCTGTAGATGTAATTATACCTACTTTAAGTGTCATATGTATGCACATCGCATACCATATTGAGATAGCTTTGGCTGTTAAGGGCTCTTGAATACAATTTCGATTTTAGCATTGTAATAGAGTTATGTTATTCCGCTGCTAGAATCTTTCGATATAATATTTGTAACAGTTACTGAGCATACTCTACTCTAGTTGTTTGTTAGTTCTTTTGTCCCATTGATGGTCCGGTTTCCCGCTGAAAGCCGGAGTCGCAAAAGTTGGTAATAAACTAACTCTAGTGTTCGACCGGAAACCGGGGCCATCACACCTCTCATATAACGAGAGAATGATATTTTTAGCCTCCCGTTGAGTTAGGACTGTGAAATGCATGACCATAATGAGTTGAAGAGTCAACTATTTGTTGAATAAGTTTAACTTGGTTTCAGGAAAATTGATTGGATTCTTAAGGAAGACATGTATAATTGATTCAAAGGCAAGCGGGTGATTGTTGGAATTATGCCTACGAATAATTATATAAATAGACGAGATAATTAGTTGTATAAAGGTAGTGTCAAAATAACCTACATTCATTTAAATTAGGTAGTTATAATGTTTTGCTAGAAACCAATTATAACTAACGAGGTTTAAATAGTTTAGGCCCACGACTATTTTAAATGGACCTACAAAGTCACACACAAAGAACTGGGTTATGACTAAACCTAAGTCCAATTCTAATTAGGATTGTGATATGTATATTGGTATATATATCAAGATAGCTAAGGTAGGTAAAGACATCTCTTGCACGTAAGATCTATGAGAGAGAATCCTAAGGAGTTTACGCTAGCACGTGTGGACAAGGTATTTCAGTTCGTGTGTGGATACATGTAGAGGCGTGGAGATTGACGCGTGACTGAGACACAACAGTTATAGTTTCATTCGAAATTACCATGACAAAGATCAAGGTATGTTCTTGATTATAGTATACGTGCATATCCTAATTCATGGATTTCGAATTACAATTTTTCAAATAATAAAACATTTCCATTGTTCAGAAGTTAATTCGGATTCCTAGAAAAATAAAACATGCAATAGCATATAATTTATAGCCTAGAACAACTTTACACCTTGTAATTTGCTCTAGAACCGTAACAAACTACTAAACTTGGAGGGAAAGAGTTTCCAATTCAACATTACATCAAACATGTTATAGAACATTAAACATAGCAAACTTGGAGCAAAAAAGTTACCTATCATTCTTTGCCTCCAAGTTTGACATGCATGGCGTTTGGGCTCATTTAATATGCAACAATTTAATACTATCTTGATATCAACTAAGGGAGATAAAGAACCACCCCACCTTACTCTATATCAACTGACAATTTTCTCTCCTAATCATACCAAGTAATTTACCTTATCCAACCAGGATCAGAAAGAAAATTTGGTTCGAGATATCACAGGCTCCTTGAGAAGGGAATTGATAGTAAGTATATGGATCGTCTTAGATCACTATCCTCGCTTGTAGGAGGTCACCTTTAAATACCTATTCATAGTATGTAAAGACATGAATAAAGCAACTAATAAGGATCTTGATTATACCTTCCAAAAGCATAACCCAGACTGTGCGTTGCTTGCAATATCTTTAAGAAGGCTGAAGGGACAGGAGCTCGTATAGCTGCACGCAATATCATGGCGCAATCTCCAATAGTCGGCAATGCACCCAATTCTATTACCTGAAATGTAGTTCAGAATTTCATTCAGTTCACAAGCATACAGAAACAGTAAAGACTATTATTTATTTCATACTTGGCTTGCAGTATTATATAAGTTTTTCCATGTGCATAATTGTTGATATTTTAGCAACCAAAGATTTAATCAATCCCTCGTACAATAACTTAAACGTCAATCAACCTGAAGTGATTTTCATCTAACGAGTATAAATGGTGACAACATGGAAACCTGAAAGCGTGACAGATATTAGTAACATACTTTCAGCATCACTTTAATGGCCAACTCAACTTCCCATTCTTGAGACCATCTTCGAGGATGTCTGTTCTTCAATTCTCGTTCCCATGTCCAACCCCAAGCATCGGCAATTGTGTACATATCTGATACATCAAACACTCTCCTCTTCCTCAGCTCTTCAAAGGCTTTGTGCACGTCCTCCGGAAACCAGTCATCATCAATATCATCCTGCATTTACAAGAATATAAATCTTACTAATGTTTCCATGTTTAAGGAACTTACTAGCATTATGCAATATAACTTGGTAAAAGTATAGTGTATCATAAATGAAGAGTCATAGAGAGATGTTATATAATTATGAGGCCGCTAAAAGTGGAGTGTATTTTGACAAGGTAAAGTAAATTAACGTTGATTGTCACTAGGTAAGAAATTAACTATAAAAAATTAATTAATTAATTATATATACACACAATAGGGTAAACGAGAAACAGGCTGCAGCCTATTTTTTAAATTTGGGCAGCAGTTAATTATTTCATATTTTGCAAATTTTTTTGGAAAATTCAACCATACGGATGAAAACAACATTGAAAAGTAAGGAGGACTGCAACTTTCACAAGTTTTTATGATGTGTATCATGGTTTTTATAATCATGCAAGTTGAGCAACTTTCCAAGAGTAAACTCTTTGATAATTTTCTGTAGTTATAAAAACTACTCCAAACATCATTAAAAGTTATGAAAATTTCCAACTATCCATAAGGTTGGATTTCTTATAAACATTGCAAAAATCAAACAAAGTTTAGTACAGCTATTGTTAAAAAAATAGGCTGCAGCCTTTTCCTGTTTTCCCCCATATACTTCTTGGAAGAAATTTCAGATCTATATCAGCATGGAGGATCAAATAATATATGTAGTTGATATAAGCAGGATAACAAAGTAATAAATAAACACAGTCAACCTTAAACTTACATATCCTACTTCGGGCTCGAGGAACAGGATGGACTAATCATATTTCGACATCATTATTTTACTTCGGACTATTTATTATGATTAAAATATAAAACATAAATGTACTATGTAATATATCCGATTTCAT
>CM025781.1:19016887-19066132 GCA_014636745.2 Centella asiatica
GTCCTCAGTTCGGATTGCAGGCTGCAACTCGCCTGCATGAAGCCGGAATCGCTAATAATCGACGGTCCGCCATACGGCGTGGATTTCGTTCCCGGGCCTTGTACACACCGCCCGTCACACTATGGGTGAGCTGGTCATGCCTGAAGTCGTTATCTTAACTGCAAGGAGGGGGATGCCAAAGGCAAGACTAGTGACTAGAGTGAAGTCGTAACAAGGTAGCCATACCGGATAGTGAGGCTGGATCACCTCCTTTTTAGGGAGAGCCAATGTTTGTTGGGTATTTTGGTTTGACATTGCTTCGCACCCAAAAAGAAGGGAGCTACGACTGAGTGAAACTTGGAGATGGAAGTTTTCTTTCGTTTCTCAACGGTGAAGCAAGACCAAGCTCATGAGCTTATTATCTTATTATCCCAAGTTGGAACAAGTTTATAGGATCCCCCTTTGGTATCCGCTAGGATCTCATTTTCTCCCTAGGTTTAACGTAGAGTTGTCTAGTGGAAACTCTAATAGTCCTACCGTAAAGGGTGGATCGTTGGTTTTCTCCAAGATTATCAAGTTTTCATTGTTTATTGGTGCTGTCCTAGATTAGTTTTGGTATCAAAGACAGCGTTTCAATATCTGTTCATATCATCAGGTCGCGTCATGTCAGATCGTCAGGTCACGTCAGCCCTAGACTTCATCAACAGCAGCGTTTGATTGTTGGATGTCTGAGTACAACAGCAACAAAACAAGACATCACATACCATTCCCACTATGACTTAACAGAGTTGTATACGGCATAAAGTATAACCCACAAGTAAAAGGCTGACTTGTATAGCTGTGATGAAAAGAAGGTCTTGAAGACCATGTTAGAAAGAGGAGAAGAAACAGTCCGTGCGAATCTTGTAACTTGTCAATATCAATGAGAGAAATCAATAGTAGAAACCTCGTTGCCACTTCCTCCTCTTTCTCAAAGGTCAGTGGAGACGACATGTATGTGATTAGGTTTCATACATTCTCAACAGAAATTGAATTGTTGCAACACCATTTTTGTTTTAGGTTTTTTTTTTGTTTAGCTATCTTTGTTGTTGGTCATCGCCATTGTGCCATGGTCTCCTTTGCTCCATGCCTTCAGACTTGTAAAGGCATGGCGACACTGCCCATTGGCACCATGCCATTAGCCATGGCAAACGCCCTAACTTCATTGAGTGATATCTTAAAATATTGTTATGTTGTAATGCCTCAAGGCCAGGAATAGGTTCCTCAACAGACAAACTGCTTTCCAAGAAGACCATTAACCAACACAAGCAGATAAGAGAATGATCTTGAACCATTCTAATAATAATGGAAGGCAAAGCAAGGACAAGGATAAAATTTCACTAATTATATTTTGGTCCTGTAGCTGATGCTATTTTCTCAATGCTGTTCCTAATGATAATTTTATAATGATGATTGCTGATCTTGTAAAGATTTACGTCAGGTGTGTAACATAGCCTAACAAATAAAACGACATCAATGTTGGTGTCAATATATCTGCAAGAAAAAACCATGTAAATATCATGGCGGAGTGGGATAGTTGACAGATGTAGCTATATGCCAGCATCAAAAGCAGAATTTATTATGTCTGACAACAAAAATTCAAATAGATGTAAAGTTCTAACACGTGCAAGATAAGGGCCTCAAGGATGGTGGACTTGGATAGGACAGCTCAAGAGAGATTTTGATAGTTAATGGATATTTACGCATTAGGGATTCAATGCAAAAGCATTAGCTCCATGGTAACAACAATTATACTAGTCCCTTTAACAGAGGTCTGCTTACAATTTGTCCTTGTAAATTTGTTTCTTCTTTAAGGTTGTTTGCATACTTCCCAAAATAATTTATAAGTGGCCCCACTTGATAGCCAACCACAAAAGACCATTATATAGAATAGTAATCAGAAAAAGAAAAAAAATGACAAATGGCAATTTTATGGGCACGTCAAAATCAAGGATATTTTTAGTTCGTTAAATACTTGAGCCTTCTAACAATAAAAATAAAAACTAAAATTAACAAATCAAAATTTTCCATGTACGATTAACATAATATATTAAAATATAAATATGACGTATTGAAAGCTTAAAATCAATAATGATCAATTCATATTTAGTCTTAGACTTTGAGGCTAGGGAAAATACTTAATAATCTAATTAAATAAAATTATAATCCCATTAATTGTCTGGTACAATAATTAACAGAACTCTAGAATATAAAAATATTACATAGAAATAAGTCAATAAATATAGATCTTTCTCTAAGAAATTACATAAAATATTTAGTAAAAGAGAAATTATCTCATTTCCGTCCTAATCCTTCTACTCTCCTATGAAGATTGAAATAACGAAGGATACACAATCTGCTAACTAGATTCCAATCAGTCCATATTTGGAGAGATCAGCCGAAATATTGCCAATTCTACATACTTTCACAAAAGAACTTGTGGCAAAATCAGAGATCATAAAGACGATGGGCAAAACCATTACTTTCCACATTGATGTTGTATGCATGCCTCCGTTTCACCACTGAACTTTTACTTTTTTTTAATTAGAACATCAACGTTACCTTTTGTTACAACCCATCACGTTCCATTAAAAATTCACTAACAGAATGCTTACTTGGCATGTTTTTTATCCTGACGTGGCATACATAAATAAAAATAAAAATGGCGTGGCTAGCTGAGCTAGTTTGGGCGGGCATTTCTCCCCCATGTGAGTAGCACGTGATCATCTTCTTCTATACTTAAATCAGAGATTTGGTAAATTCATTTATGGTTTCTACAATTGCCATCATTCAAAAATAAATTGGAGCACTTAGGCTGTAAAAATTTTAGGGTTTTTGCTTATTAAATATTTACAACCTTCTTTCAAGGTTCATCATCTCATCAAAGTCGTCGGTGTCAAAATCATCAGCATAAAAATTCAGGTTCTTAAGGTTCATGGACAAACCAAGTTTTTCTCAACCAAATCACGAATAAAACGGTTTAAATCATACCCATGGATCGTGAGAATCTAACAAAAAAACAAACTAAGACTTCGTTGAAAAATGAAGAAGAAATTCAAGGTCAAAGTTGTGTTGGGTTGGAACATTAGGTAACATTAATGTGTTAATCAAGATATATTTCATAGTTTAGTGGTGAAATCCAGATATGCATACATCAATGGGAAAATTAATGTTTAAACAAGGTTGTTAAGCCACGCCATTCTTTTTTCTTTTTTCTAAACATGCCACGTCAGAAAAATAACATGCCAAGTAAGATTAGAAGAATTATAAGACACCAAATTAATAAAAAAAGGAATCAACACTTACAACAGTATGTTGATTGATAAGAATGAATAATACCAAGACCGCATACCTGGAAATATAATCAATTTCATATCCAAGGTCAGCTTCTTCTTGCAAAGGTTCAATCCATGAGCTAACTAATGTCCGATATTTTTTGCTCAAAATCATTGCTCTAGGTGGAATTGTCTGGTTATCATCAGCCATAGCTTCCAAAGCTTCTAGCAGTTCTTCAATCCTTCCTGATTTTAGACACAAGTAACAGCTTATAATTTCACAGGATCCAAGTAAATATAAAGAAAACAGTAGTACATTATCCTTTCATTAATCTAACTTTGACCAAATTTTGTGAAATGCAATAAACCAAAAAGTATTAAAGAAAAATTGGTGAAATTCCTGAGTTAAATTATTATCCTTGCAATTTCTGATTACTAGACATATTTTGAACATATCACATTGACAAACGTTAGAACCTCTGAGTCATAAAGTTGCTGGAGACCTTATCAGTAGAACCCCGAAAATTGACTAATTTTATCCAGACTTGTTATGGCAACAGGATTTTAAGCAACAACAATAGCTTTTGGTGACTAATTTTATCCAGACTTGTTATGCAACTGGATTTTCAGTAACAACAATAGCTTTTGGTGATATAAATCACGAGTTGATGAGTCATGAAACTTGGTGCATGGCAATGGATATCTCGTTCCAATATTTGAAATACCCATGATTTGCATCATTAAAATAAAAACCATATTGGAAGACCCATGATTTGTATCATTACAATAAACCTTTTAGACAATCTATTTGCCATGGATATAGGAAACAAGTATGTGACACAAGACAAGCCTGCAAACATGATTGGACAAAACTATGAAGGTCAACAACGCCCAAGAAGTAGAAGGCCAATTTATAGAAATTTCGAAATGTATAATTGTTACTTGGATTATATCTGATAGTTATCTTACTATAATTTGAATTAGTCTAGAATTACCATTACAGACTTCAAAGAAAACAAGAAAAACTGTTTAGGTACCTCATCTGCCCATCCTAATAGATTCACACAAGGGATAAAGATTAATTAATCCTTAACATTCTTGGAAATTCATAGTGAACACATTCAATACTCATTATTCTTGGGCATTCATATATAGGCATGAAATTCTCATCCAAGACTCTCATTCGCATGCCAAACATGACCTTCTGAGGCAAACTGGTATGTTTACACCGTTGACTCTTCAAAGTGGGATCCTGTTGGACTTGGACACTTGACCAACAAACATTGGAACCTGTGGCTAACATGCCAAGTCCAGTAATGAGATATATTAAAGAGAACATAAATTCGTTAAGAAAGGTGAAGCGGAGATGATTTGACATTGTTTGGAAATACTCAAAGTCAGGTAGATACTTAATCTAATAGATTTTCGCTTCACAAGCTATCGTAGTTGTACTCAAGCTTTCTAAATATTTGTTTACAAATCATGTTTATCGCAATTATGTATTACAAGTATCTGGCACACACAAATGTGTGTGCAAATTTTTAATTTAAATTTTCATAGAAAAAAATTAAATGATAGAAAAAAATTACAGATAAAATGATAATGTGGGTATATACAGAAAGGGAGTTTCATCCAAAAAAATATAAAAAATATATATATAGATAGATAGATAAAGAGTGTGAGAAATTTCTCCTCTTTTTTAAAATTATGTTAAATTAATTTATAAGTTGTGGGGAAGTTATTCATGCAAGTGGGGTAGTTTTGGAGTTGTGGATAAATTTATTTTATTTATTATTTTTTTAATGATGACACAATTACGCCATGGGTAGTTATTCTAAGCCCCAAATCTTTAATTAATAATAAAGAAGAGGAGATGCACCTACTTACAAGTTTTTAAAAACATTTTAAAAAAAACTTTTGAGGAATTTATATGTTTGAAGAGACTGATATCACCAAATAGCACGCCTACGAGTAGACCAGCACGCAACACCATTAACAAAAATTTTAAACCTTAATATTAAACAATGGGATGCCTTATGAGACCAAAGCGCTAGGTAAGTACCATGGTTCAATGTCGCAGCACAGATGTGCATATTGGACGATCAATTATGATGTGCTCTACGGTATCAGGATAGTTATCAGGCGATACTCAATTGCTTCAAAAAATTTGACAAATTATATATGTCAAAATAATGATAAAAATAAGTAAATTCATGCATCAAATACATACAAGGATAGAATGCTCTCATTTATTATATACATTATTCCATATACACTTCAGTTATAGTTAAATTTATAATGTCCATACCATAGTTGTGACTGTAATTAATGATACAAAAGACTAAATGAATATAATATAAATCACCAATAAATAATAATATAATCAAATTGTTAAGAAATTTTAATCTGAAATCTGAAAAAAATAATAATAAAAAAAAAACATAACACAATTATACTGTATACATGATATTTTACATGTTATACAATACACATAATACTATTATAATAAATGAAAATAAATATCTAAGGATGATTATGTAA
This sequence comes from Centella asiatica, assembly GCA_014636745.2. Taxonomy (NCBI): domain Eukaryota; kingdom Viridiplantae; phylum Streptophyta; class Magnoliopsida; order Apiales; family Apiaceae; genus Centella; species Centella asiatica. The sequence continues at coordinate 19,022,722 of CM025781.1, forward strand.
AGTAACTAGAGCACGCATGCAATAATGTGCCACATGCAATACCATACAACAGCAGTGCAGCATACTACCATAAAAAAATAATAAGGAGAGAGAGAGAGAGAGATACTCTAGTACATATAGGACTAACAGAGAATGAATCAAGTACTCAAATAAATTTTCCCCGCTTAGATGTTATCTAAGAGAACTCAGTCCATCAACCACAAGATCAAAGCTTATCATAGTGTTGATCTTTTTTGTTTATTTATTATTCTTCTGGTTGTGCCTTTATCTCACGGAGTTCTTGCCAAGTTACTACCCAGGGGCTTGGCCACCAAGTGAGTACTAAGTTATTGCGGAGATATCACCAATTCAGCCTTGATGAGGCGAGTTGTTCAATACAGTCAAGAAATCAAGTCGTAGCTAATATCGGATTCGATATCTGCTGAAACCCAGTAATCTTGGACCAGCTACACATGACTAGGCCCATACTTGAAACAGCATAAGTAAATCTATCATCCAAAGTCGTTTTCTTGATTGGTGAACTTTGTTCCGAATTAGGATAATGATAATTCCTGAATGAATATTTATACATGTTTAGAGCATACCTTCCCTACTCAAGGCACGAAGATACAGTGATAGTGGATCCCCATGTTCTCCCTCATAATGTAGAACTTTTGTTCCACCTTCAAAACGTTTAAGGGCACGAAAATGTCGAATAGCTTCTCGTACAACACAGTACTTAGTAAAACATTCTACCAACAACCTAAGAAAACATACAACATCATCAATGATATTAGCCAAACTCAAATAGGCGATCAAACATGGCGTCAGGGAATGCAAGGCAACACAAAATTCTATTTTACAACAAAAAAAAACAGGTGAAGCAAAGCCACATAGGCAAAGATCATGACTACTAAAACCAATTTTTCCACAAAAAAACAAGAATTTGCACTAATAGCTGATGAAGGAAAAGATAAAATACTTAACAAACAAGAGACACTTGCCCTTAATTTACCCGTGCAAGAAACTCTAAATTCACAAGGTTATGGATACAACATAGTTCTTTTTAGCGTAAACGATGACGAATTCGAGAAATACTTGTGGCGGACACTTCAAGTACGCATCTGACAAGACAATCTATCCAAGTCCATGTAACTTCCAGTTCCACATAATGCTAGTGGTTGCTTTATATCAACGTCACAAGGGCTTAATCCCCTTCAAGAATACCTAGATAATAATGGTTGACCTGGAAAAGGGTGATATCCTCCATTTCATCCAACTATAGAAGGAATGGGCAATTCCAATGATGTCCAAGTACGGGTCTACTGTTTAAGGTAGTGTTTCCCTAAGATATTATGTGTAAACTGGCGACATTTACCAGATAAAAAAGAGAAAACTATTATTGTACAGAAACTGAACTTGGTAACAACAATTTATCAGAACCTTATTCTTTTTCTCTGATGCTAATTACACCAAAATTTAATGAGTAATTTGAGCAGTAAGATTCACCATGTCTTTCATCTGGTCGAATTTGGAAGGCATGAGAATCATATAAGTTAACGTGATGAGCCATAAAGATTGCCATACTACTAAAAAACTAAGCAAACAAAAAATAACAAAAACTTAAAAAACAAACAATGACGTGAAATGTGAAATTTAAAAGAAAATGACAAAGAAAGAAATAAACAGGTAAATTAACTTTCTTGAAGAAGAAGAGGTTCTCTTACGCATATGTTTTCACATTAGGCTGCAAGCGTTTGTGGTCTTCAATCATCATTCCAAGTATCTCAGCAACATCTTGTACCCTACACATGGACCGAATTGGTTTAAACCTTATGTTATATATGTCTTGGCTGATTGGTCAGCTTAACATATTATATCACAAGAATTAGAATTCCCAAAGAACTTATATCAACACATTAATGTCGCAGGGGTAATTGATGTGATGCAGAATTCACCTATCATAGGACTCAGCTCTTGTATATGCTTGAATCACCCAGTTATATGTCTCTGTATTTGGTTTCATATAATCTGTCATCCAAGCCAATCGTAAGTACCAAAAAAAGATGTTTTTCCACCGCAACAAACTACGGGCAAATACAACCAATAATTCAAGAAATCAAGATACTATATATCTGCTCATGCATCTATTCTGGACAAGACAAGAAACATTACTAAAAGATGTCTACTTAAGTTCCTAAAGCAATAAAGCATCAAACAAATAACAAGCAACATCCACACGGATGGAAAAATAAAATGAACACTGAACTTGGACTCTTCACATAATTTTTAAATTAAAAACAAGAGTAATACCACCATGGATTAAACAAAATTTCACACAGCCGCCTCTAGCTTAAACTCGAGCAAATTACAACTTGTGCTTCTAAAAACCTTTAATGTTACCTCAAATCTAGCAAATTATACCTGTGTTTTTAAAGGGCCACTGATGCACATTGCAAGATTCGGAGAAGTAATAATAAGCATTGCAATATTTGGAAAATCATAGGTAGTAATTTCCTCAATTTTAGACCCAAAAGAAGTAATGTAAGATTTGGTATAAACCACATATAAATTGTATTTAACCATAAATATGATAATGCAATGATAGAATTCATCCATATAATAAACATTATTAGATAAAATCTTCATATGCTCATCTTTTTGGTAAAGCAATTGAGCCTCCCATCTGAAGAAAATTTCAAATTCTACATAATAAAACTCTCAATTTCCCAAGTATGGAAGCATTTCAGTAAAATTCATCAACAAGTTGAACCACTGCAAATTATGTTGATGTAACAGTACATATACAAGAAGCATGATCCAATTACAAAGGGATAACGATGTAACGTCCGTCAACAGAGACATGCCTAAATTTTGTACATAAGCAGAAACAACACAACAGGAATGCCAAACCTTCTCCATATTCCATGTTCTCAAATGTAGCAAAAGCAATCTCAGGTATCCCACAATTAGCCTACCAGGAAAAGATAAGTATAAATGAATTTGATCAAAATAAAGGGAATAGACAGGAGAGTAAGCATAAAAAAGCCAGGAAACCTAGTTAAGCAGCAGCCGACTGCAAGGCCTCAATAGCCAAGGTCTATATAGTATAAAGATTATATGTAACTATATATCTGCTTATGCTTGATAACCATCACCATTGCCTCCTAGAGCTTTTCCAATCCGTAAATGTATAAATTGGTGCAGTTGGCATTACAAAAGTGAGAAATCGCTAGATATAAACATCCCTAAAACAGATAGAAAAGGTGTAATGGTTACATGATGGCACTCATTCTACTTAGCTATAGTTAGCACTTCTTGTACATAAAAATGAAATGATCTTTAGTTTGAAATGAATTATGAAACATACTAAATTATTGAAGAGTTCACTGTTCATTCTCAAAATTAGATATCCTCTGCCAATGTGACGTTATTATCATTACATCTGATAAAACTTAGTAACCAAGTCTGAATAGTTAATAAACATCCGTACGTGATAAAAAGCACCCTTGAATCTGTTTGTAACCTATAAGAGAAATTGTGTAAAAAAATCTCACAAACGGAACCTCTTTTAATAGTTTAGCATCAAATATCCCCTTTTCAATTCAGAGGTGTTAAGGGTACAGAAAAATTCTACCAAAAGCATAAGTCTACAACAGCTTTGACCACCCCTTACCTGAACACTCAGAAGACAATTGAAATGGAAAGTTGTTGCCATCCTTCCTGCTGCTTCCATTTCGTATGATATTGTCAACGCATTTGAATGATCCCCAACTTTACAGTCTTCTTCAATTAGAAGATCATAAAGCTCATCAGTGGCTCGCAGCCCACCCTCAGCACCCTTCAGGAACACTTTATTGGCATCTTCCAGAAAATTGCTTCTGACAAGCTCCTCTGGTCAAAGAAGATATCAGCATAGTGATTTTTATTTTAAATCAGGAAGTGAAATTTACTAGAGAGAAAGAAGAGAATCATATCCAAGAAACAAAGTTGCTTTTTTTTCCCTTCTAAAAAAGTAGTAGAACACTAGAAGAAAATGAGAAGCATGTACCAATAAGAACTAACCAAGCTTGGCGGACATCATAATTGAGCTTTTCCATTGCTGCAAGAATTTCTAAACCTCTAGTAGCACAGCCTTTAGACCCAAACAATCGAATCAATGCAACAAATGTTTCATGAAGAGGGCAAAGGCCTTCACTTAATTCCCTTCTTAGTGCATGCATCTACATTTTGTAGCAATTATCATATGAGATTTCTCCGCATCTCGTGTTCAGTAACTCGAGAGAGAAACAGATACTAAATCTTCTTCAACATGTGTTGTTAATAATTTGTATTGCAGAATATATGAAGAGCAAGAAAGTACATTAGGAGTCAAAGCATGTAATGTATTCTGTTATTGTTTAATAAACAATAGGAATCAAAATCAGACACTGATATTGATTTAGCACCGATAGGCGTTGGCAAAAAAGGCTGATATTTGTGTATTATCATAAATTAGCAATTAAATCCTATGGCAAGCAATGGTCATGATAAAGCTTGAAGCAGACACTGATGTTGATTTTAGCACCAATAGGCATTGGCAAAAATGGCTGATGTTTGTTTATCATCATAAATTAGCAATTAAATCCCATGGCAAGCAAGGGTCACGATAAAGCTTGTTATATATAAGATAATTTTAATCATTACATATAACATATTTTAATTTGAATTAAAGTGAGAACTGAGAAAGTTCTCTCAACAAGTAGTTGACTAAAATAAATTTAAATTAGATTTAGATTATCTACATTGCAACTGAACCCCCAAATTTAATTCTAAATTATTTGACAATTTTTTGGAATTGTACTTAAATTAGGAAAGAAAGAATCTGAATCTGATTCTAGATGGAACTTTTTGGAATAAAACTTCCAAATTGGATTTTAATCCTCGAGGATTTATTAGAATTAGGAAAATAAGATATTTATTTTTCTATAAATTATTATTATTATATAAAGAAGTATGCCTTTCTGACCAAGACAAAAAGTGGTTTGACTTTAATATAGTAATATACAGATATCAGAAATATTGTTTAGTAATCTTCATGATGTCTAGTTAGAGATATATTGTTCCAAGAATATTAACAGCCGATATATCTAATAAATTCCATGTCAAAATGATTAATCTTCCTGAAACTACAAACAACCATATTTTCCTTCTTTTGTGGATTGGACAACTAACAAATGAAAAGGAATTTAAAATTATTGAAGAATCTTTTCTTTTAAATTCCAAATGGAATCATAAGAGCACTCGTACAATTGTACTAGACACCCTATATTCCCTATAATCTCTATTTTAAGGGATAAAAAGTTGAAAAATTGAAAACTATCTCTGCACTAGAATTCCTAAAACAGAGAATCTGTTAACAGATTTAAATACTGAATCTCCACATATAAGAAATTATTTTTCATATCTCTAACAAAATTAAGTAATCTGAACAATAGTGATACTTGTGGATTTTATAACAGGTAGAGATTGTAAAAAATATGAAAAAATGTAATTCAATCTCTAAAACAGGGACTCTATTAAAGGATTCTACTGTGAATGGCCTAAGAGGAGTTTCCTCCATTTGAAAGGATTCCAACAGCGCGTTATGGTAGGATAAATAGATTCAAGATTTACATAGAATACTTTTTAGTGTGAGCTTAATTTCAAGAGACACCTTTCACAAATGACCGGAGATTTGGAAACATAATCACTCTTGGAGTCTTGGAATTTTGTATTTGTAGAACTATTAAAATTCTGAAAATTTTGACAAATGTATAGGTTTTCTTAAATAAATTCAAGTCCATGCCACACACATGCATATACTTTTTTCGTAAACTTTGAGGGAAACGAGTTTCATTTCTCACAAAATCACTTCTTCTAAAAGCTCTAACATCAAAATGCTTCACCTCACTTCACCATATTACGCTGCTCCAACAAACAAATGATAACAATGAAACAAAACTATAAATAAACATAACATAATACATGTTCAGTGTATGACAAACTAATATATTTAGTACTCCTTTGTTCTAGATCAGAGATCCATCACAGAATATGGTAAAAACCATATATATTTGAATTAGCAGTTTGCTCTTTCCCATAACATCATGAACGGAAAGTTTCAATATAGACAATAGGGCTAGCTACGGAAATAAGGGAAGTATGGATTCTGGGACTCTTTTTTTTCCTATATGGTAACTCTATTTTTATAGTAATCCCATCTTTATAGCAACACCAAGGTCCTCCCATTTTTCTTCTTTTTGTGTTTTACTTAGCCATTACTTCTTCCTTTCTTCTAATCTTTCTTTCTCTACTTACCTTTAAATACTCTCAAAAGCACTCGGAACAAAACTAAATTTCTGCATCTTTTTCGGCAACTAGCTTTGCATCTGTCTTGTGTTCATCATCCTATATTACAAACATATCACTTTTAAGTTTTAACGTACACACTCTTTCTACACTCGTGCGGGCTTCATCCCTCTCATAGCATAGTTGAAATTTCATAGATATTTTTCTCTATTGAATACATTTGGTTTCTCTCTACAATTTATATACACATCCTCCTTTTAATGAGATGTGAAAAGGATTGTCTAATCTGACTCTAATTTAGCTAAGTTACCATTATTGTACTCATTCCATTTCATTTAAATTCAAACTTCCAAATCACATCAACCCCTAAAGTTAGATCCAATTGGTGCATATATTGAGTAAAACAAATTGTTTCTTAGTATTTCCTTAGTTAATGATACATTAAAAATAATCATGATTATTTCGTAAGAACTCAAAATCCTTCACTTCGTAAGCAAGTTCACGAGGCGTGCAGGTGTGAACTAAATACTGACCCTTCATTCCAAAGTCAAGATATCATTTCCTCTTAAGTCCTTGTAAAATTTGGGATACACTTCTAGTCTTAATACTATAGACTAAAACAAAGTTCCTATATGACACTAACTATTTCTTATAATGATGTGGATTGGACCGAGAGATATAATTGTTGCGGATGATTCGTTATTTAGTTATTTATGTATTTATCCAGTTGCCGGACTTTTTATTTATGGGTTTATTTCAGTATGGGTCATTTATTTAGTTGAACTGAATTGCTAATGGGATTGGGGTATTCCTGGAGTTTGCCTAAAGCCAAGTATTAATATCAGAAACTTTAAACTTTGATTTTGAAATATCCTGCCATTTGATGCAACCAATACTTTCTCCCTTCTGCAGTTGAGAATAGTAATTCCCCTGCAGTTGAATAACCCTAGTCCTTCACTTTTCTTTGTCACACTATCCGTTTTCAATTGATTATTTGTTCTTCAATTTCTGACCTACATCATCATATATTGGATCAAATGAATAGTATCACATCATTAATCAATTTCAATCCATGTGTTGCCTCTTTAGAAACAGTAAATATGCTCTGGCAGAGTATAAAAGAGTAATTTATGAAGAATGTATCTATATATTTTGTTCTGCAGAATATAGAATGTGTAATTTACGGATAACATATATACACACAAATATACTAATGTTGGATCCGCACCCTGAACATTATGATTGAATTCAAGAACAATATCGAACAAATAATTGATAGCCAATATACAGTTATAATATTGATAGATAAGGTAGGGTCTTACAGCGCCATGTTCGTCGGCGTTGAGCACATGAGAAACAACCAAACCATGAAAAGATCGAGGACCAGGTGTAATCCCTGCGGCAATCATATCATACATAACATCCGAAACTCCATCAACGTCTCGGTTCCTGACACACTCCATGAGTTCCTCCATGAACACTAATCTAAGCCCCTTCTCGGCGACACTTGCAGTTTCCTCTTCCTTGAAGGGAGGCGGCGAATGCGACGGCTGCCGCTTCTTCCTCCTCCGAGTTTTTCTTTCCGGCAACGACACGGCAGCCGAGACGACTAAGTTCCGATTCCGGTAGATGGGAAAGACGGAATTGGTGAAGCTTATGGCAAAGAATGGGCTAGCTAAGATGTTCGCCATTAAAACGATTTTGAATTACGACTCTGAGAAACGTAGGGAGAGAGAGAAGCGATAGCGAAGGAAGAGGATAAGACTTGACCGTTGGGAAATAGGAAAGCAGCACCTTTAGGCCGAATTGGTAAGCAATCTAGTTTTATTTGAAAAAAAGAAAAAAAGGAATTACAAAAGCTACTGAACACACAAGTATACTCGTCCATCAACCACGCTACAGGCTCGTATACTCGTCCATAACTATCTCTTAGGGTTTTCTCCTCATCAATTTTTCAAATGAATTAGTCCATGATGAATCAAACTAACGACCGGATCAAAAATATATATATATATTACTCTAAAAAAATTAAATTTTCTCAATAAAAATAATTATATACTTGCACAATTGTTTTAATAAAAAATATTTTGTGACACGTATACGGATGCGTAAATTATTTTATAGTTTTTCATGTTTTATTCATTAAATTATATAAAATAATTTATATTTAATGTTATGATATGTGTCGAAGAAAATTATAAGAATAATAAAATAGTAAGGACCGAGCACATTGATAATATTTTTACAAATTTGCGAATGATTTGTTCAATTACAAAAAATAATTATGGGTAAGTGATTGGATCATTGTATTAAACTTATTATTTATACATACAAGTTTTAATCATGTTACATTTACGAAGACAATAACAATAATTGTAAGAGATAAATTATTAGTGAGAAGGATACGGGTGTATATAAGGTTTTGTTTCAAGTATGACACCCTAGGTATCAAGTTTGGAATACTCAATTTGTTGCCCAGAACGATATATACACATTCCTTGTAACTTGGTTATCGAACTTAACATAAACTCGTTCCAATAAGGATTCTACATTAGCTTGTACACCTTCGGCGTTTTGTCCATGTATAATATTAATTAATAAAGTATAATTAATATTTATCAAATTACTATTATTATATATTTTGAACATATTCAACAATTTACTCCTATGTTTTAAATATAAAATAATAATATTGAATCATACGTGAACACACGATACCAAAGTATCATGAAATTAAATCCAAATAAAATTATTGATACATGTCCAAATCAAACCAAACCAAGTATTGAGGTTTTTAATCAAGAACAAATCCAACAAATGAATAAGTTTACAAGTTTACATATAAGAGAATAATATCTGAATAAAATAAAATAGATAAATGAAAAGACTTAGAGATTCAATTAGCCACAAAATTCTACTTGTCTAGTAGATCATCATTCTCAATAAAAAAATCCATTGATTTCCTTCAGTTCCAACTATTTTTGTAAATTTTCACTAAATTGACAATTTAACATAAAATTTTATATAAGGCATCCTCCAACAAATTTCATTCACTAATCATCAATTAAAGAACAATACAAGTATCTAGTTTAGACATTTTAAACTTAGTACAAGTCTTATCAAAACATGATGCAAAAAAAAAAAAAAAAAACCTTTCATTCTTCATCTTAAGTATCAGTCAGATTCGAAGAATGCTATCAATTATTAACATAGTTTGATATTCAAGTGTCTAGTTTAACTTTCAAGAACTTAGCATCAACCATATATCAAACTACAATGCATCATCACTAAGTTTTGAATCATAAATAGTTTGTTATAGATGTATCTAATTCAACACAAAAGGAACTTAGTACCAACCATAAAATAAAACTATTTCTCATCACCAACAAGTTTTCAACATATAGAACCTGTCAAATTATGGTTTCTCTAATGAAAGATAAGAATAACACATATCTTATTTTGGAATGTTATAGTGTTACACCTAACACAATTTTATTATGACGTATCATCAAATTTGAAATGATACAACAAGTTATGAGAGGCATATCATCAAATTTGGAATGATATAAAGAAAGTACAACATCAAAACATATCAAATTATAATACTCAAACAATAGACCACCACCAATAGACCACTGCCAGGGGCGATGCCCCTTGGACCCCACTAGGGGCCTCCCGACCCCTAGGACCCTGGCAAGGGGGGGGTGCCCCCTTGACCCCCCGTCGTCGCGCACGATTATCGTGTCTCCAATATAGTTTAATGGTTTAAAATTAATTATTAATATATATTTTTTAAATTGTTTAAATCATGTTATTATGTGCTTATTGTGATATGATTGGTGCACGGTTATGGCCATACGACCCATAGGCTAGTGGTTTTGATTTTGAAATACAGCTTGCATGTCGTGCCTTCTCTATTATTTCTGAATGTAATATTCTCTTCTCATCTTATTCCCCTCGAATGTAACTCGAGGTTTCTTTCTATAATGTAATGTACAACATAGAATAGTTTTAGTAAGTATAGCTTTCATTATTATGTAATCTATCAAGATGACCAGCCGAAGATGAAGATGAAGAAAAAAGGCATGCAAAAGGAGTTTCAAGGGAGCTGCCAAGTTTGAAGATCATTTACCACATTAGATTGACCTTCAATCTTTTCATTAGCTTGAAAAGATTGGCATAAGATTGGGTCATAACTGTGTCACATTTAATTCTACACTTTATTTATGCTTATATATGATATAATGAATAAATGTGCATGCTTAAAAGTTATAATTGGTGAGATCTAAATTAATTAATAAAATCCCTTATAAAATCATCAAGTCTAAAACATATGCCTTCCAATGATTAACACTCATCAAGGCCTTGATCGATGGGTGTAGGTTTGCCAAAGCAAAGTACCCCATTTATCTTGGTAAGGTGCGATAGAATAATTGTGATATCCAAACTGTTAAAATTGGGCTCAACTTAACTAGGCTATCACAATAGGATTTTGGGCTTAGAGACATAGAGTTTTTAAAAGTTCATTAGTTAGGCTTGAACAAATGTTGTTCGACAAGCTACCCAAGAGTTATATATGATATAATTGACAAAGTGTAGCCTACCTAAATAATTATGTTTTGAGAGATTAGCCAAAGCTAACTTAGGGCATAATGAAATATAGATCTTGGCTCACTAGAAATATTTAAAAGAAATAATTTTCATTTGAATAAAATAGTGGGAGGTATATTTTGAATGTGCCATTACCAAATACATAATATTAAAATTTCTACAAATTTACTTATTATTTATGCATTTATGAATTGTAGATATCAATGACAAATAACAACAATAATAGTAGCCTTTCATTGCGATCAGTCCTTGAGAAGGAAAAACTGAATGAGATTAATTTCCTAAACTGGCATAGGAATTTGAGGATTGTCCTCAAGCAGGAGCGCAAGCTCTATGTTCTGGATGGACCAATTCCTGCTGCACCAGCTACCACTGCACCACGTGCAGAGCAGAATGCTTACAAGAAGCATCAGGATGATGCTCTGGATGTGGGCTGCCTTATGTTAGCAACCATGAACCCTGAGCTTCAAAAGCAAAATGAGTTAATGGATGCTTATGACATGATTGAACATCTTAGGAAGTTGTTCGAGGGTCATGCTCGGCAGGAGAGGTATGATACGAGCAAGGCATTGTATCATTGCAAGCAGGGTGAACGTGATCCAGTCGATCCATATGTTCTGAAGATGATAGGGTATATTGAGTACCTGGTGAAGGGTTTTGACAAATAAAACGTAGCGAAAAAAAAAACGATTTAAAACAAAAAAAAAATGAAACCCTATCCCGAGGATCTATGTGAAACAATTTAATACAGATGGTTTAAGATTTTACTGATTAAACTTGCAGAATCCGAAACTTTGATGAGGGGGTTGAACGTCTCCGAATCTTTAACGCAATCCAACTGGACGACGCCTCTACCGTATCCACACGAACACCCCACGAATCATCTCACGATCCGAAGCAAGGAGAATTGCAGTACTAGTTGTTGGATTTGCTTCTCTCTCTCTCTTAACTCTAATCTCTCTCTAATGAGCGGCTAGAGTTTTTCAGAAAACGTATATATCTGAGAGAACAGCTGATATATCCTATATATAGTTGTATATAGAGTAATTCTAAACTCTAATATGATTAGAAGAATAAAATCTGAATTTTATATTTATTATATATTTTAATCAAGTCTTACTTAATTAATATATAAGTCAAATAAATATATATTCGTATTTTCTTCCAAGGGACTCTAATATATATATATATAGATTAAATACATATAATTTAAAGCCATGATTTAAAAAAAATCAATCTCATTGATATATTAAAATCACTGACATTTAAATTATATATCCTTAATGAATGTTCTTAGTGTGCGACCATGTAGGTTATTATTACGTTGGCAATAATTTTAAATCATATTATAAAATTATAAACAGTGAGTGGCATCTAGTAATACATCACTGTTACCCAAATAATAATAAAGTCGTTGATTCGACGCAACCTTTTCGTGACCAATGTTTCAGTGTAATTTAATCCTTTTAACCTTGATATCTAAGATTAAATTCAAGGCATGGATGTGTCATCCTCTTCACAATTTAATCTCAGTTTTCTTGATCAATGAGTAGACTATATGAAACAAATCTCTATTTGAGCATGGCCATGCATTTCATAGTCTCAATAAATCAAGAGGCCTATAGATATCACCCCTAATTGATAAGAGGGTTAAATTCCATCTACATCATTCTCATTTCTCACATAACTCATGATGCATCCAACAATCACATTTATCGTCCACCCGGTTAAATGTGACTTTTGGCAATGTCAAAACACATAATTCCTTATGTAGAAATGTCATGACTTCAGGTCGAAGGACCATTACATCATTGTCACTATTAGAATTACTTATGACACATAGCATAATACTCCATGTAGAATTCTCATGGTGGGTCTGTCTAGTACACAGTTCTCTAACATGGTACCTATGCATCAACTTAATATATCTCGTATATATTTATGACCAATGAGATGTGGCTATCAGTCAATCCACATACTAGTCTCAATGTATTATTGTTGTCCCACTAACAATCATACTCGACTAGGGACATTTAAGAATAATGATATGTACAACATACTTATATGATCTCATATTCAAGTCATATACTTGAATCCATATAATTAATATCATTCTTCTAAGGACATTTATTATGTTAACATTTATATAATGCAGCAAATAAAACATAATAAAAGAAATTATCATTTAACCAAAACATAACATATATATAGTGTCACAATCATTACATAATTGGCCACTAGGGCATACACTCCAACACCTAGATAGCTTGGGCTTTCCAATTACTCAGGAGGCTCAAACTGATCTTGTCTTGCAATCTCTGAACAACAGCTATTCTCAATTTGTTATGAATTACCTAATGAATGAGATTGAGAAACCACTTACTGAGTTGTTGAGCATGTTGAGAACTGTTGAAAACAACATGAAGAAGGCAGGACCCGCTCCCATGTTGATGATGCAAAAGGGTAATGCTAATGGATATGGAAAAGGCAAGAAGAAGAAGATGTGATCTAAATTTGCTGCCAAATCCAAATCCAAATCCAATAAGGCTTTGAAGCCTAAAGGTGGGATAGCTAAAAAAGGTAATTGTCACTTCTGTGGAAAGCCTGGACACTGGAAAAGGAATTGTCATGCTTAACTAGAAGATCTAAAGAAGAAGAAAGGAAGTGGGACTTCCGATTCAGGTATATATGTTATAGCAGTCAATTTATCTACTTCTACATCTTGGGTATTTGATACTGGATGTGGTTCTCACATTTGTGTTAATGTGCAGGAACTGCGAAGGAGTAGACTGTTGGCTAAAGGCGAGGTGGACCTACGCGTTGGGAATGGAGCAAGAGTTGTTGCATTAGCTGTAGGAACTTACCATTTATCTTTGCCCACTGGGCTAGTATTAGAACTTGAAGACTGTTATTATATGCCTACTATAAGCAGGAATATTATCTATGTTTCTTGTTTGGACAAGAAGGGTTTTTCGTTTATAATAAAGAACAAAGTTGTTCCTTCAATTTAAATGAAGTGTGTTATGGAGTAGCACAATTGTTTAATGGTCTTTATGTTCTTGATTTACATATGTCCCTCTATAATATAAACACTAAATGGCTAAAATCGAAAGATTCTAATCTGACTTATCTCTGGCATTGTCGTTGAGGCCATAACAGTGAGAAACACATATCCAAACTCCATAAAGATGGGTATTTGGACTCATTTGATTTTGAATCATATGATGTATGCGAGTCTTGTTTGTTAGGCAAAATGACTAAAGCACCTTTCACTAGACATAGTGAACGGGCCAGCGATGTATTGGGCCTCATACATACTGATGTATGTGGTCCCATGAGTTCGCTAGCTAGATCTGAGTTTTGCTACTTTATTACATTTACTGATGATTTCAGTAGATATGGATATGTGTATCTTATGAAACACAAATCTGAATCTTTTGAAAAGTTCAAAGAATTCAAGAATGAAGTACAAAACCAATTTGGTAAAAGTATAAAAGCCATTCGATCAGATCGAGGTGGTGAATACTTGAGCCAGGAATTTGATAATCTTCTTAAAGAATGTGGTATAATATCATAACTCACTCCACCCGAAACGCCACAATGGAATGGTGTGTCTGAAAGGAAGAATCAAACCTTGTTAGACATGGTACGATCCATGATGAATCATGTAGATCTTCCGATAAGCTTATGGGGTCATGCCCTAGAAACTGCTGCCTTTACATTTAACCATGTTCCTACAAAGACAGTTCAAAAGACACCATATGAGATGTGGATTGGGAAACGTCCTAGTATGTCTGTTATGAAGATTTGGGGATGTGAAGCGTATGTAAAACATCTAGCTTCCGACAAGCTCGAACCTAAATCTGATAAGTGTAATTTTGTGGGATACCTTAAAGAAACAAAGGGGTATTATTTCTTCAAACCTTCAGAGAACTAAGTGTTTGTTGCTCGTACTGGAGTTTTCCTAGAAAGGGAATTTTTCTCTAAAGAAAACAGTGGGAGGAATGTAGAACTCGAAGAAATTCGAAAACCACAAAATATTAATGAACCTGAGCTGGAACCACAAGTTGTTGTGGAAACTGAACTTGCTCATGTAACACAAGCCCCTCATAGATCTGGTAAGACACGCCATGAGCCTGAGAGATATTATGGATATCTTGTTACTCAAAGTGGCGATGTGTTGCTCATAGATGATGATGAGCCTACTTCCTACCAAGAAGCTATAAACGGACCTCAGTGTGAGAAATGACTTGAAGCCATGAAATCTGAGATGGACTCCATGTATGCCAACCAAGTATGGACTTTGGTTGACCCACCTGAAGGGGTAAAACCAATTGGGTGCAAGTGGGTTTTCAAGAAGAAAACTGACATGAATGGAAATGTACAAACCTATAAAGGTCGACTGGTAGCAAAAGGTTTCAAACAAGTTCAAGGTGTTGACTACGATGAGACTTTTTCTCCAGTAGCCATGGTTAAATCCATCAGGATCTTACTTGCTATTGCAGCCTTTCATGATTATGAAATTCTGCAGATGGATGTCAAAACAGCTTTCTTTAATGGAAATCTACTTGAGGATGTGTATATGACACAACCCGAGGGTTTTGTCACTCCAAAGGATGCTGGAAAGGTATGTAAGCTGCAAAGATCCATTTATGGATTAAAGCAAGCATCTCAGAGCAGGAATTTTCGTTTTGATGAAGCAATCAAAGAGTTTGGCTTTATCAAGAATGAAGATGAACCTTGTGTTTACAAAAGGGTTAGTGGGAGCCACATTGTATTCCTAGTACTGTATGTCGATGACTACTTATTGGGAATGACATTCCTTCCTTGCAAGCAGTCAAGACATGGTTGGGAAAATGTTTCTCCATGAAAGACTTGGGTGAAGCAACTTATATTCTAGGTATCAAGATCTATTGAGATAGATCGAGAAAGATGCTTGGCCTAAGTCAAAGTACATACATTGATAAAGTGTTGAAACGGTTCAGCATGCAAGAGGCTAAGAGAGGTTACATTCCCATGTCGCATGGAGTAACGCTCTCTAAAGCTCAATGTCCTAAATCACAAAATGATTAGGATCGCATGAGTAAGATACCTTATGCTTCGGCGATTGGATCTATCATGTACGCAATGTTATATACGCGTCCTGATATTTCATATGCTTTGAGCATGACAAGCAAATACCAATCAAATCCAGGTGAAGGTCACTGGACAATAGTCAAGAATATCCTAAAGTACCTCAAAAGGACTAAGGATTCATTCTTGGTATATGGAGGTGAAGAGGAACTGGTAGTAAAGGGTTACACTGATGCTAGTTTCCAAACTGACAACGATGACTATAAGTCACAGTCAGGTTATGTGTTTTGCCTTAATGGTGGAGCAGTGAGCTGGAAGAGTTCAAAGCAAGAAACAGTTGTCAATTCTACAACAGAGGCTGAATATATTGCTGCTTCTAATGCAACCAAGGAGGCTGTATGGATAAAGAAGTTCATCACTGAACTGTTGTTCCTTCTGTTGTTGATCCAGTAGACCTTTACTGCGATAACAATGGTGCCATTGCACAGGCGAAGGAACCTAGATCTCACCAACGATGCAAGCATATACTTAGGCAATTTCATCTCATTCGAGAGATCATTGAGATAGGTAATGTACATATATGCAAAGTACCAACAGAAGAAAATGTTGTAGACCCACTGACCAAGGCTTTGTCGCAGCAGAAGCACGATGGTCACACTAGTTCTATGGGTATTAGATACATGAGTGATTGGCTTTAGTTCAAGTGGGAGATTGTTGGAGTGTATGCCCTAGTGGCCAATTATGTAATGATTGTGACACTATATTTATGTTATGTTTTGGTTAAATGATAATTTCTTTTATTATATTTTATTTACTACATTATATAAATGTTAACATAATAAATATCCTTAGAAGAATGATATTAATTATTTGGATTCAAGTATGTGACTTGAATATGAAATCATATAAATATGTTGTATATATCATTATTCTTAAATGTCCCTAGTAGAGTATTATTGTTAGTGGAACAACAATAATACATTGAGACTAATATGTGGAATAACAGATGGCCACATCTCATTGGTCATAAATATATACGAGATGTATTAAGTTGATGCATAGGTACCATGTTAGAGAACTGTGTACTGGACAGACCCACCATGAGAATTCTACATGGAGTATTATGCTATGTGTCATAAGTAATTCTCATAGTGACAATGATGTAATGGTCCTTCGACCTGAAGTCATGACATTTCTACATAAGGAATTATGTGTTTTGACATTATCAAAAGTCACCTTTAACCGGGTGGACGATAAAGGTGATTGTTGGATGCATCATGCATTATGTGAAAAATGAGAGTGATGTAGATGGAATTTAACCCTCCTATAAATTAGGGGTGATATCTATAGGCCTCTTGATTGAGTGAAACTATGAAATGCATGACCGTGCTCAAATAAAAATTTGTTTCATATAGTCTACTCATTGATCAAGAAAACTGAGATTAAATTGTGAAGAGGATGACACATCCATGCCTTGAATTTAATCTTAGATATCAAGGTTAAAAGGATTAAATTACATTGAAACATTGGTCACGAAAAGGTTGTGTCGAATCAACGACTTTATTATTACTTGGGTAACAGTGATGTATTACTAGATCCCACTCACTGTTTATAATTTTATAATATGATTTAAAATTATTGCCAACGTAATAATAACCTACAGGGTCGCACACTAAGAACATTCATTAAAGAGATATAATTTAAATGTCAGTGATTTTAATATATAAATAAGATTGATTTTATTTAAATCATGACTTTAAATTATATGTATTTAATCTGTATATATATTAGAGTCCCTTGGAAGAAAATACGAATATATATTTATTTGACTTATATATTAATTAAGTAAGACTTGATTAAAATATATAATAAATATAAAATTTAGATTTTATTCTTCTAATCATATTAGGGTTTAGAATTACTCTATATACAACTATATATAGGATATATCAGCTGTTCTCTAAGATATATACGTTTTCTGAAAAACCCTAGCCGCTCATCAGAGAGAGAGAGAAACAAATTTAGCAGCTAGTACTGCAATCCTCCTTACTTCGGATCGTGAGATGATTTGTGGGGTATTCGTGTGGATACTGTAGAGGCGTCGTCCAGTTGGATTGCATTGAAGATTCAGAGACGTTCAACACCCTCATCAAAGCTTCGGATTCTGCAGGCTTAATCGGTAAAATCTTAAACTATCTGTATTTAATTGTTTCGCATGGATCCTCGGGTTAGGGTTTCGTTTTGTTTTAAATCTTTTTTTAATTCCATTGTGTTTTATCTGTTAAAACCGTACAATTGGAACATATTGTAAGAGCAACGAACTCAATACTTTCTTCAACTATTAAAGAGTGTTCAAACAAAATCTGTGTAGTTTGTTTCTAACCACTTTCTGGAGAATATAATTAAAAATTTATCCTTGAAATATCTAGAACAAAACTTATATTAACTATGTTTCTAAAAACTAGAGTATAGAGTTTCAACTTCAAAGATGACAAAACTATTTTTGTTCGTTTCACAGACTTCCAATATAATACTGCATTACCTATTGTATACATATACACACTGATATCAAGAGACCATAAAAAATCCTTCTAAAATTAGAGGATTTTAATAACATACAACATATCATTGAGTACCTATAAAGTACCTCATCAGCCTAGGACATCTCATATTTCGTCAATCTCGATGGCATCACATAGCTCTTTTAGGATTACAGCAAGTCTACTAAAGATGCCAACTGCAAAAACTCTTTACTTTATGTCAAAACTATTGTAATTTAAGTGCTTATACAAGATCTTACTTTATAATAATTTGATTAATTAACATATTTAATTATCAAATCCTTACATAATAAACTTTTCAGGTTGATCTGCCTAAATCACTAGATTTTCCTCTCACTATAAATTTCATTATTGTCGGTATTGACATGTAGAATGAGACTCTATCTTTATTCTCGTCTAATTAATCAGTTATAACCAAAACTATATTCACATCTACAATAATGTGACAACTAGAAGAATATTTATCAAACTCACATGACAGAAAGGTGAATGAATGCTATAATAAATCATTCTCTAATCCAAAGATATAGTCATTAGCTACTAAACGTGCCAATATCTACTAACAATTATTCTTTTCTTAAGAACGAGTCCTTAAACCTTATCTCTTTCTTATCGGAATGATGAATTACCATTTAATTGATGGGTCACAAAGTTCATACAAATCATAGTTTTAATCATGTTACATGTACGGAGACAATAATAATAATTATAAGAGATAAATTATTAGAGAGAATGATACGGGTGTATATAAGGTGTTGCTTGAAGCAGGACACCTTAGGTATCAAGTTTAGAATACGCAATTTGTTGCCCCAGAACGATATATACACATTATCATTGTAACCACAAACTTAACATAAACTCGTTCCAATAAGGATTCTTCATTGACTCATACACTTTCAGCATTTTGTCCACGTATAATATTAATTAATAAAGTATAATTAATATTTATCAAATTATTATTATTATATATTTTGAACATATTCAACAATTTCCTCCTATATTTTAAATATAAAATAATAATATTGAACTATACATGAACACACAATACCAAAGTATCCTGAAATTAAATCCAAATAAAATTATTCATACATGTCCGAATCAAACCAAACCAAGTATTGAGATTTTGAATAAAAAACAAATCCAACAAATGAATAAGTTTACATGTAAGAAGAGAATAATATCTGAATAAAATAAAACAGATAAATGAAAAGACTTAGAGATTTAATTAGCTACAAAATTCTACCCGTCTACTAGATCATCATTCTTAATAGCGAAATCCATTGATCTTCTCATTTCCAACATTTTTCATAAAATTTCTCTAAATTGACAATTTAACATAGAATTTCGTGTAAGGCGTCCCCCCAACAAATTTCATACACTAATCATCAATTAAAAAATAATACAAGTATCTAGTTTAGACATTTTAAACTTAGTACAAGTCCTATCAAAACATGATGCAAAAAAAAAAAAAAAGACTTTCATTCTTCATCTTAGGTATCAGTCAGATTCGATGAATGTAATATCAATGTTTGATGTTCAAGTGTCTAGTTCAACTTTCAAGAATTTAGCATCAACCACATATTAAACTTCAATGCATCATTACTAAGCTTTGAATCATAAATAGTTTTGTGAACTTAGTACCAATCATAAAATAAAACTATTTCTCATCACCAACAAGTTTCCAACATATAGAACCTGTCAAATTATGGTTTCTCTAATGAAAGATAAGAATAACACATATCTTATTTTGGAATGTTATAGTCTTACACCTAACACAATTTTATTATGACGTATCATCAAATTTGGAATGATACAACAAGTTATGAGAGGCGTATCATCAAATTTGGAATGATATAAAGAAACTACAACATCAAGACATATCAAATTATAATAATCAAACAATAGATTAAGAATAAACCATAGTAGGTCACAAATCCTTTAAGAGACTCTAATTTAATGGTTTTAACCTTATCTCCTCTATAATGAACTTGTGATGAAAATTCATTATTGGAACATATTGTAAGAGCAACAAACTCAATACTTTCTTCAACTATTAAAGAGTGTTCAAACAAAATCTGTGTAGTTTGTTTCTAACCACTTTCTGGAGAATACAATTAAAAATTTATCCTTGGAATATCTAGAACAAAACTTATATTAACTATGTTTCTAAAAACTAGAGTATAGAGTTTCAACTTCAAAGATGACAAAACTATTTTTGTTCGTTTCACAGACTTCCAATACAATACTGCATTACCTATTGTATACATATACACACTGATATCAAGAGACCATAAAAAATCCTTCTAAAATTAGAGGATTTTAATAACATACAACATATCATTGAGTACCTATAAAGTACCTCATCAGCCTAGGACATCTCATATTTCGTCAATCTCAATGGCATCACATAGCTCTTTTAGGATTACAGCAAGTCTACTAAAGATGCCAACTGCAAAATCTCTTTACTTTATGTCAAAACTATTGTAATTTAAGTGCTTATACAAGATTTTACTTTATAATAATTTGATTAATTAACATATTTAATTATCAAATCCTTACATAATAAACTTTTTATGTTGATCTGTCTAAATCACCGGATTTTCCTCTTACTATAAATTTCATTGTTGTCGGTATTGATATGTAGAATGGGATTCTATCTTTATTCTCGTTCGATTAATAAGTTATAACCAAAACTGTATTCGCATCTACAATAATGTGACAACTGGAAGAATATTTATTAAACTCACATGACAGAAAGGTGAATGAATGTCATAATAAATCATTCTCTAATCCAAAGTCATTAGCTACTAAATGTGTCAATATCGACTAACAATGATTCTTTTCTTAAGAACGTCTCCTTAAATCTTATCTCCTTCTTATCGGAAGGATGAATTACCATTTAATTCATGGGTCACAAAGTTCACACAAATTACTAGGTACTCACTATTAAATAGATACTGATAAGAATTCTAATTAAACTGTCCAAGTGTTGATCATCAGTAGGAGTAGGCTCAAAACAGACTCATGAATTATTCAATCATGTATTTCTCGTAAAATATGGACATCGTAAATTTGACAAACAAATTCTCAATAAAAGTGCAAACTTTGCTCCAAAATTACATTGGTTGAAAATTAAACATGTCTATAGCTCTATCTACTAGATATCTTAGACAAACACATATGCATATCATATTCCATTCATCACCTTGGACCCCAAAGAATTTGTATTTACTACATATAGTATACAGTCCTAAACTTTAGAATTCAAACGTCAAAAGTTTTATTTAGACAAATTTCAGTAGAAGAGTAAAAGCACAAAACTAGAATGAGGTATTATCCTAGAATATGACCACAACTGAACTCATCTCACCATTAACAAGTAGGCATGTCATTTCCTATAATGTAAATTTTCGTTAAATACAACATTTCATTTTGGCTATACCACTCCATAGGTTGAGAATGAGATTCATGTTTCAAGGACTCATCAAAAATCATATAAAGCACAATATCCTTGAACTCTGTTAGTCTATATTCTCCTCATCTTTAACAGATTCAATTATTTCTCTCTTCACACTTAATCTGTAGAAATTTGTCAAAACTTTTACCCTTTACTATATATTCTGAGTATCTATCATAATCATCTATAAAATTGACCACATACTTCCAATCAATACTAGTGATTCAACTCATTAAATCACTCATATGTTAGATGTATTAACCCAAATAGTTGTATAAAAATCAAACTTAAAAGATTTGCTAGCACACTCTTCACACTAGTCATATTTTATAGATTCAAATAACGATAGTTTATGAGTTTTAGTAATAATCAATAAATTTTGTGATTCATATGTCCCAAACTTTATTCCATATTTTAGGATCAACTAGAATTAAACTAACTAAATTAAACACGTCCAATACTAAACTCATCATTTGCATGTCATTAATAATTTAAGCATAAAGCTACATACGAGTTAACTATTAAAGTCACTCTACTTCTAACAAAAGATATTCAAGTGGTTCCATGACATAATAAACTAATTGCAATCTTAGTTAACATAAGCACATTTCAATATCTTTTGCAATCGTAATTTTCTATTTGTGCATTCATGACAAGTAACTACTCCATCTATTCACCTTTCTAAAGATTTGGCCTTTACATTATCAATTATTAACTTAAATTGATATGCTCAAGATTGTAATTAAATCATCAATACCTTTTCAAATGGTGTATTAGATTATATCACAATAAGGTAGTTTACAATTATCGGATTATTTCATATATTGTGACCAAATACGTTACAGTTGTAGTACTTTCCTCTGTCTCAAAATATTATCTTAACTTACAACTGCGTAGGTTTACTCATAGGATTTGATTTTCTTGAACTTAGAAATAATTTATGATAATTAATCATGTTAGTAGTTAATTTTAACTTACTTACAATCTACAAGTAATTTCTCCACTCTCATTTTCGGTTCTGTTTGATAACCAATCCTTACTTTTAAAATCCGATAAAAAATAATATACATGAGTGTCATGAATTAAATAACTACATAAATTATGCATCATATAGAAATTATAACACACGATATTTGGCTAAAAAATTGAATTTAAAACCAAAATTCAAAATTTAAAACTTATTTCGCGAGAGAGCCTATTCTTCAATGAATCTTTGACATACTTTCAACTTGAATTTTCAAGTGCATTCTCGTTTGATCCATGTGGCTTCATTCGCTTCTTTTGTGTGTTCTTCGTAAAATTAGTTTAAAGCAATTAGAACACATTCAAATCGAATTGTATCTTATTTTTACTGCAAATAAACTAAGACTCATAATTTCCAAATTTAATTAACCCGAACAAATATAAACTAAATTTCAGGTGTAATTAATATAAACAAAACTTTAAGTTGGTTTAATTCAAGCTAAAATTCAAGTTAGTTAACTTAAACTGATATTTTAAGTTTAATCAACTTAATTTAGACTCTGATTTTAATTAACCAAAATAAACTTTGAGTCTAATTAAATTAAACTAAAGTAAACTGATTATTATTTCAAACTCTGCCAACATATGACTACACAAAGTTATAAAGTAATAAATAAAAAAAATATTATTTTTGTAAATAAATATATAATATTAATATTTATCAAAAGTCTAAATATTATTTTTTCTATGGGATAGATAAAATAATTAGTGTTAATATAAAAGATAAATAACTTGGATTGACCTTGATGCTATGTTCATGGATTTTTGATAGAAAAGAAAATTTTTAAATAGATAAGAAAGAATAGTATAGAAAATTTATGAGCATTCTTTGGTGTTGTTTTTGAGTTTAGTAAAGGAAAAAAAGAAAAAGAAAGAGGTAATGGTATTTACTTTATAATATGCAATGTAATGGTAGTGTTGCTTTTGGATAGAAAAGTTGCTCAATTCTTTTATTTTTTATACATAAAAAATTTCATAACCACAAGAAATGAATAGAAGTTGTTTGGTTAGTTCAGCTGCTATGTGAGATCCACCAATCTATTCCTCAGCCCCCAATTTTATGGTGTGACAATATTGGATCATTGTTTTTGATGATGAACCCGATCTTTCATGCACATTCAAAGCATATTGAGGTTCACTATCACTATCTTCGTGAATTAGTGGCTTCTAAACTATTGCTTGTTCAGTATATTAGTACTGAGGACTAACTTGCAGACATATTCACTAAGCTATTGTCTCACATTCGATTTGCTGAAATTGCCGACAAGCTGATCACGGGAAAACCAAGCTCAGCTTGGGGGGGTTGTTGCGGATAACCATTTGATCTAGTTTTAGTTACATCTAATAGTTGTTGTTAATTATATGAAAGAATATTAGATAGCCTAGAAGTATTTGTATTTTATTTGCTTGTAACTTACACGGTTTGACTCTTGTATTTATTGGACATACACATAAATCAACTGAGTTAATAATATACTTCAAGTAATTTCTCTTACAAAGTGTATATCTCAATCTCACATAAACCTTTGAATAATACCTCCATTTGTTATGTCAACAAACCATTGGAATAATTTATATATTGCCTAGGCCAAAGCCAAAAATAGAATAGAACTTCAAAAGCCCAAACTGTTGCCCAATGGCGTGCATGGTAATGCGCAAATTTCAATTGTTGCCAAATGCACGGCTGTGCACTTCTGCATGCCATGGAGATGCGTTGACCCAGACTAAGACACTTCGTAATTAAGACCCAAAAACAAGCTTTGAACCTTGTAATTTGAGACAAACTCCAACAAATCTCCACATTGTCTCCAATTCCCTTCTTCACTACTAAGTGATACCATCTTTACCTCTCATGCCCAAACCCTTCGGTGATCACGTGCAAACAACACCCACCAAATCCAAGCAATGCTTAAACTTGATAACTGGCAATGGCTTAGTTAACATGTCAGCAGGATTATCTGTAGTACCAATCTTCAGAATCTGAACATCGCCTTTCTTAATAATGTCTATGATAAAGTGATACCTCACATATATGTGCTTTGTCCGTTCATGATACATCTGATCTTTTGCCAAATGAATAGTGATCTGACTATTACAATGAACTAACACACTATTCTATCCCCCATTTATTTCATTAACCAAACCCCTTAGCTACAAGCCTTCTTTCACAACCTTAGTAACCGCCATATACTCTGCTTCTATATTAGATAGAGCAATGACTTGTTGTAGAGTAGCCTTCCACGAAATTGCACTCCCACTAAAGATAAAGACATAACCTGCTAAAGACCTCCTCCTATCTAGATCACCTGCATAATCATAATCAACAAAACCAATAACCATGTCACCATTCCTCCCAAACACTAGGCCAACCTTGGATATACCCCTCAAATACCTCAAAAACCATTTCACAACTTACCATGAGTCTAACTAGGACATGACAACTCACAAAACCAACCAATTGTGAAATATCAGGCCTCGTACAAACCATAACATACATCAGACTACCGTTTGCACTAGAGTAAGGGACTTTCGACATGTACCTTTCCTCCTCATCTGATTGAGGAGACAACCTTTCTCACAATCTAAAATGAGCCGCTAAGACTTCACATCCTTCATGCTAAACCGATCAAGTACCTTCTCAGTGTAGGATTTTTGGGACAAGCACAACTACCTCTTTTCTCGATTCCTTCAAATCTCTATGCCAAGTATTTTCTTAGCATCACCCAAATCCTTTATCTAGAATTTTGTTCTAGGTTGTGCGTTCAACTGATCAACATTTGTCATATCTTTTGTTGTCATCAACATATAACAACAAATAGATAAAATTATCGTTATCAAGCTTCTTGAAGTAAACACAACTATCATATTGGCTTCTACAATAGTCAATAACAACCATAAACGAATGAAATCATTTATACCAAGGTCTTGGGGACTGTTTCAAGCCATATAATGACTTCCTGAGTAAACACACATGATCTTCCTTACTAGAAACATATAACCCCTGTGGTTGACGCATGTAGAATCCTCTCATTCAAGTCTCCATACAAAAAACCTATTTTCACATCCATCTGTTGAAGCTCCAAATCCTGCATAACTACTAAAATGAGAAGAACACAAATCAAATTATTTTTCACCAAAGGTGAAAGCACGTCACCTTCATGCATGCATTGCACTTTGGGAGCCTTGGGAGTAACGTGTAGGGCGCAACATATACTAAGAGAGCTTAGCTTAGCAAAAATTTGGCTAAGTATAGAGGTGCTGAGGCCTCCTCCATAGGGTGCCTCCACCTCATCACCTTTCGTTGTCCTTCTTTGTTCTTTTGACCTTCAATTTATATGCTTTTGAGTACCACATGCTTAGACTTTGGACTTGGGACACCTTGGAGGAACTTTGTGAGTGATGATTGCTTAAGGAGTCAAAATTTAGCCAAATATAGGGACCTAGAGGCCACCCCGGGGGGGTGTATCCTTTAGGCTCCCACTTGACCATCCCCTCAATGTTTGTTATCACATAAGAAAAAGATGAGGTAGAGAAACCCATATAATACATAAGTTGCATTACTCGAGGGCCAGAAACATGATACTCCCACGTCGAAAGGCATTGCCTTGCTTTGGTCTTCATTGCTCATAAGATGAGACACTATTTCCTAGCACATGAAGTCAAACTCATGACAAAGACGGACCCCATCTAATGCTTGCTCACAAAGCCTATCTTTGTTGGAAAACTAGCAAGTTGGATCATTCTCATCTCCGAATATGACATCAACTTCGAAACTCCCAAAGCCATCAAGTGTCAAGTTGTAGCTGACTTACTAACGCAATTTCCAAGTGGAGAATATGAACCCCCTTGTGAAGAAATTCCAAGATTTGAAGGACAATTGGTAGCAGCCGTCCATGATAACAAAGTATGGACTCTTCACTTTGACAAAGCATCTTCTGAAAGCAAGGGAGGAACAAGCATAATATTGCATTCCGAAGATGGAAAAGAAATAAACCTTACATACAAGATTGACTTCCCATGTTCAAATAATGAAGCCGAATATGAAACCTTTATCTTAGGGTTAATGGCAGCCAAAGCTTTGGGAATCAAGAGAATTAAAGTAAATGGTGACTATAATCTAATCATCCAACAAACACAAGGTCAATTTGTTGTGAAGGAACCGAGCTTTGAACCATACTGAACCATAACACAACAAATGATGGAGGAGTTTGAGGAAATCACCATTGAATATGTATCGAGAACAAAGAATAGGCAACTAGATGTCTTGGCGACACTAGCATCAAAAGTAGCCATGGACGACAAGGGTTGAGCTCGTAAGTAACGAGAAAAAATCTCCCTCCCACAATCCCTAAGCTCTTCCCAAATGAGGCAATAAATGATTGGAGGCTAATCATCTTGAAATAATTGTCAGGTAAAGAAGGCCTTTTACCCCTTGTCGAGCTTTAAAATTATGTGGTCATCAAGGACACACTTTGCCATCGCAAGGCTGAAGGAGTTCTTACGAGATGCCTCAGAGACAAAGATGCCAAACAAAGGCTTGAAAACATGCATAAAGACAATTGTGGAGTCTATGACATTATCTTATATTGGAGGATACAAAGGCAAATATATTTTTGGCCGACTATGAGGAATAAAGTGAAAGTGCTACAACAACAATGCCCTCAATGCCAAGAATTTTCGAGCGAAGGTGTGAGGACCTAGAATTTTAAATAGAAATAAAAAGGTGAATAGGATTAATTCCTATAAGGTATGAATTTTAAATGCATAAGTGTTATGTCAATATGATGTCCAAAAATTTAATGATCTCAATTCCTTTGCACAAAAAAAAAAAAACCATCAAAGGGATTTGAAAATATTAATCTCAAATCTTATATGAGATTAATCAAACATGAACGTTGATTGATTTAATAAACAAAGATATTATTAATGTATGTAGTAATAATATGAATTACTACTACTATCATTACGGGAAGAAGGCTGAGTAATGACCCCGTGTAATGGATAAGCATTATAGGTGTTGAAATTATTTTCAATGAGTAAGCATTACAAGAGTTGTGTCATTAGTAGGATGTACTACCGTTTGACACCTCTTGGTAATCCACACCTATGTGTAATAGTAATGATTAAGGTTATTGTAGTAATTTAGTAGATTTCACATCTGAGACTAATCCGAAGTGAGAAATATCTCAGATATTTTCATTTCCTAGCACCTATATAAGGAGAACCTCTTCTACTCATTTTCCTCACAGCACTCTCAAACACATAAACTCCTTAAACCCACTATAATAATACTCTCATAGCTTGTTCTGCAGTATCAGAAGCTTACCAGGTAAATACTAAGAGCTTTTATTAAGTTATTTATTTTCATTATTTAGTTGTTTAACTTGAATAGAAACCTATATGAAACCTTAAATTATATTGTCCCTGTAGAGATAAACCACATGGATAATCTCTATACTCTTAGAAATATTCTTCATATTGTTAGTCTCCAATGACTAATAATGTTAGTCTCCGAGGAACAATTATTAGTCTCTGAGGAGCAAATGTTGTTAGTCTCCGAGGAGTAATTTTTGTTAGTCTCCGATAAGTAACAAATATTAGTCTATGATGACTAATAATGTTAGTCTCTGATGGGTAAATATTAGTCTTTGGTGAGAAAACATGTTAGTCTCTGATGAGTAAAAATTAGTCTCTGATAAGAAAACATGTCAGTCTTCAATGAGTTTGGCGCTGAAAATTACTCACTGATGAGTTTGGCGTTGAACAATTACCCACTGATAAGTTTGGCACTAAGTTTGGCATTGACTCAAAATGTTGGCGATGAGTTTGGCGATAGCCAAAAGAGTTTGACGATAGTTAAATGCGTTTACTGACAAGTTTGGAGATGGACAAAATTATCCCCTAATAGGTAAGTCATCCCTTGATAACTATCCCCTGACGGGTAAAGTTATTCCCTGATGACCATCCCCTGATGGTCGGGTAAGTCATCCCTTGATGACCAAGGATCATCCCCTGATGGGTCAGAGATCATCCCCTGATGACCGAAAATTTATTTCCTAATGAATAATTAATAGTCTGAAAGATCCCTCAGGCTTGTTTGAATTAAGAGTCTCAATTTCCAACATACCAAATAATTGAATTACGACATCAAAGAGATAAGAAATGCACGGACATCACAGACATCACATTTGTACATACTCACATTTATATTCAAGCACAGACTCTCATGCTAAACAAACATATATATGTTTTACAGAAGTATTTCACCCAGCAAGTGAATTAGATTAACAGCTAAGGACAAAGACAAGTATATTCTCACTCTTATGTTTATTTTAGTTAAACGCATGATCAATTGATTCCACATGCGTACAAGATTAATACTTTTCTGTTTAAAGTTCCTTGTGAATCAAAATGCTAATACTTTAATTTTTGTTAAGGTTAAACACTGATGATGATGGTTTAGTAATAAGTTGTGCAAATTGTATATACTTGAGGTATTGTATAAACCTTGAGATAAGCACAAGTTTTGCATCCGCTGATGATAATAATATCCATCAGTGGATGATTTAGTTCTTCACAAGACAAGTCAGAAAATAGAACATTTGAAGGGCTTGGCTTCGTGGAGAAGAATGTCTGATGTTACTTAAACAGTCAAAGTATTCCGCACATCAGATATTCTAAAAAAAGAGTTACGTTGATTTCATACCATCAGGGTGAACCCGTTAGGGGGAGCTCATCAGGGAAACCAGTCAGGGGGAACCCGTCAGGGGGAGCTCGTCAGGGGAACCAGTCAGGGGAACCTATCAGGGGATGACGAAGGCAGACCAACCCATTAGGGGGACACTTCAAGATATGTCAGTGTCAGGCCAATTCATCAGGGTAACCTGTCGGGGGGGATTGGTCAAACATGACATCAGTGGAAGCCATGAATGTATACAGTTAGTCATAACCATCATAATCAAGAAGCACTGAATAAATCTCAAGTGAAGAACGAAGCCCTGATCCAGTCAATATGCATCAGGGGGTCCAGAAGCACTGATCAAGATCCATCAGGGTTGACCATCAGTGGATCGTTATGACAGCATACATCCGTCATCAGCATATACACGAAAATCAATGTAACTTGAACAGAAGCAAGAGATATCAACTGGAAAGATATTTCTTGAAGTCTGTATCCATCCAATGAGAACTCTTGCGCATTAAATGCATACAGATCAGGGGAAGAAAAAAGAAGCAACAAAGCATGCATCAGTCTGACACATTAGGCAGTGATGTGACATACTTGTGGCTAAGTTAAAAAAGGCAGCACGTCTCAAGCACGTGATTTTCAACCACTGATTTACATATATAAAGAAGGAGTTTTCATTGATGAGAGAAGAGACGAAAAAATAGAAGCACACAAACATTAGGAAGCTCTGTAATATTTTTTGAGGGATTTATTGTCAGAGAGAAATCTTTGAAGCTAGTGAGTGTGAGAAGCTGTGAATTTTATTCACAGAAATTGTAGCTGTAATTCACATTTGTGATATTACAGATTTCCAGAAAAACACCAAGTTATAATACAACTATTTTAACTTGAATCTAAGTGTTGTTATTTCACTATTTTTCTGTTATCTTGCTATTTCTGGAAGGAGCTATCGAAGTTCAACAGAGCGAAAAAGTTTTAAGTGTTTGTATTCATCCCCCCCTTCTACAAACACTTGAGCTTATTTTGCTCTAACGATTGGTATCAGAGACACTTAGTAGATTACACGTGCTAACAACGATCTATCAAGCCCTGATGGCCTCTTCCACAGACAGCAATAGCTCACAGGTAAGTCTCGAAGTTTCCTCTAACATGTCTAAAACTGATTGTATTAAAACTGTTAAGGAAATGGCCTGTGAGATAAAGGATCTCTTTGACACCCTAAGGAGTGCTGTGACTGAAACTGAAAGACTGCAGAAAATAAACGATCAGTTGACTGTAAGAAACACCTTTTTAGAATCAGAGCTCTCTAAACTTGAGAATCTTGAAAAGGAACTCTCAAGGACTAAAAATCTTCTTGACTGTGCTATAAAAAGAGAGGAATGGACCTCAGACCTTCTTAGTCAAGAAAGGGAAGTCATTAAGAGATAGAGTGAGTCTGGCAAGAAACTGGAGGATCAACTAAATAATCAAAAATCTGATCCAAAATCTAGTTTAGGCTACGAGGAGACTCTAGTGCAGCAACCTCCCATTGAGGTTGAAAATGCAGCTAGCTTTGGAGAAAGGCCAATACAACCAATCAAGTTTGTAAAGGCAGCAACCAAGTTAGAAAAAGGGAAAGTTTTCCCAAATAGTGAAGCTTCCACTAGTTGTGGGAGAGACAAGAAACATATTCTTGTCAAAGCACTCAAACTTCCAGTTAGAAAACAACTAGATTGTGCATCAGTGGATTCACAGTCATTAGGGGGAAAGAGTGCATCAGGCCATTGTAGCCCATCAAGGGAAAAAGGTCTGTCAGGGGAAAGTAAAAAGAATAGAAATGGTAAGCTAGGTATTAATAAGGCTAGCATTCACACTTCTACTCATGAAGCCCCTAGAAAAGTGTGTTGGAATTGTGGTAAATGTAATCATCTATCTTTTCAATGCAAAGAAAAACCACAAATTTTGACAGGCACTATTTTATATGCTGATGATTTACCAACAGCTAAAGTTGACTCTTCTAAGAGTAAAAGCAAATCTGTTGTTGAGAAATCAAAAGCATATGTTGAAGCTCCTAGAAAGGAGAAAGTTTTTAATTTGCCAAAACCAAAAGTCACTAATAAAGAAAAGGCTGTGTTATCTACAACTGTGACTAAACCAAGAGGACCCAAAACCAATTGGGTAGCAAAAACAATTTAAATGTTTTTTTGTGTGCAGGGAAAGGTCAAAAGCAGTCAAATCTGGTTTCTAGATAGTGGCTGCTCAAGGCACATGACAGGAAACAAAGCCCTGCTCACAGAATTCCAAGAAAAGGCTGGTCCAGT
The DNA here is from genome assembly GCA_014636745.2 of Centella asiatica. Classification (NCBI taxonomy): domain Eukaryota; kingdom Viridiplantae; phylum Streptophyta; class Magnoliopsida; order Apiales; family Apiaceae; genus Centella; species Centella asiatica. The sequence continues at coordinate 19,054,744 of CM025781.1, forward strand.
AATTTCATTTGGTGATAACAGCAAAGGACTAACTCTTGGTTATGGCAAAGCAGCAAGTGGGAATGTCTCATTTGAAAATGTAGCACTGGTTGATGGGCTCAAGCACAATTTGCTAAGCATAAGTCAACTATGTGATAAAGGATTCATCACTTCCTTCAAAGGAGATCAGTGCCTAATCTCAAATGAAAGTGATGGGAAGCTGGTTTTGTCAAGGATAAGAAAAGGAGATCTCTATATTGCTGATTTTAATTCAGTAAATGGAGAATCATGTTTCTACAGCAAGGTATCTCCTGATGAAAGCAGACTATGGCATAAGAAGCTCTCTCACCTGAACTTCAAGTCAATCAATGATCTAGTGAAGAGAGAGTTGGTGACTGGACTACCCCAAATGGAGTTTATCCAAGAAGGATTATGTTCAGCTTGTCAACAAGGGAAGCAAAGGAAATCATCCTTTGTCAGCAAGGAAGCCACCATGATCAAGGATCCAATTCAATTGCTACATATGGATCTTTTTGGCCCTGTCAACATTATGTCAGTGTCAAAGAAAAGGTTTGCGATGGTCATTGTGGATGACTACACCAGATACACATGGGTGAAGTTTCAGCACGCTAAATCAGAAGTGCCTCAACAAATTATTGACCACATCAAGAAAGTGGAAACAGAATCAGGTTCAGTGGTTAGAATGTTGAGGACAGATAATGGAATTGAATTCAAGAATGCAGCTGTTGAGGGATTTTGTGTGGAGAAAGGCATAAATCATACATTTTCTACTCCAAGGACTCCTCAACAGAATGGTGTAGTGGAAAGGAAAAATAGAACCCTGATAGAAGCTACTAGATCAATGCTAGCAGAGGCAAAGATTCCCACCTATTTTTGGGCAGAGGCAATTTCCACCGCTTGCTTTACCCAAAATAGATCTTTAATCAACAAGGCTCACAACAAGACTTCATATGAGTTAATGACAGGGAGAAAACCAAACATCAAGTTCCTACATGTCTTTGGATGCAGATGCTTTATTCTAAGGAACTTTGGTGAGAACTTAGGAAAATTTGATCCTAAAGCTGATGAAGCAATTTTCCTAGGTTACTCCCTGACATTTAAGGCCTATAGGGTTTACAACAAGAGACTTCAGGTGGTGATGGAGTCTATAAATGTAGCTTTTGATGATCAACAAATTTCTGGACTTGAAGACCCTGGTTTTCATGAAGAACTGAAATTTGAAAATGAATATGAAGATGATTATCAAGAGACTGAAGCCGATGTGTGCAGACAAATGAATAACTTATCCATTCCTGATGTCAATCCACATTTTGTAGAAGCCCAATCAACAGATAGAGTCAATCTTCTGGACAACAGATCAGGAGATACTTCATCAGGGGATCATTCATCAGGACATGCAACATCAGGGGATGACTTGAATCTTGAATTATCCACTAATTCAGGGGGAGAGTTTACAGAAGTTGGGAGCACAGACTTAGGGGGAGGAAATGATAGTCAAGCAAGTTCATCAAGACACATTTCTAATCCTAAATGGGCTAGGAGTCACACATCAGATCTGATTATTGGTGACCCAAGAAAGAAAGTGCAAACCAGGAGGGCAACATCTAATGAATGCCTATATGCTTGCTTTCTTTCTCAAATTGAACCAAAGAAGTTTGAAGAAGCTATTCAAGATGCAGATTGGATCTTGGCCATGCAGGAAGAGCTAAATCAATTTGAGAGAAACCAAGTATGGAAGCTTGTACCTAAACCTAAAGACAGAATCATAATAGGTACCAAGTGGGTATTCAGAAATAAGATGGATGAAGCTGGCATTGTTGTAAGAAACAAAGCAAGACTGGTTGCAAAAGGATATCTTCAAGAAGAAGGGATTGACTTTGACGAGACCTTTGCACCAGTAGCCAGACTTGAGGCTATAAGAATTTTCTTAGCCTATGCAGCACATTCGAATTTTAAAGTCTATCAAATGGATGTGAAAAGTGCTTTTCTAAATGGAAAGTTGGAACAAGAGGTGTATGTCCAACAACCTCCAGGATTTGAATGCTCAAAGTTTCCAAATCATGTCTACAAACTGGAAAAGGCACTTTATGGACTGAAGCAAGCACCTAGAGCTTGGTATGATACACTGTCAAAGTTTTTGGTGGAAAACAAATTTTCAAGAGGTATCATTGGCAAAACATTGTTCTTTAGACAACACCAAGGTCATCTGATTTTGGTTCAAATTTATGTTGATGATATTATTTTTGGATCCACTGACACAAGACTGTGTGAAAAGTTCTCCAAACTCATGCAAAGCAAGTATGAAATGAGCTTGATGGGTGAGTTGTCTTATTTCTTGGGATTGCAAGTGAAGCAAGTCACTGATGGAATTTACATTCATCAGACTAAATATGCCATAGAGCTTCTCATGAAATTTGATATGGAGGACTCCAAAGTAGCAAAGACACCTATGGCCACTGCAACTAAAATTGACCCTGATAAGAATGGAAAGAAAGTAGACCTGAAGACTTACAGGGGACTGATTGGATCTTTGTTGTATCTAACAGCAAGCAGGCCAGACATAATGTTTGCAACGTGTCTTTGTGCAAGATATCAAGCTGACCCAAAGGAATCTCATCTCATTGCAGTGAAGAGGATCTTGAGATACATCAAAGGCACTACAGAGTTGGGACTTTGGTATCCAAAGGAATCAGGATTTGAATTGCTAGGATATTCTGATGCTGACTTTGGAGGATGCAGGATTGACAGAAAGAGTACAACAGGAAGCTGTCAATTTTTGGGAGAAAGGCTTGTATCTTGGTTCAGCAAGAAGCATAATTCAATATCTACATCTACTACAAAAGCTGAATACATCGCAGCTAGAAGTTGTTGTGCACAAATTCTATGGATGAAGAATCAGCTGATGGATTATGGCCTGAACTATACCAAGATTCCAATAAGGTGTGATAACACAAGTGCCATTGCCATTGCTGAACATCCAGTACAACATTCCAGAACCAAGCATATAGATATCAGATATCATTTTATCAGGGAACATGTCATGAATGGAAATATTGAACTACAATTTGTATTGTCCAACAAGCAGCTGGCAGATATATTCACCAAAGCTCTTGATGAAGCCACTTTCTCAAAACTTGTGGGAGAGCTGGGCATGGTGAATTATTCATCAGGGTCAGGGTCAAATTCCTAAGTTCTGGTATTTCTAACTCATTTCATAAGTTTCTGATAAAAACAATTGATATGTGATTATATATGTTTGGTTTATGTAAATATGTAAATATATACTTGTACATACTATATTTTTGTTTGTTTGGTATTTTTCTTTTTGAACTGATGCATCAGGGTCAGGGCCTCCAATAGGACGCATCAGGGTCAGGGTGTCCGACTCGTACGTCAGGGTCAGAGTATCCGACTCGTACGTCAGGGTCAGGGTGTCCGACTTGCATGTCAGGGTCAGGGTGTCTGACTCACGCGTCAAGGTGAGGAAGTCCGACTTATGCATCAGGGTCAGGGTATGTAAATATGGTAAACTTCAGGGTAAGTTTAAATGTTTTAACCGCTTCGGGAATCACGCTCAGTTAAGTAATGACAACTCATCATTAAGCTCTTATCTCACTGATGATGTGTCATCACTGAAACTGAACTGACTCCCTGATAGCGTGTTTAAAGGAGCAGTTTTCAAACGTCAACAGGCGGGTATTAATACTCTATCTCTCCTACTTGTTAAAACTCCTTAACACATTTAATCTTTTTCTGATATTTGCTCGAGTTTTTGTTTCTCTTTCTCTCTCTCTTTTTTCGCAGAAACCCTAGTTCTTCAAAGCTATCAAGCATCAATGGTACGCCAAGAAATTCCAAGGAACCTGACAGTCCCACCTACAAACTATGTGGGCTTCTCTGATATTAACGAGGTAAATGACTGCTTTAAACCTATGATGAATTATCTACTCACTTCTGAGTATAAGAAAACAATCTTTACCGATGACGAAATATCGAGGGAGGCATTGTCTCAACTTTGGACAAGCGCCAAGTTCATGCACTCCACCACACGCACTGATGTGGTCAAGGGAATCTCATTCAGAGTTTCTTCCGAGAAAGGGAAAATAACCCCATCCAGAATTAACTCTGCTTTGGGACTACCTAATCAAGACCTGGTGGAAGTACCCAGTGATGCGGAACTCCTGGATTTCTTGAGGGAACTAGGCTATAACGCTGCTCCAAACGCAATGTTAAAGTTCAAGGACCTCAAGAGGGTGAATGTGAAGAGAGAGATTTGTTACCTTTTCGACACCATCACTAAGGTGTTCTCAGGTAAGTGTTCTAACTTTGAAGTCATTACTTCTTTAACTTTAAAAATAGCATACGCAATAATCAAAAATGTAAATATAAATATAGGTAAAATAATTTTTGATGACCTTGTAAATAAATTAGGTAATTTTAATAATAGGAAAACTAAAGTATACTATTCTAGATTTTTGTTTATGATTATTAAAGATCAGATTTTTAACTTTTCTTTTGAGAATGATATACCTGTACAGATATACAAGCAAACAAAGAAATTATTTGCAGAAATAATAAAGAAGTCCTATACAGGTGAACCATTTGCACTTCCACAGCACATGGTACAGGTAGTAAATTCTTCTCCTTCCACTTCTCACACTGTACATTCTTCACCTTCATCTATTACGACAGAGAAATCAAACACCTCTCTGCCTACCCAAGTAGAACAACCAATTTCTTCACAACCACTCTCAACAACCCAACCCACAGTCTCCCAAAAGACTGTTGGGATTAAAAGAAAACCCAGTGAAGTTACCACAATAACTGAGGGGGAGCAAGAAGAGAGAGTGATTGGCTATAAGAGGAGATTGAAGAAGAAGAAGGGAGCCACGAGTGTTACCCAAAAGCCTGACCTGGCAGTATCCTCTCAAAAGGATGCTGCTTTTGATAAGGAATTAAACATATTTCTAACTAGTTCCTCTCAAAAGGAATTAGTTATTGAAAATAGTCCTCAACCAAGGACACAGATGAGTGAGGCACATACACTGACCATAGACACTGATGAACTTACCATCAGGGTCTCTGAGAGCCACTTGCAGATATCCTCCACAGTGAGTGCACACACTACTCAAGATGTTGTAGCTCAGAAGCTTCTCAATAAGATCCACATGAGTCATCAGCATTCTTCTACAACATCTTTTGATGAATCACCTCCTCGGTCAGTGATTCAGCCAACACTCCCATCTACACCACTTCCTTCTTTCTCTGTTCCTCAAATTTCTTCAGATATAATGACACAAACTTTAAGTGTCATACAATCAGATTCTCCACATTCTCAATTCGTGGAGGAGCCAACACTCTCTGACACAGTGTTTGATAGTCACCACTCTCACATGGTGAACTCATTTTTACTTGATACAAACACTGATGATCAATCAGGGGACATAAACTCCACTGTACATACTACAGTAATAACACTTTATGTACCCCCAATTGTATATACTTCATATACAGAAACATACACTTCTCCAATTGTACATACACATTCTTCTTCCAATCCTTCTCCTATCACTGTTGTGGAACCAGAACTTGTACATACTTTACTTAAACTGGCCACAATAGCTGTTCTCCAAGCCAATAGGAGCCCTTCTAGGACAATTTTGAGTGAGACTGAGAGAATATATAGTGAAGAGAGGCAAAGTCAAACCCTTAAGAGGACTTTGGCAAAAGGAGAGGAAGAGAGTACTGCCTTAGTAGGTAATGAAAAAGGAGAGGATATGAGTGATGCCTTAGAAGGTACAGAAAAAGGAGAGGATGAGAGAGATAAGGATGAGATCCTTGTAAATAAAGAAAATAGAGAAATTGTACCACATATTCATACCTCTTGAAGCTCTGAAAGTGATGAAAATGATGCTCCACAAGATGATTTTTCCTAGTTCATCGGAGTTGATTTGTACTTCCAACAAAATCAGATGGCAGATACTGTACAGTTATTGAAACAAGAATTAGCTAGGACTACTGATCCAATCTTGATCAAAGTGTTGAAATCACAGATCATGATTGGTCAGTCAATAGATATAGAAAACCAAAAATTGTATACACATTTTTCTTCCAAGATACAGAATGTACAGCAAGTTGTCGACTCTTTAGTCACCAGCCAGACTCTATTCCGGATGAAGAAGCAAGCTGACAATGTAGACAAAAAGCTTGCTGATCTTTCTACTCAAATGAACAGCATGGAAACTCTGCAAAGATCCATGGCTGACACCATGACACAAGTTCTTCAAGTCACATCCCGACTCTCAACTCCCACTGATGATGCTGTCAAAAAGGGGGAGAAATCAACCAAGCAGTCGTCAGGGGATGTTGCTGAGAAATCAAGTCAATCATCAGGGGATGTGACTACTCCTGTTCCTGCTCCAAATCCCAAGGACAAAGGCAAAGGCATCCTGATTGAGGAACCCAAGAAGAAATCCAACACTCAATCAGGGCCTAAGCTACTTGGAGACGCCATGAAGACAGTCCACTTTCCAACACTTGTTGAAGTTATTATTGATGGAAAAATGGAGCTGGTCTACCCTCAAGACAAAAAGTTGGTAGAAGCTGATGCAATCTTTACACAGCAACTTCAAGAAGAAGAGGAGAGGGAAATGGCAAAGGAACAGGAGGAAGAAATAAAGAAGAAGAAGAATGTCAAGCCAAGGACCTCCAGGAAACCTCAGCCTAGAAGATTACAGAACCCTAGAAGTGCATCAGGGGATAAAAATCAAGATAAATCTAAAGACCCTGATGCCACTACAAAGAAGTCAGAAGAAGCCAAGGACAAAGCACCATCTCCTGATACCAAAGAATATGGTCCACCCACTCTAGCTGAATTTCTTAGAGAAGAAAGGCGCAAAAACCTGACATTTATGTTCTCAATAAAAAACATAGATGTCAGGTTCAACAATAGAAGAGATCAGCTGATTACAATTCAATTAAAGAATGGGTCAGAATTCAATGTGGCAATGGACTGGTTCAGGAGAATGGATGCTGAGCAATTAGGACTGGTTCTAAACCTGATTCCAAGATCCTCTCAAGCTAATAAAGACTTAAGGGGGATAATCGACAGGCTGAGGAGTGCCATCAACAATGAAAGAAGCCTGCCCACAGCATTGGAAAGTCCACTAAAGTTATTTTATAAATCCATTGATGGGCGGGAGAAGAGTATAAGGATTAAAGAGGTTGATGGCCTAAGCTTGGAGGAAGCGATGCATGTTCTGAGTCAAATTGCAAATCATAAGAACGAACATGTCATCAAATTCAGAGTCCTGCTGATTCAAAAAGTACTGAAAGAGATTGAAGAAACCAGAGCTGATGATAGGAACACTGTAGTAAGGGATGTGCCACCAGTAAAGGGATTCAAAGTCTATCCCAAAATGATCACCAGCCCCATGGGAGTACAATTCAAAAACAAAAAGGGGGAGATCATTACCTTTTACTGGTCACAACTTGCTGCAGCCAACATTCAAGAAATCAAGACAGTCCTTGAAGCTTTGGAAACAAGCAGCAATGTCAACATAGTAAATTTCAGACAGCTTCTTTAGAGGGAATTAGAGCAGCTGGAGGCAGGAAGAGAAGACAACAGACTCAGAATTCCTGATCAAAACCCTGAACAAAGAAGACAAGGCCTTGGTAGTGACTCCCAACCGATTGAATCAAGTCATCCATTGCCATTTGTCTCAGCTAAAAGGAAAAGGGATTCTGATGTCTAAATACTAAATTCTTTTTGTAATAGATATAGGTTATACTTGTACAGAAATTCTTTTATTAGTTTATTCATTATTCTTTCTTAAATTTTATTTATTTTATTGGTTTTGACACCATCATCAGTGTATCTAGAGATTTATGATTATCAAACTGATAAACATAAATAGGGGGAGATTGTTAAGGTTAAACACTGATGATGATGGTTTAGTAATAAGTTGTGCAAATTGTATATACTTGAGGTGTTGTATAAACCTTGAGATAAGCACAAGTTTTGCATCCGTTGATGATAATAATATCCATCAGTGGATGATTTAGTTCTTCACAAAACAAGTCAGAAAATGGAACATTTGAAGGACTTGGCTTCGTGGAGAAGAATGTCTGATGTTACTTAAACAATCAAAGTATTCCGCACATCAGATATTCTAAAAAAGAGTTACGTTGATTTCATACCATCAGGGGAACCCATCAGGGTGAACCCGTCGGGGGGAGCTCGTTAGGGAAAGCAGTCAGGGGGAACCCGTTAGGGGGAGCTCGTCAGGGGAACCAGTCAGGGGAACCTATCAGGGGATGACGAAGGCAGACCTACCCATCAGGGGGACACTTCAAGATATGTCAGTGTTAGGCCAATTCATCAGGGTAACCTGTCGGGGGGGATTGGTCAAACATGACATCAGTGGAAGCCATGAATGTATGCAGTCAGTCATAACCATCAGGATCAAGAAGCACTGAGTAAATCTCAAGTGAAGAACGAAGCCCTGATCCAGTCAATATGCATCAGGGGGTCCAGAAGCACTGATCAAGATCCATCAGGGTTGACCATCAGTGGATCGTTATGACAGCATACATCCGTCATCAGCATATACACGAAAATCAATGTAACTTGAACAAAAGCAAGAGATATCAACTGGAAAGATATTTCTTGAAGTCTGTATCCATCCAATGAGAACTCTTGCGCATTAAATGCATATAGATCAGGGGAAGAAAAAGAAGCAACAAAGCATGCATCAGTCTGACACATTAGGCAGTGATGTGACATACTTGCGGCTAAGTTGAAAAAGGCAACACGTCTCAAGCACGTGATTTTCAACCACTGATCTACATATATAAAGAAGGAGTTTTCATTGATGAGAGAAGAGATGAAAAAATAGAAGCACACAAACACTAGGAAGCTCTGTAATATTTCTTGAGGAATTTATTGTCAGAGAGAAATCTTTGTAGCTAGTGAGTGTGAGAAGCTGTGAATTTTATTCACAGAAATTGTAGTTGTAATTCACATTTGTGATATTACAGATTTCCAGAAAAACACCAAGTTATAATACAACTATTTTAACTTGAATCTGAGTGTTGTTATTTCACTGTTTTTTTGTTATCTTGCTATTTCTGGAAGGAGCTATCGAAGTTCAACAGAGCGAAAAAGTTTTAAGTGTTTGTATTCATCCCCCCCCCCCCCTTCTACAAACACTTGAGCTTATTTTGCTCTAACAAATTTTCGCTAGCATGATATGAATGAAAGTGCATGGATATAACTGAGCTTTGATTTACTAGTTATATTTTTCAATATTATATCTGTGCAAATAAATGAGAATGTAATGTCCCTTATATGGGGCATGAGATTTTTATGTTCAGTAGAATGTGGAACATGCCACATAGTTGGTAAGATGAAAGGGAAGGTGTTGATGTGTTCTTTACCTGATCTAGAGGTAACTACAGGTCTTTTGACCTAGAGGTAACTATAGGTCTTTTGACCTAGAGGTAACTATAGGTCTTTTGACCTAGAGGTAACTTAACTAACAGAACCATGTTGTACAGTCTGGCCAACTGATTATGGTATGGTTAACATATCCAACGGGTTTAGCCCCCGATGGATAAGCGGTTGACTTTATTCAAGAAGGATCATATGGTTGTGTTATCATCTGAGATACTTAGAAGGTTTGAAAGAACTTCAAGGTAGTGGAATTGCTTTACCCAACCTCACAAATAAAATTATACTATTGATTAAGTTTCTTCAGAAATATTATGTTCATTCCTCTGTGTTTATATACTTGTTGAGCATAAATAACTCATTCTTGTTAAGTTCATAATTTCAGGACTTGAGTAAGGCATAGTACCACAACGGCAAGAGAAGAGAATAAAGGGAGTAGCCTAAAAGAGCACCCAAGGAGAATAGTTGCAACAATTGTAATAGATTAGTTTCTACTGCAGATATTGTACTCTAAATTTTGCAAGAATATATTAATAATATTTAGTATTTGACATGGTGTGGATGTGTTGTTTATTGTTTTCTTTTATTGACGGCACCCGAGTCCTATGTGGGATTTTGGGGCTGTCACAGAAGAGGAATGTGCCTTTCTTGAAGAGGTCAAGGATTGGAGGCAAGTTTACATTGACTTCCTTTCCTGTGGAACCCAACATATAAAAGGGATGTAATCCACGTCAGAAGGAAGGCGATGGGATAACAATTGATATATGGTGAACTCTACCGAAGGGGTTTCAATGGTAAACCCCTAAGGTGCTTACAACATAGCAATGTCCAAGACTTTCTCTATCAAATGTATGAAGAAGAACATCAAGGAGTGGAAAGACTATACAAACAACTTCTTGACCATCTATACAAACAACTTCTTGACCATGGATACTATTGGCCAATAATGGAGAAAGTCTTCGCGAGGGAGTGTCATTTGTGTCAAATACGTGGCAACCTAATTCATGCCACTACAGTCAACTTACGCACAATGGCAAATCCATGGCCCTTCCACACGTGCGGCATGGACCTCATAGGGCCACGCTCTCCGAACCTTAGGGGCAACATATGGATCTTGACATCAATAGAGATGTACACCAAATTGGTACAGTTAAACCTCAATAAAGTAATTTGCTTGGGACCGAAAAAAAATCATTTAGCGAGATTATTTATTTTTCAATAAATGAATAAATTATTCATTTATCGATAAATTAATATTTATTATCTTAGAGAGAATTTTTTTAATATAAATATATACATTGTTTTTTTTTTGTTAAATTGGGAATGCAATAAAAGAAAAAGAAGATACAGATCTAACGAGGGGCATACCCCCTGGCCTACTAGCATAGAACGCTAGATAGGGAGACAATCCCAAACAGGAAAAACAGCAAGCTAAACAGAAACAAAGCAAACTAAACCACCACCTAACCATCAATAAACATGGAAAGGCAACAGCCCAAATCCCACTGCAAGGACAACAATAAGCAAGATTTCAACACCTAACATGATTTCAATACTATAACACAGAGGCAACACCTCTGCAGCAGCAAGGAAAGACAGAAACAACACCAAAACAAAAGCAGCAGAAACAACCCCATTTCAGCAGCAGAAGAGACACCACTGCAGCAACCAAAAAGGAGCAAGAAACTGCGCAGAACGGACAGCAACACCACTGCAGCAAACCACTAATATGAATCCATCATTAAAAAACAGAGGCACCACCATTGCAGCAGCAAAGAACACAGAAACAGACCCTTGCAGCAGCAGAAGGAATACAGAAACAACATCATTGCAATAGCAGTAGAAACAACACCATTGCAGAAGCAGAAAGACACAGAATAACCACAGATGCAACAGCAGCAGCAGCAGCCACTGCAGTAACCAAAATGGAGCAGAAAA
>CM025781.1:19066142-19083149 GCA_014636745.2 Centella asiatica
AGCAGAAAACTGCAAAGCACTGGCAATTAAAACAGCAGCAGCAGCAGAAAACCCCAACAGCAGCTGCAGCAGCAAACATCACTGCAGACACTACAGCAGCAAACACCAGTAGTAAACAACACTGCAGACACCAGCAGAAGCAGCAAACACCAGCAGCAAAACCAAACATCAGCAGAATTAGCAAATTCCGCTTCAGCAGCAGGAAATAGTTAACATTGCAGTATTCAAAACTGCTGCCAAACACCAACAGTATACCAGAGAATCTAAAGAAGCAAATAATTCTTCAAGAATTAAGTTAAATTCCATCTTGCTAGCCTAGGATGTAAGAGCAAAAGCTTTGGGAAAGCCCTTCCAGCTGTGGATCTTGAGTTTAATTGTGGAGATACAATCCTGAGCAACAGTGTTAACAGTACGACCTTGACCTCCGTGTTTTCTATGGTTTCTTTCGAGCCAAACTTTGTAAATCACAGTTACAAGGCATAAATAGCTGATGAGCTTCGCCCCCACTGTGGGATTGATGGCGTCCAGTCGATTAAGGTAGTGGTTAAAGGATCTCCACGGACCATACCAATCTGCACCTTCCATAACTTTAGATAGAACTTCTGAGCTAAACCAACAATCAAAGAAAAGGTGAGAAGAAGTTTCTTCTTGAGCTTCACAGAATTGGCAAGGGTCTACCCTTCTGGGAAGGATTTTGTTTAGGATACATTGTATGTGATAATAAAAACCAAAAGTAATATCTAAATCTAGAAAAACTCAAAAATTTTAGTAAAATTTAATGTTTCTAAAAACTAAGTACAAATACATAGTAAATAAAAACTAGTCTTTTACCTATATTATTTGAATCTAGAAAAACTAAATATTTTTAATGAAAGTTAATTTCCCTAAAAACTAAGTTCATGTTACCTAGCAAATGATTATTATACGTGTATTGTAAATGGATTGAAAGATTTGGTTTATACAATATATATACATATATGTGTATATATATATATATATATGTATATATATATATGGGAGCTGATCCATGGCTAACGTAGCTACCGAGACTTTTGTAGCTAACACATTTATAACCATTGAACAGATGATCCAACGATGGAGATCAAACAACCTATTCATAAAAATGTTTTGATTGAAAATGAAAATGATTATGATGAAAGCATAATTCGGAGGAAAAGGGATACTATTAAATGCACAATGTGCAAAGCTAGAATGTTTATTGTTCACAACGTGCAAAATGATAGTTGGCATGTTACAAAAGTAGAATTGAAAAACAATCAATCAATAGCGACAACTAGTAAAATGGATTTAATGGCAACACACAAGAATATAACTATTGTTGATAGAGAGTTAATCAATCTACTCCACCGATCAAAAATCAAACCGAGTTTGATCATGAATGTGTTGAGTACAATGAGTGGTGGAAGGTCAAATGTTAAATTCATCGTCGAAGATATTCGAAATGTTATATGCAACTTGCAACATGACACATTTGATGCAAATGATGCACAAGAAGCTTTGGCAGTTTTAAAGAGACTCAAGTCAGAAAGTCTTGGAAACTTCTTCTATAATATAAAAGTTGACAAAGAGAATCACATTGCATGTATCATGTGGGTGGATTCTCAATCAATTATTTGTTATAGAAATTTTAGAGACGTAATGACCTTTGACACCACTTACAGAACAAATAAATATGAGATGTCATTTGTTCCAATTACGGGAGTTAATCACCATTATCAGTCTATTTTTTTTTTTGGTTTTCTCTTATCATGGATGAAACAGAAGCTACATTTGTTTGGATGTTAGAAAATTGGCTAGAAGCGGCTGAGAATAAAATTCCATTAGTGATCATAACTAATCAGGATAGAGCAATGGACAATGTCATTGCTACCGTATTGCCTTCCACCACGCATTTGATATGTACGTGCCATATCAGAAACAAGTTCCCTTAGAAACTTCATTTATATAATACTTACAAAACGTTTAAGGAAGACTTCGATAGGTACGTATCTATATTTGTAAATAGTTGACGTTAAAGTGTCAATATTTTGTTGTTAATATGATTTATAATATGTTGTTATTGTAGGTATTTGTATTCAGTGACAACTACCGAGTTCGAGGAAAGGTGGGCAAAATTGGCGGAACAATATGATTTGCAACATCACGAGTGACTTCAATCTATGTATAATATAAAGGAGAAGTGGATCGGAGCATACTCAAGGTCATATTTTTCCGCAGCGACTACAACTGGGAGGAGTGAATCCATGAACAGTTTTTTTGATCAATATGTAAATAATTGTACCAGTTTGAAGGATTTTGTGATTAACCCACAAATAGTCATCGAGAAACAATACTTGAACGAGAAACCAAGATCTTGAAACGGGGTAAAAGACAAGAAATTTGCATATCAAAACTTTATTGGAAAAGCATGCGGTACTCGTGTATATGAAGAATATTTTGAAGGACTTCTCTAACGAGTTCTATGAGGATCAAAAGTTAACGTGTCGTAAGATTCAGAAATTTGGGGTCGATGGTACAGAGGGATATACAATGTTCAATGATGAGGTACCACAAAACCGACGATATTATTATATTATCGTTAAACATGGAGACTTCGATAATGTGACATGCATATGTCAACACTTTGAGCAGAGTGATAAGATTTGCAGACATATTTTGAGGTATATGACCTTCAAGAGCAAAAACGAGATTCTGATGTCTTTGATTATGTCAAAAATGGAGAAGAAATAAGGATTCGTAGCTTGGCCGCGAGCTTCACCGCCGATCATGGCGAGCTCGCTGGTGGCGAGCTACGAAGCGGCCTTCAAGGCGTTTTCCGGTGAGGACGTGTTGTCTGGGGGGTATTCCCCTATGGGAATTGTCATGGCGACGTCCTTAACTCCATTCTGTGTGTGTGTGTGTGTGTTTCGAGTGGTGCAGCTGATGGCAAGCTACGAAGTGGCCTTCAAGGCATTTTCCGGTGACGACGTGTTGTCTGGGGGGTATTCCCCTATGGGAATAGTCATGGCGACGTTGTTACCTCCATTCTGTGTGTGTGTGTGTGTGTCAGGGGATAATTTTGTTCATCGTCAAACTCGTCGGTAATTTATTTGACTATCGGCAAACTCTTTGGGCTGTCGCCAAACTCATTGCCAACCGTTAGTCACTCATCAGATACTATTATTAGTCATCGGAGACTAACGTTATTAGTCATTGGAGAGTAACATTATTACTCATCGGAGACTAATATTATGCTGTCAGAGACTAAGTTAGAGCTTGTCTCTGCTATAATGAAGGACCTTTCTTAAGATTACGGATGTTTCCTAACAATGAACAAACCCAACTTAGGGTGCGTCATAAACCTATTTGCTGTGTGTATTACTATAATACACACACACAAACATGCAAAAGAATACTACTACAACTTTTGAAGCTTTAGTCCTTCTTGAACACTAGCATGCTCGACTATTATGTTCATGCATGAGAAAATCAAACAGAGCAGAGCAAAGTATAAGATTAATAAAACTCTTACCTCTTCGTTTTTGAGGAAGAAATTGAAAGCTTGACTGCTCCATAAGTGATAGTTGCTCAAGAGGAACTACTTAAAATTTATGATGGTGGGTTAAAGAGAAGTTCTAAGAAAGAAGTTTTAGAAAAGATATTAGAATTTTATCTCAGATTGAGGTATTTATAGTGTTCATGAATCGCTTAGAGCAGTAGGCTAAAATTATACTTTGAGATAAATTGATTGGCTAGTTTGGATGGTAAAACGGTTGCTCATCATAACATCTTAATAGCTGGTATATAACCAAACAGCTGCTGTCTTACATGCAGCTTACCTTAAATCAGCTATTGACATACAAGCAGCTTATTACTCAAGTAATAACACACGTAATCATCTAGTTAAACCTTCCTTACAACATGTAACCTTTAACAACCTTCTTAGCAATAACTTGCTCAATAAGCCAATGACTGATTGAATTCATCCGAAAGATATATGGTTAATATAACAAATACAAAATATATAACACACCGTCAACGAAAAACATATATATTACACTGAAATCTCAATTATATTACATCCCAATAAAATATATTAACTAAAACAATATTATACAATCGAAACAAATACAACTTTACTCCACTGATCCTACAAATTAATCAGTCTTCTTCATTAGAATCCAACTGCACTGATCCTACCATCACGTACCCTCTAAGGGGACCCATCACCATTCCTTTATATAGTCCCCAAGCAAGACGCAAGCGAATAATGAGTTCATGTTCAACTGTCCATTTAGCTATAGTGGAATTTAGTCCACATGAGATTGTGTCCATGTATTTACAAACGTCAACCCCGCAGTCTAAACCATTTTGTTGTTTATTCACTTCAACTTTCTTCTCGAGTTTTGCATTTCCTGGGGGCCAATTAGTCTCGAGAAAGATAGGTACAAGACTCTTCTGCTTATTTCATAAATAAAAATTATTCAGTAATAATTAAAAATTAAAACCATATATAAATCAAAATAAAATCTTTTGTATTTACCGCAACTGCAACATTCACACCGTATCTCGTATCCAATTGTGTCAGAGTTATCTCAGGATGCATAGGATTAATGATTTTTACTGCCCATGCCTTTACGTTGAACATTACCAAGACAAAATGTTCGTATATCATGGAATGGAATGACATGCAAATGTCATCACATTCCACGACATGCAAACCATATTGTTGTATGAAGTGCTGCACAAATCCAACTGCATTTGCAATATCAGTCTGGCCTCCAACATTTGTTATGGTTTGACCCACAACAATGAAGAAAGTCGACAAATAATAAAAAGTTCTTTTTAACTTCTTTCTGCTAATAATTCTTGGTAGGCGTCCACAATTGTATTGCCTAACCACGCCCCAGGTGATAATTCTTTGGCCTCTTTATCGTTAATACTGTAATCTTTAATTTTCCGAGGCCAATACTCTGAATCATCAACTAGTTCACCATTGAACCAATGTCGAGTCAACCAATCCACCTTCCAAGGCTTTAATGGCTTCACTACGGCCCCCTTTCACCAGAACCATCAGCAAAAATTGTCTTGACACTTTAGCCAGATTAGGGAAGGGTGGAGCCTCTTGGGAGAAATGTGCAAGTATTTCGTATTGGGGGAAATCGGCAGTTTACTGGAGGAAAGAGCTTTTATTTTTTTTTTTAGATAAAAGCCATCTGCCTGTGTTATTGGCAAAAAGACCCTTTTTTTTTTTTTTGATGTCCACCGTTAGATCATCCTATTAACGATTAGAAATGTGTTAACAACGAAAATTCCCATTTCTAACGTTAGCCATGGATCGGCCCCCTATATATGTATGTGTGTGTGTATATATATATATTAATAAATTCAATAATTATTAATTTATATTTTTATTGGGCCCTTAAGGATTTAATTTTTTTTAATTATTACATGCATTTAGTGAGGTTATTACTTTAACCCATTGGCCTAAGTCGGGACCGAAAAAAATTATTATATAATCAAGGTTATTACTTTATTGAGTTTTAACTATATAGGCCATTCCAATGAAGAAAGTAACTAGGGCTGTAGTGACTGAGGTCATCAAAGAACATATCATTTGCCAATTTGGAATACCCCAAGTTATACTTTCTGATAATGGCTAACCCTTTATAAATAGACATGTCAAAAATCTGTTGTACCTATACCATGTGAAACATTACAAGTCAAACCCTGACTATCCCAAAGGCAATGGTCAAGCTGAGGAACCCAACAAAATCTTGTCCAAGACACTAGAAGACCACCACCCGAGTACATGGGCCAAACGATTATCATTAGCACTATGGGCTTACCGCACTTCAAAGAGAATTTCAAGGGGTGAAAACAACATAGGACGAACCCTCAAAAATCACAATCCCCTCAACAAGAATGATGCTACAAAGTCGAACCCAAGAAGAACATAGGACGATAACATTAGTAGCCTATAGAGATTTCAGAGAGAGAGCAAAAAAAGGGTGACCACATACCATGATAAACTCTTAAAACAATAGAACACGACATTGGTTCATAAAAACTTCAGGCCTCAAAATCAAAACAACAACACTAGTCATTGTCGCACTTGAGAATTATTAAAATAAATTTGAGATTTTATGTATTCCTTAAAGTTTCCTTTTTTTTAAATGATATATTGAAAATACATTTTATTAAACCCCTTTTTATTTCTCACAATTATTTCAAAAATCTAAGTTTTTTATAAAATGCAATAGAAAGTTTTAAAATCATTTTTTATTTAAAAAATGTCACCACCTAACAATTCTAAAATAGTGTGTAAGGACACTTTTTTCTTTTTCATTACTTTGAAAAATATGAATTTTATAAAATTTTTAAATGACTAATTAAAACAATTTGGTCAAGACGAAACCAAAAAATCTAGATTCGTTGGTAAATTGAATAGGGAGAAGGTATTAGGCACCCTTTACCTATAGTGACTGCTTTTTAATATTTTCATTTTATAAAATCATCTCTTAATTTTTTTTTATTATTTAAAGTCATTTATCTTATTTATTTAAAATTTATTTATTTCTATTATTTAAAATAAAGTGAAAATCAAGCACAAATAAAATAATTATACCTTAATTACATGTGCAAGTGTTTGCTAGTTTATGCGTGTGCATGTGATTTATTTTTCAATTTTTTACATTTACTATGTACAACAATGAAAATAAAATCCTAATCTAATACATGGAAAATTACATTATATATTCCCTACATACAATTGAATTTAACAAAACAAATAGTGAAAATTTTCATGAACTAAAAAAAAAACTAATTGTGAATTCCAAATCTGTCATCTAACTTCGTCAAAGAGCTTGCAAATCTGTTAAATAATTGTTGGCTATATATTGTTTTATTTTTGGCACTTCATCACTTTAAAAACAAGGCCCACTTTATATCAGCCATTTCCATGTACCCCTCTGCCTCATGGCCAAAATAGAATCAAAATATACAAATTAAAACATACGACCTTTATTGATACCGAATACACATACCAATCATGTTACATTCAGATTACCAATAAACAGAGCAGGACTAGACAAATTAAATGGAACATGGGCGGGGGGGTCGCCGACAAAGCTATTACTAAATATTTCCACATAATAGCAACAGATAAAATTCCACGAAATTAAAGACCATTCGAAAAACGAATACAAAATAACATATCAACAACCACTATCAAATGGAGTACGAGAGAAATAGTTGTGGAGAGACTGTTCTCATCTCCAAATTCCATTTATCACCAAATCATAACAAATCTTCAACAATTCTCCATTCCCACAAAATTTGCGTACACAAAGATGACACCCGACTACAGAATCTCAATTCCCATTGATACCACAAACTGTTCAAATCAATTTTAATTAATTCAAAGTCATGACTGAAACCAAAACAATAACACAAATAGATTTCCCAAGGATCGATTCTGAGAGAAACGACCATGGAAAGGGCTACCCTCTACGGAAACTTCTTTGATTTACACACACCACACCATAACTGTCAAAAGTACAACCAAATACCTTGCAATTGAATAAATCAATGATGAGGAAACAGAGAAAACACGATCAAATATTGAGCAAAATCGCTTCCACTTGATTTAATGACCAACTTTTACAAGCTTTAGAGGACAACTGATCTCTCCCTAAACCCCAAAACAACCAAACTCTACTCCATCTGAAAAACCCTAACAATCTTTCCCCTTTTGTGAACTTCAAATGGCCGAACCCCTAATTTTTCCCAAAGTTATCTTTAAATACATTATTACATAGGTTTTTTCTCTTGAAGTAAATCTTGTCTTTTCTTTCGATCTTTAATTTGATGGCTATGGTTACTGCTTTATTTCCTTCTTCCATGGCACTCATTGAATCGGAGTTACCCCTACGATGGCATTGTTACATGTAAAGGCTTGTAATGGCACATCACATATTTTCCACTCATTGTATACCGAGGTTCAGCATTGAGTGTATCATGTATCCTCTGTTTATGGATGAAACAACAAAAGATATACAAGATGTTGTACTCACCTATACTGGTGTTGATAGTGAATGAGAATGATCGAGAAATATCATAGAGTTCAAGGGTTTCAAGTTAACTAGGAATAAGACCAAGTATATGGAGTGCAAGTTCTCCATGACAAGCTGTGAAGATCAAGAGTTGGTAAATATGCTAGGTGGAGAGATACACTTTTATATATTCGGGTTCAATTTGCATAGGGGAATAAGATTGATTGTTGAGGTAAGCCATTCAATCATAGCATACGAACAGAGCAGGGTGGAAGAAGTGGTGCAGTGCATCAGGGTTCCTGTGTGATCAATAAATTCCTATTAGGCTAAAGGGAAATAATGCTATATATGGAGCCAAGTGTTGGCCAGTAAAGAAACAACATAAGCACAAAATATGTGCAGCTGAGATGAGGATGTTATAGGTGGGTGTGTATGCATTTTATGAGAAATGAAGATATACAAAGCAAAGTTGGTGTTGCACTGGTGGAGGAAACGACGAGAGAACAAAGATTTAGACGTTTGGGCAGATTCTTTGAAGACTAATAGATGCTTTGATGAGATGACAAAAAGGAGGCTATAGTCGACAACATAACATAGTCAGAGGAAGATGACAACGAAAACTTACTTGGGATATGGTACTAAACATGATTTGAAGGAACAATAGATAGATTGACGGAGGGACAATGTTAAAATGGAGTGGAGTAAAGCTAGGCAGAGATGGTGCCTATAACCTATTAACTACGGCCCAAATTTAAATAGGCACAGTCTATTTCTCATTTTCCCATATATATCACGTACATTATTATATGATTAAGAACCTATCGTCGTGTGGTATCCATGGTGTCACATTATCGCCTAGGCGTCCCATGGCGTTCTGGAAGTTAGCAACCGACATGACTCACCAAGACTGTGACGACCCCAAAATCCCTTACTGGATCAGGGCATCGTCAAAAGAAGGAAAAGATAACCATACATCCATTCATAGTATAAATACTGGATAATGACAGTATTAGAGAGTTATTACAACCCAAGAGTAATACAATTACAGCGGAAGCTATAACATCATCTTTAATTACAAATCAAAATCATCACTACTTCTAATATCTTCCTTCCTTCCTCAGTGTTATCAAAAGAGTAAATAACTTAGTAGTTTATCATCTTTGCTTTTCCCTTATCAGAGGGTTCAGCCTTAGCATTCTGTCCTGCAAGACATTAAAATTCAATATGGGTAAGCAATTTACGCCCAACAAGTATATACACATCGATGAAGTATATAAACAATTTAAAGGAATGTATCTGGAACATGGAAGGAAGTTCAAATCTGTTTATGAGGCTTGGTGAAACAATGCCAAGGCCTCAGAAACCTTCAAAGATCATTGAGGATCCACTGACACAACATGTGATCCTCCTTGAAGAAAGACAGGTATACACCTGAGCATAACTTTCTCAAAATATCCATTGGGGGCTAAACCCGTGGATCTGCTAACCATACAGTACACAGCTGGCCAAACTAGACCGCATGATCCCTCTTGCGTTGACTACGTAGTCACTTATCATTCCTCTAGGTCAGGTGAAGAACACATCAGCACCTTTCCTTTCCTCTTGCCAACCATGTGGCATAACCCATTTAAGGGACATCATTCTCATGCCCCATTTAAGAGATATGGTTGACTACATAAGAAATCCTAATATGCATTAAAGGGTAAATGGTCATCAGAGGATAATTTCTTCATCAACTGATATTGAAGATGACATATGACTAACTGCAACAGTCCACTAACTCAATTAGGGCGGTGACATTAAAATAAGGAAGCTAGTCCAATAAGGAGAGATTGACTACCAGAGAAGATTCAAAGAGATAAGTTATACAAATACACAACAGGTGTATAAAGCTACAGATGTATAAGATGCAGAGATAACTTATACAAATCCTGAGAGCTCTAAGATTAAAATAAGAGAGCTGGTCTAATAAGGAAAGATTGGATACCAAAAAAGCTACAAAGAGATAAGTTATTCAAATACACAACATATGTATAAAGCTACATAGATAACTTATAATAACTCTGAAGAATAAAACAAGGAAGCTAGTGCAATAAGAAGAGAGAGTGTACCTGAGAAGTTACATAACAGATTGACGTGCAAGAAAGGTTATGCAAAAGAAAATTTATATAACAGAGCTGCAATTACCAAAGAGATCATAGATAGTTTTCAAGGCAACCTGGAGAAGAAGTTTGAAGGAGGGAGTTGTGTCTATAACTAGAGACACAGAGCAACTGAGATAAAACAACATCTCAGAGAACAATATAGAGAAGATATCTCATATCATCTCAACATATCTCTGAATCCCAAACACATCTCTATACACTTTGAGAGAAAATAAAAAACAGAGAGATAACAACTGTAATTGATTTACAGAGAGAGCAACAAGTTCTTAAAACTTGAGAAGTAGAAAGTACTTTCTAGATTGCAGTTGTTCACCACTGAATAGAATAAAGAAACTGGTGTCAACAGTTTTGATTATCAGGTTGTATTTCAGATTCAAAATCAATAAAAGTCATTCTTTTTAATTTGTCTTGTTTATTAATTCCACAATTAATTTACAAATTATATCTGCGATATTTACATTGGGCGAGAAATCTGAGATTTGTATTCAACCCCCCCCCCCCCCCCCCCCCCACATCCAAATACTCATCTGGAAATAATAGAACTTGGCGAGTGTTTATGTCAATGCATCCCTAGACCACTATAAGGCTCACTTGATCACAAAAGGATATTAAAATTTCACGGACTTTACAAAGTTCGCCCAAGATATTGGAGGCATCATAAGCATACCACCTACACATCATCTGTATCATGGATTCCTAGTCTATCATTGCGATCTAGAAGTGGACATTAACAAGGTGCATTTGGAACACTACTCAAAGTCGGGGAATGGAAATGAGGAGGAAAGCAACAAGAAACTTTCTAGAGAGTCAAGCAAATCTTATCTTCCCCTCGCACTATGATAGTTCCAAAGAAGAGGTAGCCATTACTACTCTACCTAACCTCAACTCGTAATTCAATAGGAGGGCTAATCACACAAGAAAAAGATGAGGTAGAGAAACCCATATAATATATATGTTGTATCACTCGAGGGCCAAAAACATGATACTCCCACGTCGAAAGACATTGCCTTGCTCCCATATAATACATAAGTTGGTCTTCATTGCTCATAATATGAGACATTATTTCCTAGCACATGAAGTCAAACTCATGACAAGGACGAACCCCATCCGATACTTGTTCACAAAGCCTGTCTTTGTTGGAAGACCAGCAAGGTGGATCATGCTCATCTCCGAATATGACATCAACTTCGAAATTCCCAAAGCCATCAAGTGTCAAGCTCTAGTTGACTTACAAACGTAATTTCGAAGTGGAGAATATGAACCCCCTTGTGAAGAAATTCCAAGATTTGAAGGACAACTGGTAGCAACCGTCCATGATAACAAAGTATGGACTCTTCACTTTGACAGAGCATCTTCTGAAAGAAAGGGAGGAGCAGACATAATATTGCATTCTGAAGATGGAAAAGAAGTAAACCTTGCATACAAGATTGACTTCCCTTGTTCAAATAATGAAGCTGAATATGAAGCCTTTATCTTGGGGTTAATGGCAGCCAAAGCTTTGGGAATCAAGAGAATTAAAGTAAAAGGTGACTATAATCTAATCATCCAACAAACAGAAGGTCAATTTGTTGTGAAGGAACCGAGCTTTGAACCATACCGAACCATAGCACAACAAATGATGGAGGAGTTTGAGGAAATCACCTTTGAATATGTATCAAAACAAAGAATAGGCAACTAGATGTCTTGGCGACACTAGCATCAAAAGTAGCCATGGACGATAAGGGTTGAGCTCGTAAGTAACAAGAAAAAATCTCCCTACCACAATCCCCAAGCTCTTCCCAAATGAGGCAATAAATGATTGGAGACGAGTTATCTTAAAATAATTGTCAGGCAAAGAAGGCCTTTTACCCCTTGTCGAGCTCCAAAATTATGTGGTCATCAAGGACACACCCTATTGTCGCAAGGCTGACAGAGTTCTTACGAGATGCCTCAGAGACAAAGATGCCAAACATTGAAAACATGCATAAAGACAATTGTGGAGTCTATAACATTATCTTATGTCGGAGGATGCAAAGGCAAATATATTTTTGGCCGACTATGAGGAATAAAGTGAAAGTACTACAACAACAATGCCCTCAATGATGAGGTACCACAAAACCGACAATATTCAGAATTTTGGGGTCGATGGTATAGAGGGATATACAATGCTCAATGATGAGGTACCACAAAACCGACAATATTATTATGTTATTCTTAAACACAGAGACTCTGATAATGTGACATGCATATGTCAACACTTTGAGCAAAGCGACAAGATTTGCAGACATATTTTGATGTATATGACCTTCAAGAGCAAAAACGATATTCTGATGTCTTTGATTTGTGCTAGGTGGACGAGAAATGCAAACAAAATTCATGGTGATCTTGTTTACATAAATCAAGTGAATGCTGAATCATATTCTAGTGTCGGTGAAATTAGTACAATACGTTACAATCATTTGAATTGGGTTTATCAAGAAATTGTAGCAATTAGATTGAGCTCGCAAGCATCTTACATGCATGGTCTTGAAATTGCTATGAAAGAAAAAGCATGGATAAGTAAAGATTGATGGAAGAAAATGACACAGTTGAAGGTGGGAACAGATTCAAAGAGCAAAACATGGAAGGTGGTGGTATTGACAAAGAAGATGAATATTTTCCACCACTTCAGTTATAAATTAAGGGACGTAAGAAGGTCACAAGATTGAAGAGTGAAATTTAATAAAGTCAATCTACAAAAAGATTGCGAAAATATGATATATGTCAAGAATATAGTGACCATGATAAGAGAAATCATAATAAAGCAATGGAGATGTGTGCACAAATGTCTCAACATAGCATTAGATTTAGACGATGAAGAAGAAGAATTGTGATTGAATTTTGACTTTTAAATTATATTAATTGTAACTGTATGACTTTCAAAAATATTTTAATTGTGATTGTATGACTTTCAAATGTCTCAACATAGCATATCAAATGTTTGTTATTATTTAAGTAGCAGAAGGGTTATTATACCCCGATGAACAAATTATCTACTGAAGACCATTTACTAGTTGTTGACCATTAAAGTATTATTATTATAATATATAATATTATTACTACACAATAATATTTATTATAATTAAAATATTGTATAATATTATTATAATGTTTAGTAGCAGAAGTGGTATCTGATTATTATAATGTTTCAAATGAAATCAAAGGTCTTCCACTTTTGTTAGTAGCGAAAGGAGTATTGTGAGTTATCAAGCAGAAGTGGTATCTGATGAACAAATTTGTTCATTGGTATATTTATCCACTGATGAACAAATTTGATCGTCAGTGGATAATTCTTAGTCTCTAATGAACAAATTTGTGCATCGATGGATAATTTATTTGTTCATCAGTGGATAAATTATCCACCGATGAACAAATTTGTTCATTAGAGACTAAGAATTATCCATTGAACAAATTTGTTCATCAGTGGATAAATATTTATCCAACGGAAGGATGACCATTAAAATATTATTATTATTATTATAATATACAATATTATTACTACATAATAATATTTATTATAATTAAAATAATATTTCTATGGAAAGGGGAAAAAACCAGGATGGAAAAATCATTTCCGCAAGTATTACTAGCGGAAGGGATATTGTAAGTTATTAAGCATAAGTGGTATCTGATGCCTCACAAATGTATTATAATATTTCAAATGAAATCAAGGGTCTTCCGCTTGTGTTAGTATCAGAAAGGTTTTTATTTGTATATTATTATTATAAAATACAATATTATTACTACACAATAATATTCATTATAATTAATTAATACAATAATATTAATTAAAATATTACAATTATAATATTAAAAGCTTTCGCTAGTGTTAGTAGCAGAGTAAGGGAGTAGCAGAGTAAGGGCGCATAAGAATGCAGAAATTAATATGAAAGCAGATAAGTTAAGCGGTTAAACCGACCATATGTAGATGAATGCAAAGCAGTATAAAACAACAATATATAAACAAAGTTAGGCGATAGAACCGACCATACATGCAGATTGTATTATAAAAAGTAAAACTTATTACAAGATTGAAACTGAAATAAACTGAAAATTACAAGATTGCAAGGTTGATATACTTAAGGAAGCAGTCTACCTTCAGGGGAGAGAGGATTCAGGAGAGAAGGCTCTCAAAAATTACATGCCTCTTCAGAAAGGAAGAGGTCGCTTTAAATAGAAAAATTTTGGACTGCTACAGTGACTTACAGTAAAAGTGCTACAGTGAAAGTCAAACTGCTACAGTGATAGTCTATAGTAAAAATGCTACAGTAAAAAGTCAATTTTGCTATAGTGAAAGTCAATAATTTTTTTTTATTCTTCTTCTTCAGACAAGAGAAAGTCTTCATCATCGTCGAGGTTGACGTCGAAGTGAGGCTCTTTTTCTTTTGATGTCGAAGTACTGGCTTCGGTAGATTTGGTGCTGAACTTTTTGGAGAGTTGGAGCATGATCTTGAGGAGATCCTCTTCAAAGGAGGCTGTAACTAAATTGGCCGATAAAATAGATTTTTGAGCAAGGAACTGGGTCTGCTCGACTTCTATTGTCTTGATGTATTGGGGGTTCTTTTTGAACCATTGTTGGATTGTTGGGGTGGTGGCATGACTGGAGTTGAAATCTTTCCACCATTTTGAATATCCTCGGAGGGTGAGGAACGGAAGACCTTGTGAACCGTCTGGTTTGTGGAACTCCACCTTTTGACAATGAATCCATACGAGGGCAAATCTAGAGAAGAATTGCAAAGACATGGGTGCTGGAACTGATTGTGGTAGGTTGAACCTACTGCAGAAGTAATGGTACCCGTCTTGGACAGGAGATGGAAGGACTTCAAAGGAAGGGCCAAAGGTGGGCCACCATTAATTGATGAACCAATTTGGAAAATGGAAGTCTTGATTTCGTTTAAAGTAGAAAAACCAAGAATGTTTTTCTATCGAGTTTTGTTTGGTGAATGCTAGTTTCTAGGCATCAATATAGTCCCAGTAGTTATACGTCTGGGGGGAAAAGGATTGAGAAAATGACACGGAGTCAGATAAAAGTTTGAATCTAGAAAGGGCAGGAGTACCGATAAAGAGAGGGTGAGTCTTGCTCCAATCAGATGGAGAAATAATTTTCTTGATTTGAATGATAGTATGGGTGATGAAACTACCAGACTTATCCTGATTGTGACGACCCCACAATCCCTCACTGGATCAGGGCTTCGTCAAAAGAAAGAAAAGATAACCATACATCCACTTAAAAATAACTACTGAAAGAAACGATAAATAAGAGTTATTATAACCCAAAATATCATATTTACAGCGGAAGCTATTTTGTTTCTATCTTGTATTACAAAATATCATTTCCCAGATCATCTTCCTTCCTTCCCTTCCTATTGGCATCACAAGGCTAGCCAACTTCAGTAACCAATCATTTTTGCCTTTCCCTTATCAGAGGGTTCAGCCTTTACTTCTTGCCCTGCAAGACATTAAGATTCAACAAAAATGAGCGGTTTACGCCCAGCAAGTATATAGACAATTTGGGGAAAAACGGGATTGAAATGCTTCAAAGAAATTCATTTCTGTTGAAAGGCTTGATGAAACAATATCAATGCCGTTGGATTCTTTAAGAAATCTTTAGGGTTACTGATGATAATTAATTGTGTAGCCCTTCTTAGTGTCAAGCACAACTTTCTTGGAGTACAAATATCCATCGGGGGCTATACCCGTTGGATCTGCTAACCATACGGTATACAGCTGGCCTAGCTGTGCCCGCATGATCCCTCTTGTGTGAACGTACGTAGTCACATATAGTTCCTCTAGGTTAGGTGAAGAACAAATCAGCACCTTTCCTTTCCTCTTGCCAACTATGTGGCATTTCCCAATTAAGGGACATAACATTCTCATTCATTGCACAGATATAAGATTGAATAATATCAGATAAATCAAAGCTCCTTTATATCCATGCATTTCATTCATATCATGCTAGCGGAAATTTAAGCGTAGCATTTTGTTTCACAAGGAAATTTAAATATAAAGGATGTAATTTTGTACGCATGTCGAATCAATTGATCATGCGCATAACTGAAATAAACATCAGAGTAAGGATATACTTGCATTATCAAGCATGATAATGAAGATATACTTACTTCAGCTTGAAATAAATATAAGAGTGTAAATATACTTGCCTCAGTCCTTTGCACAAAATTCAAATCAATTTACTTGCGAGAAAGAGATTCTGTGAATTACGCAAGTAATATCTTAATACCTTGATAATAATTTATGAGAGAAAATAGATATGAGATGTCCTTAGACTTTACTGACTTGAATCTAGTATGATAATATTGTGAAATACCCTTAAGAAAATAATGTTTTGTAGCTTTGATAATAAACTGTGCATCGGGGATTAATCCCCTTAGTCATCAGAGACTACGGAAAGGTATCAGGGACTAATACGTGTATTGGACGCGCCAAAGACTAAACACGTCGGGGATTAAAAACTCTTCAGGAACTGATGACGTCACTTTAACTCTATCGGGGATTAAAGGTGACGTCATCGGAGACTAACTTCTTATCAGATACTGGTGACGTCATCAGAGACTAAACTTTAGCCTATCGGGGATTAATCCTGACGTCATCGGGGACTAAATAACCCATCGGGGATTAAATAACCCATCGGGGAATAAATAACCCATCGGGGATTAAATAACCCATCGGGGAATAAATAACCCATCGGGGAATAAATAACCCATCGGGGAATAAATAACCCATCGGGGAATAAATAACCCATCGGGGAATAA
>CM025781.1:19083159-19096743 GCA_014636745.2 Centella asiatica
GGGGAATAAATAACCCATCGGGGAATAAATAACCCATCGGGGAATAACAGAATATCTCATCAGAGACTACGACTATCTCATCAGGGACTAGCAATATCTCATCAGAGATCAACAATATCTCATCAAAGATTAACTGCAGAGCCTGCTTCTGCTACAATGGAAAACTTTAACATGAACATCTCAGACTACGATGTCCCATGATGATGCAAAGAATATTAATCTTAGCATAAATCTTTGATGTTATGCATGAAAGAAAACTGAATAGAACACTAAGTTCTTACCTCTTCGTTCTCAAAGTGGAATCAAAGCTTTTCTGAGAAAATTCTCCGAAAGAAAATCTCGGAAGTTTTCAGAGATAACAATTTTGATGAAACTCTTAGGAGAGAAATTTGGTAAAGAGTTAGAATATCATTTCGGATGGGGTATTTATAGAGTTAAAAAGCAGTAGGCTACGATTAAACTTGAAATAAGATAATTGGTTAATTTGGACGGTAAGTACGGCTGCTCATCATGATTCCTTAGCAGCTAAGTACGTATAAACAGCTGCTGTCCTTCACGCACAACACTTCGCCACTTAAACATCTCTTAGTCACACACGTAGTTATAAAACCACGTAATCCTTTCATTCTTTTCCATGTAGATCAAAATAATCTTATATGGAATTTGTTAATCCCCTTTTTATACCTTTTTAAGGAACTTAACCCTATCATCATAGATATCACATCATCATCAAAATTTCACATTAAAGATGTGAATTTATCATTCATACTCAAAAGAATTAAACTCCATGCAAAAATAAGATAACATAAAATAAGATTTGCCACAAAATATATTATCTCATATTATAAAACAAATTTACAATTTCGGGTTCTCACACTGATATTGTTTTAAAAGAATGGATTTAGAATCCACCAAGATAAATTCATAAAACCTCTGGGTTTTATGGGGATGGGAAGAGATAAAACGTCTGTCACCAACAAGCAATTGTTTGGCAGCCAAATTTGGGTCAGGAATCCAGAAATCTGGTTCCATTTGGAGAATCAGTTGAACTGATTGAGATTTAAAATACTAGGGTACTTCAGAAAATGAAGAGAACGGTTTTGGAGAAGGAATGTAAGGGGTGATTGTTCCTGGGGTTTTACCCACCAAGGATTGAGATTAGGATGTTCCTGGGGTTTTACCCACCAAGGATTGGGATTGGGAAATGGGGTAATGAATCTGAGATTTAGAAGCCTCCACTTTTGGGATTTGAGGAACTACCTGAGGGGGAGGGATCCCCATGTTTTTGCACCAGGAGAGAAATTCTTCTGGGTAAAAGGATTGAGACTGAGAATCTTCTTCCTCAGCAGCAATATCTGCCCATCTTTTAACTTTGTCAATAGCTAGGGGTTTTGGTTCTGCAAGGGCAGAAAAATGGTTTAGAGTTTGAACTGCTTTAATAGCATAATCAGAAGATGAGACTGGCTTGGGTTTTTGGGAGGATTCAGTTGAATCTTGGGATTTAGGTGAAGATTGGCTGGCTGATTTCTCAGCTGAGGCGACTCTTAAGGCGATTGCCTTATCCTTCTTCTTTGGTGGCATATATGTTTTGGATAAATTCTCTGGTTAGAAAATCTGGGATATGGTTAGAGCTTCCTTTAATATATTCAATGTCAAAATCAAATATTGATAAAATAGCTTGCCATATGGCAAAAATTTGCTTACTGGCAAGGTTTTTACATCTTTTTACAAAACCAATTTTGCTGCTTGACAATCAATTCGAACTAAAAATTTTTGATTTAATAAATCAGATTGAAATTTTGTGATGCACAAAACAATAGCTAAAATTTCTTTTTTGATAGTAGGATAATTCTGTTGGGAACTATTACAATGCTTTGAAGTAAATGCAATGATGTGCTCTTTACCCTCTTTCTTTTGTTTTAAGATGCCTCCATATCCTATGTCAGATACATCAGTTTGAACAATTTTGTATGCAGATGGATCAGATAATGATAAACATGGTAAATGCTTGACTTTCTTTTTGACTTCCTGAACTACATGAGTATGCACAGAAGTCCAGGGAGGAGGAGGTTGTTTAAGCTGATCATGAAGAGGTTTTAAAAGATTGCTTAAACCAGGGATAAATTCTGAAACATAATTGACACAACCAAGAAACCTTTGAAGTTGTGTTTTGTCAATAATCTGATCAGGAAATTTATCAGCAAATAAAATGCAACGATTGATAGAGACAATTGTCCCTTGTTGAATATTATGCCCTAAAAATCTGATTTTTGTTTGAAAGAGACAGATTTTAGTTTTGGAAAGAACTAAGCCATTAGTTTTGATAATGTTAAAAAATATATGCAAGTGTTTAAAATGTTGTTCTAGATTGTGAGAGAAAACTAAAACATCATCAATATAAACAATAATAAATTTTGAGTAATCATTAAAAATATTATTCATAATTTTCTGAAACTCCGAAGGAGCATTTTTGAGGCCAAAAGGCATAACATTCCATTCATATTGTCCAAAAGGGACCGTAAAAGCAGTTTTGTAACAATCACGAGGATCAATTTGAATTTGCAAAAACCGGATTTTAAGTCAAATTTTGAAAATATATGAGAAGCATATAGACGCTGGAGGAGATCCTTTTTATTAGGGATTGGGTACCTAATCCATCTTAGGGCTTGGTTAAGAGGTTTGTAATTGATGACTAAACAGGGAGCACCACGTTCAATTTCAGCGCTTTTGTTAACATAAAAGGCAGCACAACTCCAGGGAGACTTGCTGTGGGATATAATCCTTTTCTTTAAGAGATCTTGAATCTCTTTTTGACAGTGGTTGATGAGCTCGTGGCTCATCTGGATTGGTCTAGCTTTAGTTGGGATGGTCTTTTCGTCAAAATCAGGCTCGTAAGGGAGTCTAACGCTATGATGTTTTCGATCCCAAAAAGCATTAGGGACATCAACACAAAGCTGAGTGGTGATTTTGGTCTCTAGAGCTTTAATCCTTCTTTTGATAAAAGTGTTTTGTAATTGTCCTTCTATGCGTTGATGAACTATCTCTTCCTTGAGATAGTTAATTTGTGCTTTCTTAGACTTTAGCAGATGGAGGTCTTTGTGGATAGGAGGTCTATCAAAGGGAAGGACGATGGAGGTACCAAGATACTCAATCTGGATTCCCTGATCGGTGACCATGAAAGGGATGATCTGCTGGATAAAAGGGGTTCCTAAGATAATAGGATTGGTAACGTCTTTAACTAATAAGAAATAGGTTTTGAGGGAGAAGGCAGAGTTATGAATCTTGACATCAACGTCCGAAATTTTGTAGTTGATCTCTAATTTCTTTTCGTTAGCTGCACGGAGCCCTTCGGTAGTTTTTTCAAAAACCTTTGTGGGGATAAGGCCTTCTTATATGCAGTTAAGATCTACCCCAGTGTCAAGCAAGGCTGAAATATCAAGGATAAAGTCTTTAATTTGTAAGGTAAGTCTAACGTGTCATCTCTGGATAGACATTTTCGACATATAGTTTAAAACACTATTATCTTGGAGGTTGTTCGGAGGTTCAGGTGGGGTAGCACAAGAAGGACCCGGCTTTTGATCGACTAGTTGCTGGAGAACTAGTTGATCAATCTCTTGACGAGCTTTAATCTGCCTAATATCCTCCTTGAGGATGGCAATCTCTGTTTGGAGATCTTGGACGGTGATAATTTTTGGTTTAGTAGGAAATCGATCAAGAATGTCTTGAAAATTGTAGGTATTATTGAGTCTTGGGTCTTTGTGAAAAGTTTTCTCAAAGGAAGAAGGTTTTTCCAAAGTCTTTTTGAATTGGTTAAGGTAAGATTGCTTTTGGTTAGGATAAGAGAGTTGTCCTATCAGTTCAAGAAGGAGGTCTTGCTCTTTAGTAAGGACATTAATAGTACCTTGGTCTTCTTTGTCAGAGGATTGATCGGTCGAAGATGAGTATAAGCCATCATCACGGAGATGATTAAGGCATTCATCATCAGCCTCAGATGAATTCTCACTGTCTTCGATCAACAAATTGTGGATTTGGTCAAAAAGGGAATCATCTATCCCTGATAGGGTTCTAAGCCTTTTGGAAAAGCGACAATATTTCGCGATGTGGCCCGATTTATGGCATTTGAAACAAAGGTTATTGTTGGGAGCAGGCAAGGCTGGTTTAGTCGGATTGGTATCACACAATTTAGTTTGATTGGTACTACGTTTGTGATAAAATCTAGGTTTGGATTGGAATTTTCTAAAGGGCTTATAGGAGGTTTGGTGAGGCTCAATATGCATGAGTTTTTTCTTGGGCCTTTTGTGGGTTTTGGTGTTGCAGGAAGGTAATCCCAATTGTTCACAAAAACTTCCCAAGTCTCTGCTTCTTTGGGCTCTATCTTTGGCTAAGTGCCTCATCATTTTGTCTTGGCGACAAATCTTGAGGGCAACCTGCTAGATTTGGCTGGATAATTGACCATAAGTGATGTTTTGCCAAGGGATGACATCACTATATTGTTCTTTGAGGTCTTCACGAACTAGGTCACGTAAAGATTTTGGTAAACCATCCAAGAACTTTTCCTTCCAG
The DNA here is from genome assembly GCA_014636745.2 of Centella asiatica. Lineage (NCBI taxonomy): Eukaryota > Viridiplantae > Streptophyta > Magnoliopsida > Apiales > Apiaceae > Centella > Centella asiatica. The sequence goes on from CM025781.1 coordinate 19,087,723, forward strand.
TACTGGAGGTTACCATCAGCTCTGGAGTAGATTCTAGTCATGAAGGTATCTTTATACCAACGATAGTCAGTCAAGGTCTTGCATTTAAGGTTATTAAGGATTTCAGTGGACTTCTACCGGAAAATACCTGGATTTCCAACAAAGGTTTTGGCAATGGTGTAGATGAGAGTGGCTACAGCATCAGAAATGGTTTCACCGTCTTGGAAGATAGGTTGACTATCCGAATCGATCTTAATGGCATGAAGGATATCATGTTTATCATTTTCTTGAAGATGTTCAACCCACCATCCTTTAAGTTGGCTAGTAAAACCGACAATGATAATATAAGCAGTAAGCTGGTCAGAGGCATTGTGGGTTGTCCTATAGGCTGTGGCAACCATAGACATTTGTTGAAGCTTTTTCAGGATATTGTATTCACAATCCCCATCTATGTTCCATTCATAGATGTTGTTGCCATTATAGCAATTCTGAAGGATATTGGGATGTTCTTCAAGTGCCACATCAGGGTGAGTAGCTCTTGGGTAGTCCAACTTTTGGAAAGTTCTCCAGTTTTACCGATTGTTGAATCTTAGGGGAGCTATTCCAAAGTCAGAAGGGACTTTTCGTCGCTCTTGATGGCTGTTTTGTGATTCGGTGTCAGAATCCGTTTCTTTAAGAACTGCAACTGAGTTCTTAGTGGAGTGATGGGGAGGAGTACAAGGTGACTTTGGGATAGTAACTGGAATGGTAGCATGTATCTCGGCTATTTTGTTTTGGAGCTCCGTAATCAAATGATTAGTGGTGCACTTCTTCGAAAGTTCCCTTTTATACTTCTGAGGAATTTCATGGGGTTTAAATAAAGGAATATTGGAAGATTGAGTAGGCTTTGAAAGACTTGGATTTCGTGCCGAAGTAGAAGGCTGAGGAGATTTAGTCGCAAGATATTCTCCAATAACTTGTAAATACTTATTAGTATAATTATTTTGTTTATAAATATTTTGTATATCTTTGGCAATAAGAACATCTCCGTCTTTTCTTTTGAAAGGTGTAGCATTTATTGTATTTATGGGATCAACATGCACTTTAATCCCTCTAGCCGATGGGAATTCACAAGTGATATTCTCACCTTGAATTGTCTGCCAGAGTCTAGAGACATTTAAGGTTTTTGAAAAAGGATAATCAATTTTTTTGAAATTAGCATAAGCTTCAAACCATTCAAAAAATTCAATTTGTTCTTTTGCAAAATTTAAAAACTCATAATATTACTCTTGGATCTCTTGTCGAACAGATCCTTGAAAGGTTTGAAGAAACCAATTTTTTCTAGAAATATTATGAGGAGAGTCAAACTGGGCTTTTAGCTTTTGTTTATCAATTTGAAAATCAGTTTGTAAAACATTTAATTCTGATTGTATTGAAGAATATGTTGGCGATATGGTACCATCAGCTTCTACCTCCTGATGGGTAGTTTCAGTTAGTGCCGACTGAACAGTATAATGGGCTTGAGGAATCCTGGATTCAAGATTTAAGTCTTGAATTTGTGTGATAACTGTGGAGACCGAATGCTGAGAAGGCTGATGGTCTACCAAGATCTCAGTCGGGAGACTGTCAATTCTTTGACTAAAAGACCTACTGCTATTGGACCTTTGGAAGGAGATTGAGACTGTACCACTAGAAAATTGTTGTATTCTAGAGACAGTCGTATTTTCCGGTTTCATAGCAGGAGCGGCGTCTTTGAGAAGCCAATTTTGGGGTAAACTAACCCTATTCCACGAAATGGGTTTTGGGATAGATAAATGGGATTTTTGCAGGTCAGTTTGGAAGAGAACAGTTTCTCCTTTGTGAAAAGTTCTCATGGCTCCTGCATTGAAGGCAGAATTCATAGCTTTGTACTGAATTCTATAGATAATGGCTACTGGTTGGGTTCCAGCTTTAGTCTTAAAGTTATTGGTCTTAACATTAAGAGTTAAGGAGTCAAGGATATTTCTGTCTCTAAGGGAGACAGTGAAATTTGGGAAACAATCAAAGTAGATTGGTCCACTGCGAAGACTATTTTCAACCATCCCTAGAAGGGAGTCATCGAACTCAAGCCATCTTTTGTCTCTAAGGCATAGAAGGATAGAAGTGTCTAAACCTTCGCGGGATAAGGGTTTGGAAGCAACTTAAACAAGGCCACGATGTAGATAATTGTACTTGTGCTGTAACTTTTCTATGGATTTGGGGGAGATCAATCGGATATCCTCATGATCAGAATCTAATGAGATGGTATTGTGAGAACCCAAAAATTTTAAATGTATTTTATGATAAGAAATAATTTTATTTTGTGTTATTATATTTTTGCATGGAAGATTTCTTTTTAAATATAAATGATAAATTCATATCTACAATGAAAATTTTTATGATGATGTGATACCCATGATTATGAGGTTAAGTTCCTTAAAAAGGTATCAAAAAGGGGATTAGCAAACCCCATATAAGATTTTATTGAACCGCATGAAGGAAGAGGAGAGGGTTACGTAACATTTGTGATTACGTGTTTGATTAGAAACTGTTTAGGTGGCTAAGTTTTCATGCATGTAGGACAGCAGCTGGTTGTTACCAAGAAGTCATGATGAACAGTCATTTTACCGTCCAAATTAACCAATCGTTTTATTCCAATGCTTAATCTTAGATTACCGTATTTGAACTCTATAAATACCTCATTTGAGATGAAATTTTAACTCTTTTACCAAAACTTCTCTTTTAAAGAGTTTCGTTTAAATATACCATCTCCATAAATTTCCAAGCTTTTCTCTCGGAAATTATTTTCAGACTAGCTTTGATCTCACCCTTAAGAACAAAGAGGTAAGAACCTAGAACCCTACTTAGTTTCTTTCGTGCATAACATCAAAGATTTATGCTAAGTTCATACTCATTTGCATCTCCATGAGTCATCTTAGGTTAAGTTTGCTCATGATAAACCTTCCATTATAGTAGAAGCAAGTTCTAATGTTAATCTCTGATGAGATGCTGTTAATCTCTGATGAGATAATTTTAGTCTCTGACGAGATAATTCTTAGTCTCTGATAAAATATTTTTAGTCTCTGATGACGTCAGCCGTAGTCTCCGACAGGCTAAAGTTTAGTCCCCGATGACGTCATTAGTCTCCGACGGGTTATTTACTCTCGGATGACGTCAGCTTTAGTCCCCGATAGGCTAAAGTTTAGTCCCTGATGACGTCATTAGTCTCTGATGAGAAGTTAGTCTCCGATGACGTCACCCTTAGTCTCCGATAGAATTAAGATGACGTCATCAGTCCCTGATGAGAAGTTAGTCTCCGATGACGTCACCTTTAGTCTTCGATAGAATTAAGATGACGTCATCGGTCCCTGATGAGTTGTTAGTCCCTGATGACGTCATTCCTTAGTCTCCGATGGGCTAAGTTCAGTCCTTGATGACGTCATCCATAGTCTCTAATGAAGGAAATTTCATAGTCTCTGAGGAAGGAAATTCTGCAGTCTCTGATGAAGGGGATTTCTTAGTCTCCGATAGAGGAAATTCCTAGTCTCTGATGGGCAAAATATATTAATCTCTGATGGCTAAGGATATCAGTCCCTGACGAGTTTGTTAATGAGAAAATTATTCCCCGATGTATAGTCTGTTATCAAGACTATAAAATATTATTTTCTTAAAATTATTTTATGATATTATTCTTTAAAACAGTAAAAGTTTAAGGACATCACATACATATTTTCTTTCATAAATTCTTATTAAAGTATTAAAATATTACTTGCATAATTTACAGAATCTCTCTCACACAAGTAAATTGATTTGAATTTTGTGCAAAGGACTAAGGCAAGTATATTCTCAATCTTATGTTTATTACAAGTTGACACAAGTTTATTCTTACTCTTATGCTTATTTCAGTTAAGCGCATGATCAATTGATTCGACATGCGTACAAAATTATGATAATTATATTTAAATTTCCTTGTGAAACAGAATGATATGCTTTAAATTTCCGCTAGCATGATATGAATAAAAGTGCATGGATATAAAGAAGCTTTGCTCTTTAAGCTATTTTTCAATGTTATATCTGTGCAATAAATGAGAATGCTATGTTCCTTGAATGATGATGCCACATGGATGGTTAGAGGAAAGGAAAGGTGCTGATCTGTTCTTCACCTGACCTAGAGGAATTTTATGTGACTACGTACGTTCACACAAGGAGGGATCATACGGGCACAGTTAGGCCAGCTGTATACCGTATGGTTAGCAGATCCAGCGATTTTAGCCCCCGATGGATATTTTTACTTCAAGGAAGTTATGCTTTGTTTTAAGAAGGATTACACAATTGTTTATCATCAGTAGTCCTAAAGATTCCTTAAAGATTTCTGAGACAGTAGTATTGATTCACTAAGCCTCTTAGCATAATTGAATTCTTTGAAACATTCCAGATTTGTTTTTCCCAAATTGTTTATATACTTGCTGGGCGTAAACCGCTCATTCTTGTAGAATTTTAATGTCTTGCAGGACGGAATATAAAGGTTGAGCCCTCAGAAAAGGGAAAGGCAAAAATGATTGGTTACTGAGGTTGGCTAGCCTTGTAATGCCAATAAGGAGGGAAGAAAGGAAGATGATCTGGGAAATGATGTTTTGTATTACAATATAGAAACAGAATAGCTTCCGCTGACAATGTAATATTTGGGTTGTAATAACTCTTTATTATCGTTTCTTTCAGTAATTATTATGTGAATGGATGTGTGGTTATCTTTTCCTTCTTTTGACGAAGCCCTGATCCAGTGAGGGATTATGGGGTCGTCACAGGTATGCTCTACAGTTTTAATGACATAGTCACTGGTAAGGCTCCATCTACTTTTGGCATAGACATCACTGGTTGGATGCATGGGAATCTTCCAATTGTCTATAGATTGTTGGAGATCCGAGAGGTGAATCTCTTCTTTGATCTTCGATGAAGAAGGATTGGAAGAAGAGGAAGAGGACGAGGAGAAAGATCGGAAGAGGCTCATGGAAAAAGCTTAAAAAGAAACAGAAAAAGATGTTAATGCAACTATTTATGAGACATCTTCCGAGCGTCCTGATATCAAGAGACCATCATCGGGTTTCATAAGGGTCATATTCAGAAAATATCTTTAGAAGGATAGATAGATCCGAATCGTGATATGTTAATAACTCTTAGATAATATATAAAGGATAAGTCTAGTGATTCAAAGTAGATCTGAATTTTATGACCCAAAGCTTTGTTAAAAGCGTCTGTAGAACTATGTACGTCTTCCCCCGACTTTTCACAGAATTACCATACAGCGTAGATCTAAAAGATCACAGTGCCATAACTTTTCCGATCTACTAGAATACAGAACAGACCTACCCGAAATACATTAAGGAGTGTTATCAAACAACATATCTGTTTCAGATCTAAACTATACTTAAGCAAACATTAAAAGAATACTTCACCTTACTTCCCCCTCTGGCTCTAATACCAGAAGGACACGATTATAATAATAATAATATTATTATTATTAGTATAATATAATGATTATTAGTAAAATATAATAATTATTAGTATAATATTATGATTATTAGAATAATATTTTTATTATAATATACAATATAATTACTACATAATAATATAAATTATTAGTATTATATTATGATTATTAGTATAATATTATAATTATGAGTAAAATATTATGATTATTGGTATAATATTATGATTATTAGTAAAATATAATAATTATTAGTATAATATTATGATTATTAGTGTAATATAATGATCATATTAATTCTAATACATAATACCCCTAAACCCTAAACCCTAAATTAGACATATTATATAGTAAAACATTTAATATTTGTTATTTTTGAAAAAGTCATTAATAATATAATATTTTAATTTAATATGTTAATCAATTACTATAATTATGTATTTACTAATATTATTGTATTAATTAATTATAATAAATATTATTCTATAGTAATTATTGTATATTATAATAATAATATACAAATGAAAACCTTTCTGCTACTAATACAAACTGAAGACCCTTGATTTCATTTGAAACATTATAATACTGTTGTGAGTCATCAGATACCACTTCTGCTTAATAACTTATAAAATCCCTTCCACTACTAATACTGACGGAAAAGATTTTTCCATACTTAGTTTTTTTTCCTTTTCCATAAAAATAATATTGTATATAATAATAATAATAATAATATACAATATTTTAATATTTTAATTATAATAATTATAATACCTTTGTGAGTGACTTGTGTTGATACCTTACAATATCCCTTCTGCTAGTAATACTGGCGGAAACAATTTTTTTATGTTTTCCCCCTTCCACTAAAATAATATTTTAATAATAATAAATATTATTGAGTAGTAATAATATTGTATATTATTACTTTATGTAGTTCCCAAGCAAGATAGCAAGCGAAGAATGAATGCATGTTCAACTGTCCATTTAGCTATAATGGAATTTAGTCCGTGTGAGATTGCGTTCATGTATTTATAAACGTAAACCCCACAGTCTGAACCATTTTGTTGTTTCTTCACTTCAACTTTCTTCCCGAGTTTTGCATTTCTTGGGGGCCATTTAGTCTCGAGCAAGATAGGTACAAGACTCTTCTGCTTATTTCAAAAATAAAAATTATTCAGTAATAATTAAAAATTAAAACCATATATAAATCAAAATAAAATCTTTTGTACTTACCGCAACTGCAACATTCGTATTGTATCACACATCCAATTGTGTCAGAGTCATCTCAGGATGCATAGAATCAATGATTTTTACTGCCCATGCCTTTACGTTGAATATCACCAAGACAAAATGTTCGTGTATCATGGAATGGATTGACATGAAAATGACATCACATTCCGAGACACGCAAACCATTTTATTGTATGAAGTTTTGCACAAACCCAACTGCATTTGCAATATCAGTCTGGCCTCCAACATTTGTTATGGTTTGACCCACGACAATGAAGAAAGTCAGCAAATAATAGAAATTCTTTTTAACTTCTTTCTGGCTCGTCTTATGACGACATCTTTTTTTGCGTACAATTTTTGGTAGGCGTCCACAATTGTATTGGCTAACCATGCCCCGGACAATAATTCTTTGGCCTCCTTATCGTTAATACTATAATCTTTAATTTTTCGAGGCCAATACTCTGAATCATCGACTAGTTCACCATTGAACCAATGTCGAGTCAACCAATCCACCTTCCAAGGCTTTAATGGCTTCACAACGACCCCCTTTCACCAGAACTGTAACGACCCCAAAAATCCCTTAATGGATCAGGGATTCGTCAAAAGAAGGAAAAGATAACCATACATCCATTCAAAGCATAAATACTGGATAAGGGCAGTATTAGAAAGTTATTACAACCCAAGAATAATACAATTACAGCGGAAGCTATTACATCAGCTTTAATTACAAACCAAAATCAACACTACTTCTAATATCTTCCTTCCTCCCTTCACATCTTTTTTTTTTTCCTTCCTTCCTCAGTCTTATCAAAAGAATATATGACTTAGTAGTTTATCAACTTTGTTTTTCCCTTATCAGAGGGTTCAGCCTTAGCGTTCTGTCCTGCAAGACATTAAAATTCAACATGGGTGAGCGATTTACGCCCAGCAAGTATATACACGTCGAATAAGTATATAAGCAATTTAAAAGAATGTATCTGGAACATCAAAGGTGTGACGACCCCATAATCCCATACCGGACTAGGGCATCATCATAAGAAGGTAAAGATAACCATTCATCCATTCCTAAATAAATACTGAATAAAAACAGCATTTAAGAGTTATTACAACCCAAGAATTAAGTAATTACAGCGGAAGCTATTACATCATTTCCTAATAACAAAATAAATCTCATCAACTCTTCAAACGTCTTCCTTCTTTCCTTCATTCATTCCTTTCTTTCCTTCATCAGTTCTATCAAAAGGATAAACACTTAGCAGCTTATCATCTTTGCTTTCCCCTTGTCAGAGGGTTCAGCTTTAGCTTTCTGTCTTGCAAATCATTAACATTCAACATGGGTGAGCGTTTTATGCCCAGCAAGTATATACACATTGAGGAAAATATGAATAATTCAATGAATTTCATCTGGAATCAAAGGAGAGAAATTCAAATTCTGTTTGTGGGGCTTGGTGAAGCAATACCAAGACCTCGGAAACCTTCACATATCCTTGAGGATGCACTGATGATATACAACTTGTGATCCTCCATTGAAGAAAGTCAGGTATACACCGGATCATAACTTTCAAATATCCAACGGGGGCTGCACCCGCGGATCTGCTAACCATACAGTACACAGCTGGCCAGGCTGGACCGCATGATCCCTCTGAGTGACTATGTAGTCAAATAGCATTTCTTCTTGGTCAGGTGAAGAACACATCAGCACCTTTCCTTTCCTCTTGCCAACCATGTGGCATAACCCCCATAAGGGGCATCATTCACATTCTCATTGCACAGATATAAGATTGAAAACATAGCTGAAATTCAAAGCTCATTTATATCCATGCATCATCATTCATATCATGCTAGCAGAATCAAAAGCATAGCATGCTCATGCATCAGAACAATTAAAGTATAAATCCAACCTTCTACGCATATCGGAACAAATGATAATGCGTTAAACTGAAATAAGCATGAGATTGTGAATATACTTGCCTCAGTCCTTTGCTTACGACCAAATTTAATTTACTCGTGAGTGGAAAGTTCTGTAAGAATATACATATCACAAGATGAATTTATTATCTGGGTTAAAATATGAGGGAGAAATGCACATGTGATGTCCTTAACTTTTAACGTCTCAATCTGATATAAAAACTATTAAGGTTAAGAAATCAATTCAAACATCTTAAAATAATTTAAGAAAATAGTATTTTATAGTTTTTAAAACAAACTGCGCATCAGGGAATTACTACGCTTTAATTCATCGGAGATTAATATCTCATCGGGGATTAATAACCCATCGGGGATTAATAACCCATCGGGGATTAACTCATCGGGGATTATCAACCCATCGGGGAT
>CM025781.1:19111030-19133641 GCA_014636745.2 Centella asiatica
CTGTTTCAAGTTATTCCACGACCACCGCTTGTCCTAGGCTGGTGGTTAATTGAAATGGTCCACTTCATAGAATAGGATTCGAATCTTGTAACAGCACACTGCCTATCAATTCACAAGAAATTTCAATACTTATACACAGCACATAAGCAAAATATTTTTACTGAACAAACTTCTGGTATAAATATTAGGACTTCTTGAGTAGGCCACAAGTAAGTTCCAGACTCCAAAAAGAAGGCCAATATTTCTCATCCCAATAACTAAGGTGTGTTTGGTTTGATTGAATAAAATGTGGTGCGAATTAAATGAATTTTACACCTATTTGCTAGTTATTTGTGTAAAACTCATTTCCTTCCCACAAAATTATGTGTAGTTTTAGCCCTAGCCTACTACATGAGGTTTCACATGTCATTGCATTCCATCAAACCAAACGCAACCTAAAGTTTACTTTAAAATATTCAATTTTGTGTGGTTCAGATGTAACATTGCAGTAACCTTATCACAACTCCAGTAGCATGCTTTTTGTGGAAGCATTCACAAATTATATTTACGACTCAATTCAAGAAAACCCAAACTAGCAAGCTCAAAGATTTTTATCATCACCATATAATACTGAAACCTATGTTTAATAAAATTGTCTTTAAACCAATCCTATTAAGTTCATCCAAACCAGAAATACTAGTGATTCTTTAATAATTAAATGCGAAAAGACAACTTGTGTTCAGAAAAGTGAATAACAAATTCTAATTAGCCTAGTGCAAAATCAACAAAGAGGAAGATTGCAAGAAATTGTATATTGTTACTTTGCATACCTCCACTGACGTTCTAGAAATTTTCTCCTTGTTTTACTTGATGTGTTAGTTGTTTGATCAGAATCTTTCATCAGTTCTACACCAATCATTTGAAGCGGTTTTGTAGTGTCAACTTCCTTTTCCTTGACACGGTCATCTACTTGGCTTTCAGCCTGTTCAACATCCTCCTCATCTTCAACATCTTCAGTTATACCTTCAACCACATCTACAGCGTCTTAACACATCAAGAGGCTCTGAATCTTTTACATCCACTGATTTTCCATGATCACCATCTAAACCTCCTATAAGAAATCGATGTCTCCAGAATTCAGTATTTCCTTCTTCCAACTTGATCCGAGATATCAATTAATCTAGTTCTTCATTTATCTGTCAGTTTATCAAATCCAAATAGAGATATTAATAAATTAAGATATATAATGCAACCATTATCACAAGGCACGTACTTAAACAACCATGAAAGGATAAAGATAACTTAACCTCTTCTTCCTCCTCTTCCATAGGAGGTACACACATGGGCCGACCTCTAGAGCGATTTATTCTCCTCGGTTTTTGCACACGTCGGTAAAGTACATTTCTGGTTCCATAAGTTGGCAGATCTTGTGCTTCTAGTTCTTCCTTCAACTCAGACACAATCATCTTACTAGCAGCTTTACTCTTTATAGCATTTTGATCCGGCCTTTTAATAATTTTCCTTAGCCTCTCCTCTACACGGAAGTAATCAGATTCTGATACAACACCTAGAGCTGAAGGTCCTTCATTGCGCTAGGTTCTCAAAAGCTTCCGATGATGAATCTTCCATTCTTCAAGACAACTTTGCTTGAAGGATGTTTCCATAGGGTTTGAATAAATGAAACCAAGCGTGTCAGGATCCAAAGGAGTTTTTCCACTTCGAGGAACCCAGCGCTTGCGATCACCAGTCAATCCACCCTCTTCGACATACCTAAGTGCTATACAAAGTTAGTTATAGCTTCTAACTATAACTGATGGCATGATCACCATTAATGATTTACTTGCAAATAAACTGTCTATTCAAGGCATATAAGAAGATAAAACAAAACGAGAAAAGAATGCAGGGCCACACAGAAGCATCTGCTATTAAGTAAAGGTAGTGCAAGTGAGTTCTTAGAGGTTAACTAACTATTGAAACAAGAACCACTGTTCACAGCCTGGTTGGATATATTATAGTAAATGACATGGCATAGGTCACAAAAGCAATATTTCTTAGATTTAAGAAAATGGAAACAAATAAAAGTTTATGCCTATGTTTGAATAAAAGTCTCCCTTTATTTTTCTAGAAGTGCTCATAAGAACTATGATGAAGGACAGTACCAATACACAATGAAAACTTGAGAATCTGGGAGAAAACCAAGAATCCAACCTCTACAGTAGGACTATTCGGGTTTCCACTGGGCAACTCTACGTTAAACCTAGGGACAAAACCAGAACCTCAGCGGTTACCAAAGAAATATTATAATATGTCAAAAGTTACTTCCAAAAACAGAGTACGAGGTTATTTATAATGAAACTATACAAACCCTACCCAAATCCCATTAAACAATTGGGCCCAAATAAAAATAAAAAGACAATACAGAATAAATAAAATCCAACATAATAAATAAGTCCATAATAATATAAAAGACATCATCCGCGCCCTCAGCGGCGGCATCTAGACTGATCCCTATCGTTTCTCCCAGCCTGAAAACGATTCGCCTATGACGAAATGAACTCCTCGTAGCGCTCCAATAGAGAGGGATCTAAACGAAGAAACTCCTCCCTGCTGATCCAAGTGCAATCTCTCGTAAGTTTATCACGCCACTTAACCAAATACTGATGATAACTCCCATACCTTGTCGACACAACTCTTTCATCAAACACATCCTCAATAACATCTGCTGCAGGCTGTGAAGGAACAAGAGGTGGTGCAGGTGGAATAGGTAAAACAGGAAGTGGAACAGGGTTAGTAGAAGGAGAGGATGGAGAAGAAACGGTAGAATAACCTGTAGGCCCGTGAAATGGAGTAAGATCTTCCACATTAAATATAGGACCAATACCCATATCATTTGGAAGATCCAGCTTATAAGAATTAGCACTAACCTTTCTTTTACTCGAAATGGACCCATTCTCCTTGCATGCACTTTCTTCCATGTGCCAGGAGGTAATCTCTCGACACGATGTCTAAGCATCACATGATCATTCTCCTTGAACTCTTGGTACCGGTGGTGAACATCTACAGCAATCTTATAATTTTCATTGCTTAAATTAATTTTCTTACGTATTTTAGCATGCAAATCATGAATATGTCATGCAAAAGACTTAAGAGATTATGTAGCCTATGTGTAGATGGAAGATGTACCAAATCGATCGGTTTCCTAGGCTAGTGTCCGGTGTAAATTTGAAAAGGACTCGCTCCCATAGAACGATTAACATAACTATTATATGCAAACTCAGCCATAGGTAACACCCTATCCCAATTAGTGACATGATCTCCTACAAGACAACGCAATAAATCCCCAAGACTCCTATTAACTACTTCATCGGTCTGGGGGTGGTAAGCAGAAGAAAACTTAAGCATGGTGTTGAGTCGCTTCCAGAGAGTCCTCCAAAAATAACTCATGAACTTAGAATCTCTATCTAAAGCTATGGTCAATGGTAGTCCCTGCAACCTCACAACGTCAGCAAAGAAAAACCTCGCAATATCTAAAGCATCATCAGTTTTGCTGCAAGGAGTAAAATGTGCCATCTTACTGAATCATAACCATTACTGGTCCAAGGTAACCCCAAGATAAAGTCCATACTAATGTCCTCCCAAGGAGCTTGGGGTTCCAGTAGAGGTGTGTACAAAGCCTGTATTTTGTTCTCTACCCTTCGTTGTCTGACAAGGACGACATTAGAAAACTATACGAGCTACATCTCTCTTGAGACTAGGCCAAAAGAACTTATCCTCAACTATGGCAATGGTCTTATCCGGACCAAAATGTCTTGCAATCCCTCCCACATGTAACTCCCAAACTAAGAATACACAAGTGGGTGCGCTTAAAAAGATACCCATCATGAATACAAAAATCACTTGTGAGTGTAATACTACAATCCTGAAGGGCGGAGTAAATACCACTAAAGTCACCACAACAAGGGTACTCCTGAATGATGCACTCAAATCCAACTACCTTTACGCTTAGGGCGCCAAGAAGAGTGGATACCCTACTCAATGCCTCAGCGGTCTTATTCTCTACTCCTTTGCAATGCCTAATGACAAAGGAATACTCCCGTATAAACTTAACCCACTTAGCATGGCAGTGACTTTAACTACTGTAGTGCCTGATGGTCAAAGTATAACACACTCCTTAGGCAACAAGTAATGTCTCCAGTACCTAAGACTTTAGATACTAGAGTGCCTAATGGTCAAAGTATAACACAAACTCCTTAGGCAACAAGTAATGTCCCCAGTACCTAAGTGTCTATACAACGACATAAAGCTCTCTATCATAGGTGGAATACCTCTGTCTGGCCTTATTAAGCTTTTCGCTAAAGACAGTGATTTTGTTTATGCCTCGGCTATCACAACACATCCTCAGAGAACCATCAGCTTTCGGGGTAAGTAAGGCTGGAACTACACACAGATTGAGGCTCTCTCTAATGACTCCTCTCCTCAACAACTGTCCAACTTGGAGTCTCATCTCGACCTGCTCCGTAGGATTCATCCTATAATGTGGCAAGTTAGGTAGCGAAGACCTTGGCACAAGGTCCGGCATACTGAATATCTCTTAAGGGTGGCAGACCATTGGGCAAATCACTTGGCATCACTTCGGCAAACTCATAGAGAATTCGCCTCACATCTGGAAGAATATCATTAACCCTCTCTCTAAGGGTATCCCTCAGCTCTCTCTCAATCAAGGCATACACAATCTTCTCCTCTAAAGCACTCCTCTCAAACTCTTCTACTAAGAAGGTGGATGTACTTAGTAGGATGTGTGGGTGCGCTAGACCCTCGCACAAGACTCTTGGAAGTCACTTAAGGTCTCACAGGTACCAACGTTATCTTTTTCTCCTTGTGTTAGCACACGTGTTCGTTCTCCCATAATGAGTAACCTTATGGTCATACAACCACGGTCGCCCTAACAAGATGTCTACAACATCCACAAGTAGGACATCACACCATATACTCTCCTTGTACGCCTGTAAAGGAATCAGGTCTAGGCATCAGTTCAACACTAGAATTGATGTCTTGTTAACCTAGGCAACACTGTAAGGTTGCGGGTGCGGTTCTGCCTTCAACTTCATCCTAGGCTAGGCACCCTTAGAAACGACATTAAGGCAACTACCCCTATCAATGACTATCTTGGAAGAGATCCCATCCACACTGCTACAAATCTGGAAAATGGCAGTTCTCTTCCAATCCTCCTCCCCCTGTGGGCTGGTGTAGATACACCTCATAATCCCTACATGATTACCTATCTCCTCTAGATGGTCATCAGTGTGATACTCTCCCTCACACATATCTAGAACAGGCTCGTCTTCCTCCTCTTTCGCATCTCCCTCAACTAAAGCTATTCGTGCAGTACTTGAAGAAGGGGTGGGGCACTCGAAGAACTTGTGCCCTATCCCATGACAGTTATAACACCTATCCCTATTAATAGACTGAGAGTTGGATGTGAGCACACCCTTCCCTTCGTCTCTAGGAGGTCCTATGACGGTGTTACTCGCTCCGGAGGAAGTTTGGGAGGTAGAAAATGCTCGAACTTGAGGAACAGAACGACTATTAGACTGTCCTAAGTAGGCAGTCTGAGAAAAGTTACAACAAATAGGTTGGCGCGTGTGAGAATACTGAGGATAAGTGCGACCACTAGACAACAACACATCAAGCTTGTGAACTTCAACAAGTTTTTCATTCGGTGTTCACCAATTATAACTTCAATTTGGTTATATCATCTTACTCTTACTGATAATAAGGTGTTGATTACTTCAAGGTTCTTTTAATAATAATGATTATAATAAGTAAAATATGTCATAGAATCTACACTTAAGCGATTGCTAGTTCTATAAATATGTTTCCTAATCTGCACAAAGGGTACTAAATTGAATGAATTAATTCCTTTATATTTATATAATACGTTACGGGCCTTTGATAGAAAATTAAAAGAAAAAAAGTTATCCATTTGAGATATGTTCTTAATATACTGAATGTTCACTAAGAATTGAAAACATTTACCACTGGCTTTTAATATTATATGAATTCATAATTCAAATTGAATAATCTCTTACATCTATAACATTTACGAGGGAAATGTAAGTTCATTTAATTCAAGAAAACTGACTAATTTAACAAAACTTTCTTACTTTATAATTTAGTCCTAAAACATAGTAATGAATATCACTTGAAATTCTCCTTTAACATTCTATTTAGCATAAAATAAGCAAAGTAGAGCCTTCAAGCGTCAAGAGAAAATGTTGTATGTATTTGGCATAATTAGCAAGCGTGGTAATCATCACAATAATCATCAATATCACAAACCACAAATATAGAGTGCAGTATAAATATGATTCTAGAGTGCCAAAGAAATTCTTTATCAAAGACTATTTTACAAGACACACGACTACGCGTCTAGGAACAAACTCTTAATGGCTTTTTGGAGAGACTCAAAGCACTCTTTGCTCATCTTGTTATGGAACTTAATATTTAGCAGCATTAATACCGAAGACAAAAGTTGTTTGCTTAGTGCAACCTGGCCATAGTGGCTCACTGACTTCATCTAACAACTAAAGAAATTCTCTAGACTCAAAATTCATGGCTGATTTCGATCTTGTTCCCCAATCAAAATGAGGGCATGCAATATCTCTAACCATATCAATCATGCGATGAGTACCCATTGCTTCGGTTTGCCTCTGCCCACTAAAGCTTGTTGGATCTTACCCATGCGCCCACCAACAATTTTGATAGTTAGGTATGAACCCCTTAGGAAACAAGTGACATTGTACCACCTCTCCACGATGATAATTTGAATTTTCACACTTAAAACAAGAATATCTAATTTTATTGTTGGTACGAGCACATTCTTTGCGACTATATGCATATTCCACAAAAATGGCACAATTGGTTCTAAATTCAAGTGTAGCCTTAATTCCCTAGAGCCTGTTTGTCGGCTCATCCAACTAAATTATGCAACCAAAGAAATGTCACCACAAGTGCAACTAAACCCAAGTAATGCTTCGCCAGTGGGAATTCTAATGCACTTGAATCAAATGAACCAAGTAAAGCTTCAGAGAAATTTTAATGCTAGGCAATGAAATGGAAATTCCCAATTAATATGAACAAATGTCCTGATATTTAAAATGCAGATTTTTCTTTCTTTTTTTAATTGTAGAACTCTAAATGAACAAGGTATGCAAGTGGACTGATGGTTTTAAAATGTGAGCGAGATGGTGTATATGGCATGTCACATACAATAAAAGGCTAAGGACAGTAGCAAAGAATAATAAAGAACAAGCTTTGGCAAAGTCAAAATATTATCAAGTGTAAATGGGTTTAAAGAGGACTGCCCCTTCTTATTTATCTTTTTTTCTTTTTGAACACAGCAGTAGCAGCCGCGGCTAGAGGACCAGAAGTAAGAGAGCAGCAACAGCAGTAAGAAGCAGCACCAGCGTCAGTGGTCGTGGCGTAAAGCTCCAGTGATGGCTGCGATGGCAACCCCGGTGGGCAACAACAATCTTCCTTTTTCCTTCTTTCTTTACTCTTTGTTCTGGGCTAGTGGTGGGAATGGTATGCGATGTCCTGTTTTGTTGCTGTTGCACTCACATATCCAACAATCACAGGCTGCTGTTGATGAAGTCCAGGGCTGACGCGACCTGACGATCTGACATGACGGGAACTGACGATATGAACAGATATCGAAACGCTGTCTCTGATACCAAAACTAATATAGGACAGCACCAATAAACAATGAAAACTTGAGAATCTGGGAGAAAACCAACGATTCAACGTCTATGGTAGGACTATTAAGGTTTCCACTAGACAACTCTACGTTAAACCTAGGGAAAAAACGAGAACCTAGCGGATACCAAAGAAATATTATAATATGTCAAAAGTTACTTTTCAATAACAGAGTACGAGGGTATTTATAATGAAACTAACAAACCCTACCCAAAGCCCATTAAACAATTTAGCCCAAATAAAAATAAAAAGACTACTGAATAAAATAAAATCCAACATAATAAATAAGTCCATAATAAAATGAAAGAAATCATTTTAATAATAGTAGACTTACATGTAGAATATACTATGTAGAGTATACTATCTGAATATTAAGATATACTCCCTTCATTCCAAAATTAGAGATTCACTTCTAAAACGACGGTTTTTAAGACAATTTTTATGTTCCAAACATATCCCTGTTATCATGTTATTTGAAGTAATAATAGTAGTAGTTATAGTAGGGACCACTAAGCAGTGGAGATATTTGATGGATATTTGACTTAACAGTAGTAATAGTTATGGTAGGAACCACTAGTTGAGATAATAGAGCTAGTTGGAGTAGTGGAATGGAATTTAAGGAACTTCATGGCTTTTTATAGTCTAAAAATAGAAATGTACTCTAATTTTGGAACAACCAAGAAAGGAACATGCAACTCTAATTTTGGAGCAGAGGGTGATTATATGACTTAACATAGTATACGACATAAAAGTAATACTCAATATAACCCACAAGTAAAAGGCTGGCTTGTATAGCTGTGATGAAAAGGAGGTCTTGAAGACCATGTTAGAAAGAGGAGAAGAAACTTGATAATTTTATAATGATGATTGCTGATCTTGTAAAGATTTACGTCAGGGTTGTAACATAGCCTAACAAATAAAACGACATCAATGTTGGTGTGAATATATCTGCAAGAAAAAACCTTGTAAATATCATGGCGGAGTGGGATAGTTGACAGATGTAGCTATATGCCAGCATCAAAAGCAGAATTTATCGTGTCTGACAACAAAAATTCAAATAGATGTAAAGTTCTAACACGTGCAAGATAAGGACCTCAAGGATGGTGGACTTGGATAGGACAGCTCAAGAGAGATTTTGATAGTTAATGGATATTTACGCATTAGGGATTCAACGCAAAAGCATTAGCTACATGGGAACAGCAATTATACCAGTCCCAATAACAGATGTCTGCTTACAATTTGTCCTTGTAAATTTGTTTCTTCTTTAAGGCTGTTTGCGTACTTCCCAAAATAATTTACAAGTGGCCCCACTTGATAGCCAACCACAAAAGACTATTTTATGGAATAGTAATCGAAAAAAGAAAAAAAAATGACAAACGGCAATTTTATGGGCACGTCAAAATCAGGGATAGTTTTTAGTTCGTTAAATACTTGGGCCTTCTAACAATAAAAATAAAAACTAAAATTAATAAATCAAAATGTGCCATGTACGATTAACATAATATATTAAACTATAAATATGATGTATTGAATGCAACTCACAGAAGCTTAAAATCAATAATGATCAATTCATATTCAGTCTTTGACTTTGAGGCTAGGGAAAATACTTAATAATCTAATTAAATAAAATTATAATCCTATTAATTGTCTGTACAATAATTAACAGAACTCTAGTATATAAAAATATTACATAGAAATAAGTCAATAAATATAGATCTTACTCTAAGTAATTACATAAAATATTTAGTAAAAGAGAAATTATCTCATTTCCGTCCTAATCCTTCTACTCTCCTATAAAAAAACTTTTCCCTGAGATTAAAATAACAAAGGAAACACAATCCGCAAACTAGATTCCAATCAGTCCGTATTTGGAGAGACCAGCAGAAATGTTTCCAATTCTAAATACTTTCACGAAAGAACTTGTGGCAAAATCAGAGATCATAAAGACGATGGGCAAAACCATTAGTTTCCACATTGATGTTGTATGCATGTCTCCGTTTCACCACTGAACTTTTACTTTTTTTTAATTAGAACATCAACGTTACCTTTTGTTACAACCCATCACGTTCCATTAAAAATTCACTAACGGAATGCTTACTTGGCATGTTTTTTATTTTGACGTGGCATACATAAATAAAAATAAAAATGGCGTGGCTAGCCGAGCTAGTGTGGGCGGGCATTTCTCCCCCATGTGAGTAGCACGTGATCATCTTCTCCTCTACTTAAATCAGAGATTTGGTAAATTCATTTACAGTTTCTACAATTGCCATCATTCAAAAATCAATTGGAGCACTTAGGCTGTAAAAATTTTAGGGTTTTTGCTTATTAAATATTTACAACCTTCTTTCAAGGTTCCTCGTCTCATCAAAGTCGGTGGTGTCAAGATCATCAGCATAAAACTTCAAGTTCTTAAGACTTCAGGCTCTTAAGGTTCATGGCCAAACCAAGTTTTTCTCAACCAAGTCTCGAATAAAATGGTTTAAATCATACCCATGCGTCATGGGAATCTAACCAAAAAAAAACAAACTAAGTCTTCATTGAAAAATGAAGAAGAAATTCAAGGTCAAAGTTGTGTCGGGTGGGAACATTAGGTAACATTAATGTGTTAATCAAGATATATTTCATAGTTTAGCGGTGAAATCCAGATATGCTTACAACATCAATGGGAAAATTAATGTTTAAACTAGGTTGTTAAGCCACGCCATTCTTTTTTCTTTTTTCTAAACATGCCACGTCAGAAAATAACATGCCAGGTAAGTACTCTGTTAGTTAATTTTAACCGAATGTGTCGGTTTCGAACATAAGGTAACGTTGATGTGCTTATTAAAAAAAGTAAAAGTTCAATAAAGAAATGCAGACATACATATAACATCAATGAGCAAATTAATCGTTTTGCCAAAGACAATGGTAACTCTAGAATAGGACAAAATCCTTGATCTCATGCCAGTTCCATGTAGGTTTATTTTGCAATTTAATCAACTTTTTCTTCAACCTTTTCTTTGATCCTCTGTAGTTTTCTAGCAATGGAAAGTGTCTTAAATGGTTGTTGCAACTTTTCAACTGGTTAGATCATAAACCTCTTGATATCATCATCTAGGAGAGTTACATAATGAAACAATTTTCAAATCAAATTACGGCTGAGAATAATCTTTGCACTTCTTCATTTTCAAACATGTAAGACAACTTGGTCTTCCTATTCCAAACCATTGCACATCTTTCATCACAAAGATCATATGCTCATTACAATGCTTCATGTTGCTTACACTAGGAAAGAATTCTCTGCTTAAGTTGGCTTAATAAAGTAAATCCGATGCTTTAAGACACCGGAAAGCATTGTTTTCTATTAAAAGGAAATAAACTGCAATATATTGAAATTGTGCGGACAAACCAGAAAATAGTTATTAAAATGGTTAAACGTGCTTTTGAATCAGCTATATATAGAATAGAAATTAAAATATAAGAGCTATAAAGATTGAAAACACATAGATAAAACAAAAAAGTAAATTCTTTTGGCAATTTAAAAAGATATCTATCTATAGAATAATTTACACAAGCACTTGCGTGTGCCACGATGGCTAGAGTAACTAATAAAAACTTAGGGGCCGACTTCTCAAACCTTAAACCCTAGGATGAACTGCAAGTTTTGACTGAACATTGTTTTTCATCTTTTAAAATTATTAAGTGCGTATGTTTACCCCTTGATAAATTTGAGAGTAAAGAAACAAACATACTTTATTTATATTTAGAGATAAGGGATAAAAAGAAGAATAAATTTGAGACTATCCTCAGAAGCACACAGGCTTACAATCAATAGTAATGGATTCATATTCTCTTCAACTGTGAAGATTTGAAGATTATATTAGCGTATATAGGAAATAATACTAGGAAGTTAAGTAAAATTCAAGGTAAACTAAATAAATGAGGATACATAATCCTATATTTATATACAACTCTACATGCTAGAACTCTATACTATTGCACTGAATTTTGAATTTAAGATATAATAAATACAGCTATTTACACCCAAAAACATTTTACACTCTTTCATCCACCTCACTTTCTTTCCCATGTTATGAGAATTCGAACACATAGCTTTCATATAATGAAAAAATCTTTAAAAACTTATTCTAAACGAAAAATCTCGGGGAAAGATGGTTGACTCAGTTTGAGGTATCTTTCTATTACCATTACTAGGATAGTAAATGTTGACTGAAGTATTGTTGAAGGCATACCGAAGTTTGAGGAAGGAGGACCTTCTGACCCTTACTGTTGACTTTTTTGTTGATATACTGGGAGGAAAGAGGACCTTTTGTCACTCTATTGACTTTTGTTTGTGATTTGCTGCAAAGGATAGGGTTCTGATTGGTCAGATGTGGGGTCGACAGATGGATTGTATGGAGAGAGAGAGAGAGAGCACACCATTGCTTTGCCAATAACAGGATCTTTTCTTATCAGAGAGGGAATGTAAGGGTCATACTATATCCGGATTGAAGCTTAGCTGGCATCAATGTGCAAATAAGGAAAACCACTCTCTTCCTTTATTTGCCTCTTACAAATGAAAGTTTCATTCAGCAGAACTCAAATTATATTCCATCATTATGCATTTTAGAATAAAACAATTATAAGACACCAAAATAATAAAAAAAGTAATCAACACTTACAACAGTATGTTGATTGATAAAAATGAATAATACCAAGACCGCATACCTGGAAATATAATCAATTTCATATCCAAGGTCAGCTTCTTCTTGCAAAGGTTCAATCCATGAGCTAACTGATGTCCGATATTTTTTGCTCAAAATCATTTCTCTAGGTGGAATTGTTTGGTTATCATCGACCACAGCTTCCAAAGCTTCTAGCAGTTCTTCAATCCTTCCTGATTTTAGACATGAGTAACAGCTTATAATTTCAAAGGATCGAAGTAACTATAAAGAAAACAGTAGTACATTATCCTTTGATTAGTCTAACTTTGACTAAATTTTGTGAATTGCAATAAACCAAAACATATTAAAGAAAATTTGGTGAAATTCCTGAGTTAAATTATTATCATTGCAATTACTAAATATATTTTGAACATATCACATTGACAAACGTCAGAATCTCTGAGTCATAAAGTTGCTGGAGACCTTATAAGTAGAACCCCGAAAAATGACTAATTTTATCCAGACTTGTTATGGCAACTGCATTTTAAGCAACAAAAATAGCTTTTGGTGGCTAATTTTATCCAGACTTGTTATGCAACTGGATTTTCAGTAACAACAATAGCTTTTGGTGATATAAATCAAGAGCCGATAAGTCATGAAACTTGGTGCATGGCTATGGATATCTCGTTCCAATATTTGAAATACCCATGATTTGCAACATTAAAATAAAAACCATATTGGAAGACCCATGATTTGTATCATTAAAATAAACCTTTTAGACAATCTATTTGCCATGGATATAGGAAACAAGTATGTGACACAAGACAAGACTGCAAACATGATTGGACAAAACTATGAAGGTCAACAACGCCCAAGAAGTAGAAGGCCAATTTATAGAAATTTCGAAATGTATAATTGTTACTTGGATATAATCTGATAGTTATCTTACTATAATTTGAATTAGTCTAGAATTACCATTACAGACTTCAAAGAAAACAATAAAAACTGTTTAGGTAGCTCATCTGCCCATCCTAATAGATTCCCACAAGAGATAAAGATTAATTAATCCTTAACATTCTTGGAAATTCATAGCAAACACATTTAATACTCTGGTCATTCATACCTAGGCATGAAATTCTCATCCAAGACTCTCATCCGCATGCCAAACATGACCTTCTGTATCAGCAAACTGGTATGTTTAAACCGTTGACTCTTCAAAGTGGGTTCCTGTTGGACTTGGACACATGACCAACAAACATCAGAACCTGTGGATAACATGCCAAGTCCAGTAATGAGATATATTAAAGAGAGAACATAAATTTGT
This sequence comes from Centella asiatica, assembly GCA_014636745.2. Classification (NCBI taxonomy): domain Eukaryota; kingdom Viridiplantae; phylum Streptophyta; class Magnoliopsida; order Apiales; family Apiaceae; genus Centella; species Centella asiatica. Next base: position 19,124,732 of record CM025781.1, read on the forward strand.
TAAGAAAGATGAAGCAGAGATGATCTGACATTGTTTTGAAATTGATGTAGGGAGTTTAAGCCTACAGCCTTGGATAACTAAATCAACCTATTGATATACGCACAATAAGCTAATTTAGGGTTCCTGAACGAATCACACGTTCAAGGCTATTCGAATCTCACGAATAGGTTCTTGTTTATATCACACAAACAATAAGAAAAATTACAGAATACTCTGAATTTTATTAATCAGATATCAACCCCCCCAAATATATTTACAAACAGCTATATATAAGCTGTTAAATTCCTAACCTTACATGGAAAGAATAACATATTAGAAAGAAATCTATTCTAGAAAGGAATCTAATCCAACTATGGCAAGAGAACAAACCTATTTCGACTAGGAAACAATTACTAAAATAAATAAACTAAGTTAATATGCTGCAGTCCAAATCCGAAAATTAGTCTCTTGCAGGCAAAACGCGATTAATCTCCGATGGGTTAAATTAATCCCCGATGGGTTAAATTAATCCCCGATGGGCAAATTAATCCCCGATGGGCAAATTAGTTGCTAGGCTAATCAAATTCACAACTGCATCAAAATTATCACCCAATTGAGCACAATGCATATTAGGCCAAGTCCAAGTTTCTATTCCCTCTTTATAATGCTCCAAACACAAACCCAAGGCTTTAAACTCTTCAATTCCCAAACCTGCTGCATTAGACAATCTTGCTACAAACTTCGTAGTCTTGGACCTAGTAATAGGACCCTTAAGCCTTAACTCACCATTACCATTTGATCCATGCACCGTCTCTGAAGATAAATCTGTTTCGTTGCATTTTATGCCCACATCAGAAATACTCAAAGTCAGGTAGATACTTAATCTAATAGATTTTCGCTTCAAAAGTTATTGTAGTTGTATTTGAGCTTTCTAAATATTTGTTTACAAATCATGTTTATCGCAATTATGTATAATAGTATCTGACACACACAAATGTGTGTGCAAATTTTTTAATTTAAATTTTCAAAGAAAAAAATTACAAATAAAATGATAATGTGGGTATATACAGAAAGAGAGTTTCATCCAAAATAAATATAGATAGATAAAGAGTGTGTGTGAGAAATTTCTCCTCTTTTTTAAAATTATGTTAAATTAATTTATAAGTTGTGGGGAAGTTATTCATGTAAATGGGGTAGTTTTGGAGTTGTGAATAAATTTATTTTATTTTTTATTTTTTTAATGATGACACAACTACGCCATGGGTAGCTATTCTAAGCCCCAAATCTTTAATTAATTATAAAGAAGAGAAGAGATGCACCTACTTACAAGTTTTTAAAAAAAAAACTTTTGAAGAATTTATATGTTTGAAGAGACTGATATCACCAAATAGCACGCCTATGAATAGACCAGCACGCAACACCATTAACAAAAGTTTTAAACCTTAATATTAAACAATGGGATGCCTTATGAGACCAAAGCGATAGGTAAGTACCATGGTTCAAAGTCGCAGCACAGATGTGCATATTGGACGATCAATTATGATGTGTTCTACGGTATCAGGATAGTAATCAGGCAATACTCAATTGCTTCAAAAAATTTGACAAATTACATATATGTCAAAATAATGATAAAAATAAGTAAATTAATGCATCAAATACATACAAGGATAGAATGCTCTCATTTATTATATACATTATTCCATATACACTTCAGTTATAGTTATAACAGAATCAAATTTATAATGTCCAAACCATAGTTGTGACTGTAATTAATGATACAAAAGACTAAATGAATATAATATAAATCACCAATAAATAATAATAAAATCAAATTGTTAAGAAATTTTAATCTGAAACCTGAAAAAAATAATAAAAAAAAAACGTAACACAATTATACCGTATACATGATATTTCACATGTTATACAATACACATAATACTATTATAATAAATGAAAATAAATATCTAAGGACGATTATGTAAAGTAAGTAGAGCACGCGTGCAATAATGTGCCACATGTGATACCATAAGACAGCAGTGCAGCATACTACCATAAAAAAATAATAAGGAGAGAGAGAGAAAGAGAGAGAGAAATACTCTAGTACATATAGGACTAACAGAGAATGAATCAAGTAGTCAAATAAATTTTCCCCGCTTAGATGTTATCTAAGAGAACTCAGTCCATCAACCACAAGACCAAAGCTTATCATAGTGTTGATCTTTTTTGTTTACTTATTATTCTTCTGGTTGTGCCTTTATCTCACAGAGTTCTTGCCAAGTTACTACCCAGTGGCTTGGCCGCCGAGTGAGTACTGAGTTATTGCGGAGATATCACCAATTCAGCTTTGATTGAGGAGAGTTGTTCAATACAGTCAAGAAATCACGTCGTACCTAATATCAGATTCGATATCTGTTGAAACCCACTAATCTTGGACCAGCTACACATGACTAGGCCCATACTTGAAACAGCATAAGTAAATCTATCATCCAAAGTCGTTTTCTTGATTGGTGATATTTGTTCCGAATTAGGATAATGATAATTCCTGAATAAATATTTATCATGTTTAGAGCATACCTTCCCTACTCAAGGCACGAAGATACAGTGATAGTGGATCCCCATGTTCTCCCTCATAATGTAGAACTTTTGTTCCACCTTCAAAATGTTTAAGGGCACGAAAATGTCGAATAGCTTCTCGTACAACACAGTACTTAGTAAAACATTCTACCAACAACCTAAGAAAACATACAGCATCATCAATGATATTAGCCAAACTCAAATAGGCGATCATACATGGCGTCAGGGAATGCAAGGCAACACAAAATTCTATTTTTTACAACAAAAAAAAAAGGTGAAGCGAAGCCACTTAGGCAAAGACCATGACTACTAAAACCAATTTTTCCACAGAAAAACAAGAATTTGCACTAATAGCTGATGAAGGAAAAGATAAAATACTTAACAAACAAGAGACACTTGCCCTTCATTTACCCGTGCTAGAAACTCTGAATTCACAAGGTTATGGATACAGCATAGTTCTTTTTAGCGTAAACGATGACGAATTCGAGAAATACTTGTGGCGGACACTTCAAGTACGCGTCTAACAAGACAATCTAAAGTAACGTGATGAGCCGTAAAGATTGCGATACCACCAAAAAAATAAGCAAACAGAAAATAACAAAAACTTAAAAAACAAACAATGACATGTGAAATGTGAAATTTAAAAAAAAGGACAAAGAAAGAAATAAACAGGTAAATTAACTTTCTTGAAGAAGAAGAGGTTCTCTTACGCATATGTTTTCACATTAGGCTGCATGCGTTTGTTGTCTTCAATCATCATTCCAAGTATCTCAGCAGCATCTTGTACCCTACACATGGACCGAATTGGTTTAAACCTTAACATGTTATATATGTCTTGGCTGATTGGTAAACCTTAACATGTCATATCGCAAGAATTAGAATTCCCAAAGAACTTATATCAACACATTAATGTCGCAGGGGTAATTTATGTGATGCAGAATTCACCTGTCATAGGACTCAGCTCTTGTATTGAATCACCCAGTTATGTGTCTCTGTATTTGGTTTCATATAATCTGTCATCCAAACCAATGGTAAGTACCAAAAAAAGATGTTTTTCCACCGCAACAAACTACGGGCAAATACCACCAATAATTCAAGAAATCAAGATACTATCTATCTGCTCATGCATCTATTCTGGACAAGACAAGAAACATTACTAAAAGATGTCTACTTAAGTTCCTAAAGCAATAAAGCATCAAACAAATAACAAGCAACATCCACACGGATGGAAAAATAAAATGAACGCCGAACTGGGACTCTTCACATATTTTTTAAATAAAAAAAAAAGTAATACCACCTTGGATTTAACAAAATTTCACACAGCCGCCTCTAGCTTAAACTCGAGCAAATTACAACTTGTGCTTCTAAAAACCTTTAATGTTACCTCAAATCTAGCAAATTATACCTGTGGTTTTAAAGGGCCACTGATGCACATTGCAAGATTCGGAGAAGTAATAATAAGCATTGCAATATTTGGAAAATCATAGGTAGTAATTTCCTCAATTTTAGACCCAAAAGAAGCAATGTAAGATTTGGTATAAACCACATATAAATTGTACTTAACCTTAAATATGATAATGCAATGATAGAATTCATCCATATAATAAACATTATAAGATAAAATCTTCATATGCTCATCTTTTTGGTAAAGCAATTGAACCTCCCATCGGAAGAAAATTTCAAATTCTACATAATAAAACTCTCAATTTCCCAAATATGGAAGCATTTCAGTAAAATTCATCAACAAGTTGAACCACTGCAAATTATGTTGATGTAACAGTAGATATACAAGAAGCATGATCCAATTACAAAGGGATAAAGATGTAACGTCCGTCAACAGAGACATGCCTAAATTTTGTACATAAGCAGAAACAACACAATAGGAATGCCAAACCTTTTCCGTATTCCATGTTCTCAAATGTAGCAAAAGCAATCTCAGGTATCCCACAATTAGCCTACCAGGAAAAAATAAGTATAAATGAATTTAATCAAAATAAAGGGAATAGACAGGAGAGCAAGCATAAAAAAGCCAGGAAACCTAGTTAAGCTGCAGCCGCAATGGAAACACAGCACACTTAATGAGACTGCAAGGCCTCAATAGCCAAGGTCTATATAGTATAAAGATTATAAGTAACTATATATCTGCTTATGCTTGATAACCATCGCCATTGCCTCCTAGAGCTTTTCCAATCCATATATGTATAAATTGGTGCAGTTGGCATTACAAAAGTGAGAAATCGCTAGATATAAACATCCCTAAAACAGATAGAAAAGGTGTAATGGTTACATGATGGCACTCATTCTACTTAGCTATAGTAAGCACTTCTTGTACATAAAAATGAAATGATCTTTAGTTTGAAATGAATTATGGAACATACTAAATTATTGAGGAGTTCACTGTTCATTCTCAAAATTAGATATCCTCTGCTAATGTGACGTTATTATCATTACATCTGATAAAACTTAGTGACCAAGTCTGAATAGTTACTAAACATCCATGCGTGATAAAAAGCACCCTTGAATCTGTTTGTAACCTATAAGAGAAATTGTGTAAAAAAATCTCACAAAGAGAACCTCTTTTAACAGTTTAGCATCAAATATCCCCTTTTCAATTCAGAGGTGTTAAGGGTACAGAAAAATTCTACCAAACATCTTTGACCTGTGACCAAAAGGGAGGTCAAGCTGTTACGATGTATTAAGATGCAATTTATTACCTTGTAATACCTAACAAGCATAAGCCTACAACAGCGTTGACCACCCCTTACCTGAACACTCAGAAGACAGTTGAAATAGAAAGTTGTTGCCATCCTTCCTGCTGCTTCCATTTCGTATGATATTGTCAACGCATTTGAAGGATCCCCAACTTTACAGTCTTCTTCAATTAGAAGATCATAAAGCTCGTCAGTGGCTCGCAGCCCACCATCAGCACCCTTCAGGAACACTTTATTGGCATCTTCCAGAAAATTGCTTCTGACAAGCTCCTCTGGTCAAAGAAGATATCAGCATAGTAAATTTTATTTTAAATCAGCACTCGGAACGAAACTTAATTTCTGCATCTTTTTCGGCAACTAGCTTTGCATCTCACTTGTGTTCATCATCCTATATTACAAACATATCAGTTTTAAGTTTTAACGTACACACTCTTTCTACACTCGCACGGGCTTCATCCCTCTCATAGCATAGTTAAAATTTCATAGATATTTTTCTCTATTGAATACATTTGGTTTCTCTCTACAATTTATATACACATCCTCCTTTCAATGAGATGTGAAAAGGATTGTCTAATCTGATTCTAATTTAGCTAAGTTACCATTATTGTACTCATTCCATTTCATTTAAGTTCAAACTTCCAAATCACATCAGCCCCTAAAATCCAATTGGTGCATGTATTGAGTAAAACAAATTGTTTCTTAGTATTTCCTTAGTTATTGATACATTAAAAATAATCATGATTATTTCGTAAGAACTCAAAATCCTTCACTTCGTAAGCAAGTTCAGTTCACGAGGCGTGCAGATGTGAACTAAATACTGACCCTTCATTCCAAAGTCAAGATATCATTTCCTCTTAAGTCCTTGTAAAATTTGGGAATTGGGATACACTTCTAGTCTTAATACTACAGACTAAAACAAAGTTCCTATATGACACTAACTATTTCTTATAATGATGTGGATTGACCTACATCATAACTATTTCTTATATGACCTACATCATATATTGGATCAAATGAATAGTATCACGTCGTTAATCAATTTCAATCCATGTGTTGCCTCTTTAGAAACTGTAAATATGCTCTGGCAGAGTATAAAAGAGTAATTTATGAAGAATGTAGCTATATATTTTGTTCTGCAGAATATAGAATGTGTAATTTACGGATAACATACATACACACATATACTAATGTTGGATCCGCACCCTGAACATTATGATTGAATTCAAGAACAATATCTAACAAATAATTGATGGTAGGGTCTTACAGCGCCTTGTTCGAGGACCAGGTGTAATCCCTGCGGCAATCATATCATACATAACATCCGAAACTCCATCAACGTCTCGGCTCCTAACACACTCCACGAGTTCCTCCATGAACACTAATCCAAGCCCCTTCTCGGCGACACTTGCAGTTTCCTCTTCCTTGAAGGGAGGCGGCGAATGCGACGGCTGCCGCTTCTTCCTCCTCCGAGTTTTTCTTTCCGGCAACGACACGGCAGCCGAGACGACTATGTTCCGATTCCGGTAGATGGGAAAGACGGAATTAGTGAAGCTTATGGCAAAGAATGGGCTAGCTAAGATGTTCGCCATTAAAACGATTTTGAATTACGACTCTGAGAAACGTAGGGGGAGAGAGAAGCGATAGCGAAGGAAGAGAATAAGACTTGACCGTTGGGAAATAGGAAAACAGCACCTTTAGGCCGAATTGGTAAGCAATCTAGTTTTATTTGAAAAAAGAGAAAAAAGGAATTACATAAGCTACTGCACACACAAGTATACTCGTCCATCAACTATGCTACAGGCTCGTATACTCGTCCATAACTATCTCTTGGGGTTTTCTCCTCATCAATTTTTCAAATGAATTAGTCCATGATGAATCAAACTAACGACCGGATCAAAAATATATATATATATTACTCTAAAAAAAATTAAATTTTCCCAATAAAAATAATCATATACTTGCACAATTTTTTTAATAAAAAATATTTTGTGACACCTATACGGGTGCGTAAATTATTTTATAGTTTTTCATGTTTTATCCATTAAATTATATAAAATAATTTATATTTAAGGTTATGATATGTGTCGAAGAAAATTATACGAATAATATAATAGGAAGGACCGAGCATATTGATAATATTTTTACAAATTTACAATTGATTTGCTCGATTACAAAAAATTAATTATGGGTAAGTGATTCGATCATTGTATTAAACTTATTATTTATACATCAAATTTTAATCATGTTACATGTACGGAGGCAATAATAATAATTATAAGAGATAAATTATTAGAGAGAATGATACGGGTGTATATAAAGTGTTGCTTGAAGCATGACACCTTAGGCATCAAGTTTAGAATACGCAATTTGTTGCCCCAGAACGATATATACACATTATCATTGTAACCACGAACTTAACATAAACTCGTTCCAATAAGGATTCTTCATTGACTCATACACTTTCAACATTTTTGTCCACGTATAATATTAATTAATAAAATATTATTATTATTATATATTTTGAACATATTCAACAATTTCCTCCTATATTTTAAATATAAAATAATAATATTGAACTATACATGAACACACAATACCAAAGTATCCTGAAATTAAATCCAAATAAAATTATTCATACATGTCCGAATCAAACCAAACCAAGTATTGAGATTTTGAATAAAAAACAAATCCAACAAATGAATAAGTTTACATGTAAGAAGAGAATAATATCTGAATAAAATAAAACAGATAAATGAAAAGACTTAGAGATTCAATTAGCTACAAAATTCTACCCGTCTACTAGATCATCATTCTTAATAGCGAAATCCATTGATCTTCTCATTTCCAACATTTTTCATAAATTTTCTCTAAATTGACAATTTAACATAGAATTTCGTGTAAGGCGTCCTCCCAACAAATTTCATACACTAATCATCAATTAAAAAATAATACAAGTATCTAGTTTAGACATTTTAAATTTAGTACAAGTCCTATCAAAGCATGATGCAAAAAAAAAAAAAAAAAAAAAAAGAGAGACTTTCATTCTTCATCTTAGGTATCAGTCAGATTCGAAGAATGTAATATCAATGTTTGATGTTCAAGTGTCTAGTTCAACTTTCGAGAATTTAGCATCAACCACATATTAAACTTCATTGCATCATTACTAAGCTTTGAATCATAAATAGTTTTGTGAACTTAGTACCAATCATAAAATAAAACTATTTCTCATCACCAACAAGTTTCCAACATATAGAACCTGTCAAATTATGGTTTCTCTAATGAAAGATAAGAATAACACATATCTTATTTTGGAATGTTATAGTCTTACACCTAACACAATTTTATTATGACGTATCATCAAATTTGGAATGATACAACAAGTTATGAGAGGCGTATCATCAACTTTGGAATGATATAAAGAAACCACAACATCAAGACATATCAAATTATAATAATCAAACAATAGATTAAGAATAAACCATAGTAGGTCACAAATCCTTTAAGAGACTCTAATTTAATGGTTTTAACCTTATCTCCTCTATAATGAACTTGTGATGAAAATTCATTATTGGAACATATTGTAAGAGCAACGAACTCAGTACTTTCTTCAACTATTAAAGAGTGTTCAAACAAAATCTGTGTAGTT
>CM025781.1:19137491-19149141 GCA_014636745.2 Centella asiatica
GAAAGTTGTTGCCATCCTTCCTGCTGCTTCCATTTCGTATGATATTGTCAACGCATTTGAAGGATCCCCAACTTTACAGTCTTCTTCAATTAGAAGATCATAAAGCTCGTCAGTGGCTCGCAGCCCACCATCAGCACCCTTCGGGAACACTTTATTGGCATCTTCCAGAAAATTGCTTCTGACAAGCTCCTCAGGTCAAAGAAGATATCAGCATAGTAAATTTTATTTTAAATCAGGAAGTGGAATTTACCAGAGAAAGAAGAGAATCATATCAAAGAAACAAAGTTGCTTTTTTTTCCCTTCTAAAGAAGTAGTAGAACACTAGAAGAAAATGAGAAGCATGTACCTATAAGAACTAACCAAGCTTGGCGTGCAAGTGTGAACTAAATACCGACCCTTCATTCCAAAGTCAAGATATCATTTCCTCTTAAGTCCTTGTAAAATTTGGGATACACTTCCAGTCTTAATACTATAGACTAAAACAAGGTTCCTATATGACACTAACTATTTCTTATAATGATGTGGATTGGACCGAGAGATATAATTGTTGCGGATGATTCGTTATTTAGTTATTTATGTATTTATCCAGTTGTTGGACTTTTTATTTATGGGTTTATTTCAGTATGGGTCATTTATTTAGTTGAACCAAATTGCTAATGGGATTGGGGTATTCCTGGAGTTTGCCTAAAGCCAAGTATTAGTATCAGAAACTTTAAACTTTGATTTTGAAATTATCCTGCCATTTGAAGCAACCAATACTTTCACCATTCTGCAGTTGAGAATAGTAATTCCCCTGCAGTTGAATAACCATGTGTTGCCTTTTTAGAAACTGTAAATATGCTCTGGCAGAGTATAAAAGAGTAATTTATGAAGAATGTATCTATATATTTTGTTCTGCAGAATATAGAATGTGTAATTTACGGATAACATATATACACACATATATACTAATGTTGGATCCGCACCCTGAACATTATGATTGAATTCAAGAACAATATCTAACAAATAATTGATGGTGAATATACAGTTATACTATTGATAGATAGGGTAGGGTCTTACAGCGCCTTGTTCGTCGGCGTTGAGCACATGAGAAACAACCAAACCACGAAAAGATCGAGGACCAGGTGTAATCCCTGCGGCAATCATATCATACATAACATCCGAAACTCCATCAACGTCTCGGCTCCTGACACACTCCAGGAGTTCCTCCATGAACACTAATCTAAGCCCCTTCTCGGCGACACTTGCAGTTTCCTCTTCCTTGAAGGGAGGCGGCGAATGCGACGGTTGCCGCTTCTTCCTCCTCCGAGTTTTTTTTTCCGGCAACGACACGGCAGCCGAGACGACTAAGTTCCGATTCCGGTAGATGGAAAAGACGGAATTGGTGAAGCTTATGGAAAGAATGGGCTAGCTAAGATGTTCGCCATTAAAACGATTTTGAATTACGACTCTGAGAAACGTAGGGAGAGAGAGAGAGAGTGAAGCGATAGCGAAGGAAGAGGATAAGACGACCGTTGGGAAATAGGAAAACAGCTCCTTTCGGCCGAATTGGTAGGAAATCTAGTTATATTTGAAAAAAGAGAAAAAAGGAATTACATAAGCTACTGCACACACAAGTATACTCGTCCATCAACTATGCTGCAGGCTCGTATACTCGTCCATAACTTAGCGTTTTCACCTCATCAATTTTTCAAATGAATTAGTCCATGAATCAAACTAACGACGGATCAATATATATATATATATATATATACATATATGTATATATATATATATATACATATATATATATATATATATGTATATATTACTCTAACAAAAATTAAATTAAAATTAAATTTTCTCAATAAAAATAATTATATACTTGCACAATTTTTTTAATATAATAGGAAGGACCGAGTATATTGATAATATTTTTACAAATTTACGATTGATTTGTTTGATTACAAAAAATAATTATGGGCGAGTGATTCGATCATTGTATTAAACTTATTATTTATACATACAAATTTTAATCATGTTACATGTACGGAGGTAATAACAATAATTATAAGAGATAAAGTATTAGAGAGAAGGATACGGGTGTATATAAGGTTTTGCTTGAAGCATGACAGCCTAGGTATCAAAGTTTGGAATACCCAGTTTGTTTCCCTAGAAAGATACATACACATTATCCTTGTAACCAGGTTATCGAACTTAACATAAACCACGTTCCAATAAGTATTCTACTTTGACTCATACACCTTCAGCGTTTTGTCCACGTATAATATTAATTAATAAAGTATAATTAATATTTATCAAATTATTATTATTATATGTTTTGAACATATTCAACAATATCCTCCTATGTTTTAAATATAAAATAATAATATCGAACCATACATGAACATACGATACCAAAGTATCGTGAAATTAAATCCAAATAAAATTATTCATACATGTCTGAAACAAACCAAACCAAGTATTGAGGTTTTGAATCAAGAACAAATCCAACAAATGAATAAGTTTATATGTAAGAAGAGAATAATATCCGAATAAAATAAAACAGATAAATGAAAAAATTTAGAGATTCAATTAGCCACAAAATTCTACTCGTCTAGTAGATCATCATTCTCAATAGAGAAATCCATTGATCTTCCCAATTCCAACATTTTTTGTAAATTTTCACTAAATTGACAATTTAACACAAAATTTCGTGTAAGGCGTCCCAAAACAAATTTCATACACTAATCATCAATTAAAAAATAATACAAGTATCTAGCTTATACATTTTAAACTTAGTACAAGTCCTAACAAAACATGATGCAAAAAAATAAAAATAAAAAAAATAAACTATCAATGTTTGATGTTCAAGTGTCTAGTTAAACTATCGATGTTTGATTCGAAGAATATACTATCGATGTTTGATGTTCAACTGTCTACTTAAACTCTTGAGAACTTAGCATCAACCACATATCAAATTATAATGCATCCTCACTATGTTTTGAATCATAAATAGTTTGTTATGGAAGTATCTAATTCAACACAAAAGGAACTTAGTACCAATCATAAAATAAAACTATTTCTCATCATCAAGAAGTTTCCAACATATAGAACTTGTCAAATTATGGTTTATCTAATGAATAATAAGAGCAACATATATCTTATTTTGGAATGTTATAGTATTATACCTAACACGATTTTATTATGACGTATCATCAAATTTGGAATTATACAACAAGTCGTGAGAGACATATCATCATTTGGAATGATATAAAGAAACTACAACATCAAGACATATCAAATTATAATACTCAAACAATAGATTAAGAATAAACCATAGTAGGTCACAAATCCTTTAAGAGACTCTAATTTAATGATTTTAACCTTATCTCCTCTATAATGAACCTGTGATGAAAATTCAATATTGGAACATTACATTATATATTCCCTACATACAATTGAATTTAACAAAACATATAATGAAAATTTTCATGAACTAAAAAAAAAACTAATTGTGAATTCTAAATTTGTCATCTAACTTTGTCAAAGAGCTTGCAAATCTGTCAAATAATTGTTGGCTATATATTCTTTTATTTTTGGCACTTGATCACTTTAAAATCAAGGCCCACTTTAGATCAGCCATTTCCATGTACGCCTCTACCTCATGGCCAAAATAGAATCAAAATATACAAATTAAAACACACGACCTTTACTGATACCGAATACACATACCAATCCTGTTACATTCAGATTACCGACAAACAAAGCAAGGAAGATCAATGAGGACTAGACAAATTTAATGGAACATGGGGGGGGGAGAAAGCTACTACTTAATATTTCCACATAATAGCAGCAAATAAAATTCCACAAAATTCCTAGAATTCATCAAGTATAATACCCTCTAGTTCACACCATGTAACAAAATACACACCTTATACTGATTAAACAAATATCATATTAAACCTTTTTAACTTTGGACATGGCCAAAAACCAGAAGATTAGATGAAGCATATTTCAAAGCCAATAACCATATATGATAAACGAAAATGAACGAGACTACCTATAAAATCATAAACAAGAATTTCGCATAAAAATTCATAGACTCGAACATAATCTACCTCAAATTTTGAAACAACAATAACAAAATGAGATGACCTTATTACTGACATTGAAATATTTGGGATGCGAAACCTTTTCGCCAACTCAAAAAAAACCGAACAAACAACACAAAAAAAAAAGTAAAATCAAAAAACGGTAAACAGACAACAAAATCATACGGTATAAAGGTTGTGTCGAAATAACCTACGTTCATTTAAATTAGGTAGTGGTAATGTTTTGCTAGAAACCAATTATAACTTATGAGGTTTAAATAGTTTAGGCACACAACTATTTTATATGAACCTACACGGACACACACAAAAAAACTGGGTTATTAATAAACGAAGTCCAATTCTAATTAGGATTGTGATATGTATATCCGTAAATATCAAGACAGCTAAGGTAGCAAGAGACATCTCTTGCACGTAAGATCTGTGAGAGAATCTTAAGGAGTTTTCGCTAGCAACTAAGGTAGTTAAAGAACCACCCCACCTTACTCGATATCAACTGACAATTTTCTCCCTCATAATCATTCCAAGTAATTTACGTTATCCAACCAGGATCAGAAAGAAAATTTGGTTAGAGATATCATAGCCTCCATGAGAAGGGTAATGATAGTAAGTATATGGATCGTCTTACATCACTATCCTCGCTTGTAGGAGGTCACCTTTAAATACCTATTCATATTATGTAAAGACATGAATAAAGCAGCTAATAAGGATCTTAATTATACCTTCCAAAGCCATAACCCAAACTATGTTGTTTGCAATATCTTTAAGAAGGCTGAAGGGATAGGAGCTCGTATATCTGTACGCAATATCATGGCGCAATCTCCAATAGTTGGCAATGCACCCAATTCTATTACCTGAAATGTATTTCAGAATTTCATTCAATTCACAAGCATACAGAAATAGTAAAGACTACAATTTATTTCATATTTGGCTTGCAGTATTGTGTAAGTTTTTCCATGTGCATAATTGTTGATATTTTAGCAACCAAAGATTTAATCAATCTCTTGTACAATAACTTAAACCTCAATCAACCAGAAGTGATTTTCATCTAACAAGTATAAATGGTGACAACATGAAAACCTGAAAGCGTGACAGATATTAGTAACATACTTTCAGCATCACTTTAATGGCCAACTCAACTTCCCATTCTTTAGACCATCTTCGAGGATGTCTGTTCTTCAATTCTCGTTCCCATGTCCAACCCCAAGCATCAGCAATTGTGTACGTATCTGAAACATCAAACACTCTCATCTTCCTTAGCTCTTCAAAGGCTTCGTGCACATCCTCTGGAAATAAGTCAACATCGGTATCATCCTGCATTTACAAGAATATAAATCTTACCAATGTTTCCATGTTTAAGGAACTTACTAGCATTATGCAATATAACTTGGTAAGAATATAATGTATCATAAATGAAGAGTCATAGAGAGATGTTATATAATTAAGAGGCCGCTAAAAGTGGAGTGTATTTTGTCAAGGTAAAGTAAATTAACGTTAATTGTCACTTGGCAAGAAATTAACAATAAAAAATTAATTAATTAATTATATATATACATAATAGGGTAAACGAGAAACAGGCTGCAGCCTATTTTTTAAATCTGAGCTGCAGTTAGTTATTTCATATTTTGCAAATTGTTTTGAAAAATCCTACCATACGGATGAAAACAACATTGAAAAGTACGGAGGACTGCAACTCTTCACAAGTTTTTATGATATGTATCATGGTTTTTATAATCATGCAAGTCGAGCAAATTTCCAAGAGTAAACTCCTTGATAATTTTATGTAGTTATAAAAACTACTCCAAACATCATTAAAAGTTATGAAAATTTGCAAGTATCCACAAGGTTGGATTTCTTATAAACATTGCAAAAATCAAACAAAATTTAGTACAGCTACTGTTAAAATAAATAGGCTGCAGCCTTTTCCTGTTTTCCCCCATATAGATAGCTCAACTTCTTGGCAGAAATTTCAGATCTATATCAGCATGGAGGATCAAATAATATAATTAGTTGATATAAGCAGGATAACAAAGTAATAAATAAACACATTCAACCTTAAACTTACATACCCTACTTCGGGCTCAAGGGAACAGGATGGACTAATCATATTTCGACATCATTATTTTACTTCGGACTATTTATTATGATTAAAATATAAAACTTAAATGTACTATCTACTATATCCGATTTCATTGTATTTATTTACTAATAAAAAAAATGTAACAGCTCCTCCACCTGTATTATGTAATTGCTTCTAAATATTCAACAAGGATTTCTTAAAAATTTACAATAATACTATCCCTGTTTCAAGTTATTCCACGACCACTGCTTGTCCTAGGCTGGTGGTTGATTGAAATGGTCCACTTCATAGAATAGGATTCAAATCTTGTAACAGCATACTGCCTATCAATTCACAAGAAATTTCAATACTTTATACAGCACATAAGCAAAATATTTTTACTAAACAAACTTCTGGTATAAATATTAGGACTTGAGTAGACCACAAGTAAGTTCCAGACTCCCAAAAGAAGGCCAATATTTCTCATCCCAATAACTAAGGTGTGTTTGGTTTGATTGAATAAAACGTCGTGCAAACCAAATAAATTTTACACCTATTTGCTAGTTATTTGTGTAACACTCATTTCCTTCCCGCAAAATTATGTGTAGTTTTAGTCCTAACCAGTACATGAGGTTTCACATGTCATTGCATTTCATCAAACCAAACGCAACCTAAAGTTTACTTTAAAATATTCAATTTTGTGTGGTTCAGATATAACATTGCAGTAACCTTATCACAACTCCAGTAGCATGCTTTTTGTGGAAGCATTCACGAATTATATTTACGACTCAATTCAAGAAAACCCAGACTAACTGTGACAGCCCCAATTTCCCCAACCTTAAACCAGGTCGCCAGTTTAATATCAACTATTAAGACCTAGATCATTAGTGGAAAAATTGGGCCGTCAAGGGGGTACCAAAGAATTATCACACCATGAAAACAACCTTTTTCTCTTCATAATATTAATTTTTTTTTAAAACAGAGAATACATTGTTTTGAGAGATTCTAGCAGCGGAATGACATAACTTTTTCTTGAAAACACAACCAGATCAAAACCAACCAAAAATCATATTTATGAGCCCCGGACTGCAAAATCTATTGAAACTAGTATAACTTTTCTTTACCCTTAGAATTTTCTTCCTTCTTGGGTTGAAATGAAAGTGAATAAACAAGTATGAGCAACAAAAGCTCAACAAGTAATATAATATTCCAAAATAAGTGAGAGTCTGAAACAATTTAAAAATAGCATTTTTATGACAACGTTAAAATATTAAGAATCTCAACTGTTGGATTCAGATGAGGAGAACCCAAGTCTTTAACTAGAAGAAATATTGGCAACATCATGCCTCTGAAGAAATAAAGAAATCCACATAAGTTCTCGGATGTCTTTCAGTACGATGACTTATTTGAACATCTCTCTCATGACATCTTTCAGTACTATGACTTACTTGATCATCAATTCTGTTCGGCACATGGGCCTACTGAGAATATCTCTTATCACATGACAATAGCGGGCCAATGCTACCTCAATGTGATCTGCTATGTACATACATATGACATTTAATAGTAGATTTAATTACATCTACATTCTCATGGGCCCGGCAGAATGGAGTATCCCATTCTCATATCCGGGTTGATCCCCTTACTCAAAGTAAAGTTCTTATAGTGGATAAGATTTCGCCGCCACAGTGGAATTTACCAAGGTGACTACATAGCATCCTTGTAATTTTAATGAGGGTCTGACCTCAGGGGACTTACCAAGACGATCACACAGTACTCTTGTAGTCACAGTGAAGGTCACAAGGTATTTATTAGCCTTGTTATAACTGAAGATAATTAAACTGAATATATCTCAAGATGTCATATATTGGCATAAAATAGCTAGATGCTTGTGAACAAGATATTATAATCAAGCATCTCTCGAAATGATATTAACTTCAATTGAATAAATGATTCTCTATCAGTACGCATACGAAACAATTATGTATACGCAAGAAGAAATGTTTAAGCATTTGTCTGCCATAACTTAACACAGATCGAATTAAATGATCATGTGTCTAATTTAAAATATACAACATACTTATATTAAGTTCATCCAAACCAGAAATACTAGTGATTCTTTAATAATTAAATGCGAAAAGACAACTTGTGTTCAGAAAAGTGAATAACAAAATCTAATTAGCCTAGTGCAAAATTTGCATATTGTTACTTTGCATACCTCCACTGACGTTCTAGAAATTTTCTCCTTGATGTGCTAGTTGTTTGATCAGAATCTTTCATCAGTTGTACACCAATCATCTGAAGCTGTTTTGCAGTGTCAACTTCCCTTTCTTTGACACGGTCATCTACTTGGCTTTCAGCCTGTTCAACATCCTCCTCTTCGTCTACCTCCTCATCTTCAACATCTTCAGTTATACCTTTAACCACATCTACAACAACTCAACACATCAAGAGGCTCTGAATCTTTTACATCCACTGATTTTCCGTGATCACCATCTAAACCTCCTCCAAGAAATCGACGTCTCCAGAATTCAGGATAAAGATAACTGAACCTCTTCTTCCTCCTCTTCCATAGGAGGACCCAAATGGGCTGACCTCTAGAGCGATTTATTCTCCTTGCTTTTTGCACACGTCGGTAAAGTACATTTTTGGTTCCATAAGTTGGCAGATCTTGTGCTTCTAGTTCTTTCTTCAACTCAGACACAATCATCTTACTAGCAGCTTTACTCTTTATAGCATTTTGATCCGGCCTTTTAATAATTTTCCTTAGCCTCTCCTCTACACGGAAGTAATCAGATTCTGATACAACACCTAGAGCTGAAGGTCCTTCATTGCGCAAGGTTCTCAAAAGCTTCTGATGATGAATCTTCCATTCTTCAAGACAACTTTGCTTGAAGGATGTTTCCATAGGGTTTGAATAAATGAAACCAAGCGTGTCAGGATCCAAAGGAGTTTTTCCACTTCGAGGAACCCAGCGCTTGCGATCACCAGTCAATCCACCCTCTTCGACATACCTAAGTGCTCTACAAAGTTAGTTATAGCTTCTAACTATAACTGATGGCATGATCACCATTAATGATTTACTTGCAAATAAACTGTCTATTCAAGGCATATAAGAAGATAAAACAAAACGAGAAACGGATGCAGGGATGCAGGGCCACACACAAGCATCTGCTATTAAGTAAAGGTAGTGCAAGTGAGTTCTTAGAGGTTAACTAACTATTGAAACAGGAACCACTGTTCACAGCCTGGTTGGATATATTATAGTAAATGACATGGCATAGGTCACAAAAGCAATATTTCTTAGATTTAAGAAAATGGAAACAAATACAAGTTTATGCCTATGTTTGAATAAAAGTCTCCCTTTATTTTTCTAGAAGTGCTCATAAGAACTATGATGTAGGATAGTACCAATACACAATGAAAACTTGAGAATCTGGGAGAAAACCAACAATCCAACCTCTACAGTAGGACTATTCGGGTTTCCACTGGGCAACTCTACGTTAAACCTAGGGAGAAAACCAGAACCTCAGCGGTTACCAAAGAAATATTATAATATGTCAAAAGTTACTTCCAAAAACAGAGTACGAGGTTATTTATAATGAAACTATACAAACCCTACCCAAATCCCATTAAACAATTGGGCCCAAATAAAAATAAAAAGACAATATAGAATAAATAAAATCCAACATAATAAATAGGTCCATAATAAAATAAAAGACATCATCCGGCCCTCAGTGGCAGCATCTAGACCGATCCCCATCGTTTCTCCCAACCTGAAAACGATTCGCCTATGACAAAACGAACTCCTCGTAGCGCTCCAATAGAGAGGGATCTGAACAAACAAACTCCTCCCTGCTGATCCAAGTGCAATCTCTCATAAGTTTATCACGCCAACCAAATACTGATGATAACTCCCATGCCTTGTCGACACAACTCTCTCATCAAACACATCCTCAATAGCATCTAATACAGGCTGTGAAGGAACAACAGGTGGTGCAGGTGGAATAGGTAAAACAGGAAGTGGAACAGGGTTAGTAGAAGGAGAGGATGGAGAAGAAACGGTAGAATAACCTGTAGGCCCGTGAAATGGAGTAAGATCTTCCACATTAAATACAGGACCAATACCCATATCATTTGGAAGATCCAGCTTATAAGCATTAGCACTAACCTTTCTTTTACTCGAAATGGACCCATTCTCCTCGCACGCACTTTTTTCCATGTGCCAGGAGGTAATCTCTCGACACGATGTCTAAGCATCACGTGATCATTCTCCTTGAACTCTTGGTACCGGTGGTGAACATCTACAGAAGTCTTATAATTTTCATTGCTTAAATTAATTTTTCTTACGTATTTTAGCATGCAAATCATGAATATGTCATGCAAAAGAGTCAGCAGACTCTTTAGCCTATGTGTAGACGGAAGATGTACCAAATCGATCAGTTTCCTAGGCTAGTATCCGGTGTAAATTTGAAAAGGACTCGCTCCCATAAAACGATTAACCTAACTATTATATGCAAACTCAGCCATAGGTAACACCCTATCCCAATTAGTGACATGATCTCTTACAAGACAATGCAATAAATCCCCAAGACTCCTATTAACTACTTCATCGGTCTGGGGGTGGACCCCAAAGAATTTGTATTTACTACATATAGTATACAGTCCTAAACTTTAGAATTCAAACGTCAAAAGTTTTATTTAGACAAATTTTATTAGAAGAGTAAAAGCACAAAACTAGAATGAGGTATTATCCTAGAATATGACCACAATTGAACTTATCTCACCATTAACAAGTAGGCATGTCATTTCCTATAATGTAAATCTTCATATCCATCTGTGGAAGCTCCAAATCTTGCATAGCTACTAAACTGAGAAGAACATGAATCAAATTATTTTTCACCACAGGTGAAAGCACACCACCTTCATGCATGCATTGCACTTTGGGAGCCTTAGGAGTGACTTGTATGGCGCAACATATAGTGAGAGATCTTAACTTAGCCAAAATTTGGCTAAGTATAGAGGTGCAGAGGCTAGCCCCATAGGGTGCCTCCACCTCTTCACCTTTCGTTGCTTAAGACGGAATGGATCATTCCTACTCCTTACACATGTAATGAAATTACATATAAGAGGAATGATTCATTCTACCACCTTTCTCATATGGACCAAAAAATTTTGTGATCTCCTATAATAATTACATATGGATCAAATTCATTCTCATTCTCATTCTATTCTCTCAATCCAAACTTAAACTTAGTGATTTGGGGAGTTATCACCATGTTATCCACCGCACAGGCCAAAGAAGAGCCTCGTGGACCCCATCGGGGTGCCACATCATCAACACCTCCAAAATGAGTCAACATCATTCCAACACTCCAAAAGAAATCCATGAGGACCGAAGAATGCCTAAGAAGGTTGATGATCAACCTTGAATACAACTATACTCATGAAAGTGGGAATTGGCTAGGTGTTGACAAAAGGCCCTATGAGGCCAAAATAA
>CM025781.1:19149241-19169337 GCA_014636745.2 Centella asiatica
TATGAGGCCAAAATAATATTAAGTCTGGAAGTTATGAAAGGTGTGCCATAGGAGGCCTCTGGAGACAAAGCACTACCATGATCCATATTGCACCTATAACCTCCCCTCACATATACAAGATCATTGGGAAAGACTTGGTACAACACATTTTGGAAACCATATATGGAGACCCCCCAACTTGGCCTAAATTTAGCCAAGTGTGGGAACATGACTAGAGAAGCAACTTGAGCATGGTGACACACAATGATAACATGAGGTCTACGAACCCCTTCCACACATACAAATACCTTGTAGTACCAATATGACAAGTCTATAGGCTATACACCCAAGGGAAGCCACAAGAAGGAGTTGGAAGCCCCTTAACGTACTTCTTTCACAAGCAGTAAGGTAAGCTAACAATCTCACCATTTTTACATGATTAAGGTGTTCAAATGATGCCCAAGTGCCCCACAACATCAAAGACCAACTCAAAAGATGAAACCAAGATAGCCAATAGAGAATGGGGGGAGCCCAAGAGGTAGCCCTCCATAGGGGCGGCGCTTAGGTTCCTTCCCTTAGCCAAATTTTTTTTTCTTTTAAGCCTTATACACTCAAATTATGAAATTTCAAGGTTCTCCAAATCCCATACCAAGCAAGGGGCACTCAAGGGTATCCAAATGAATGACAATATGCATGAAAGAAAGCAAGATGGGAGATGAACAAGGCCTCCCAATAGGGGGCGGCCTTTGGCCCTCTATACTTGGCCATTTTTTGGTTCTTTAAGCTCACTCCTACTACACTTGCCCCCAGCAAAGTGGTCTTGGAGTCCTACGACAATGTAGAGGTGCATAAAGGCCTCTTAAAGGAAGACAACAAGCATGGAGGGGATGGTCAAATAGGAGCCTAGATGGTACTCTCCCCTACCCCATAGGGGTGGCCTCTAGGCCCCCATACTTAGCCAAATTTTGGCTCCTTAAGCAATTGTCTCTCACAAAGTTCCTTCAAGGCCTTCAAATTATAAAATCCAAGCAAGTAATACTCAAAGACATGTCAATGGAAGGTCAAAAAGACAAGGAAGGTCAAAGGAAGATGAGGTGGTAATGACACCCAATGGGGGGCGGCCTCTACACCGCAATACTTAGCTAAATTTGTCTAAGTTAAGCTCTCTCACTATATGTTGCCTTACAAGACACTCCTAAGGTTTGCCAAGTGCAAGGTCATGCATGAAGTCTTCAAAGGCACCTACAAGGGGATATTGAGCAAGGAAGGAAGAAGAGCCTAGAGGGCACCCTTATAAGGGGGCAGCCTCTAAGGCCCCATAATTGGCCAAATTTTGGCTATCTAAGCTCTTACTCTCACCATGTTCACCTCGAGGTCTCTCAAATCCAAATCCGAGTGTGAAGGCATTCAAGGGGCACTTAAAGAAAATGAAACAATTCAAGAAAGGAAGCAAGGGGCATAGGGAAAAAGCACACCTACAACATGAAGGGCAACATGCACCATGTGATGACATCACTACAACTTGCACCTTGTGGTGATATCACCCTAACTGACGATGACATCACTAGCACGTAGTGGCTCGTCAAAGGTCAAACTTCCTTTCCTACTACCAACAGAGGGTTACAAGTGTCTTTTAATTATGGGATTTGACGAGGGTTTTGGATTGGCGGCTAAAGACATAGGACGAAACGGACTCCGATGGCAAAACACGTAGAAAACATATATTGTCGCCACAGAAATATAAGTAACAGATATGTAGCATGTACGATACACGGCCTCTTCAGGCCTATAAATACCCTCACCACCTTCATTTCAAAGGGTTGAGAAAACTTCACACTTGAGAGCTCTAACTTATCTCTAGAACTTTTTCACTCTAGAAAATCCTTGTCATTGTGAGGCTTTCTCTTGGTGGTGCTATAACGGGTGCCTAACATTCCTACTAAGAGAGGCTAAGAAAGGTTTCCAATGACTTGGGACCCCATTTGGTGTTAAAAATCATCTCTTTTACACTTTACATCCTACACCATCACATACCCTTAGGAACACCCCTAGCCCCCAAGTCTAGGTTCTGTCATTGACATCTCCAAGGAGTTCTCTATGATCTTCCCCCTTGTCCATCACCCAAGTTAAGTCTCATAGCCTACATAGAATGCTTTACTAACCCAACCAGTTCAACATCCGAACATAACCGGCAAAGGAGTTTGTAATAACATAGAACCTCCACGTGTTAACCCTAAAGATCAATAAAATCAATCTTGTCTTACTTGATCATTTCTCTTATTCCTATCATTACATTTTTTTCAAAATACATTTTTGATGTAGGGGAAGGTGAGATTTTATGGAGGTTATGTCCATCACAAAGAGTGGAAACTCAAGTTCACATCGCATAAACCCCAACACAAACCAAGCACAAGAAGAGGGTAAAGAGCAACAACTAAGGGAGCAAGCATTCACTTTTGTTGAACCCGTACCTGAGCTCAACCCCAACAACCCCGAAGGTTTCACACTTGAAGAGGATCATTCAAGTTCCTCAATGACAAATAAAGAATCCAAATCAACAACACTGTGACTGTGGACGGTATGGAGGAAGCCATGTAAGGATGGGCTACACCTAATGAAGCCACAAGAATTATCCCTCAAGGTCCTTTGCCCAACGAGGTTACCAATGCTTTGGCCTCTGTTTTGGAGAGCTATAAAGGGAGATGGAACAATTCCACCGCCTAAGAGAACAATTCAACGCACTCCAAGTAGCTGACAAGGCCGCATAGTAGCATTATGGAAGTCACCTTGAACAACAATCCCACAAGGGAGGCCATCTTTTTATCTGACGACTCAGCACGTGCATTCACCTCAAGGTGTGGGGGCTAATACTCAAGACACTCAAACTTTGCTCATGCCTTAATCTCTAAGTGGCCAAGCTTCCCTACAATGATGCATATGAGCCAACAACAACAAACAACCTAAATGATGACCGGCAACCAATGTGCAAAGCTAACCGCATGGCCCTCCAACACTATTATGCCCAAAGAAGACATGACGGAGGCCATTGCACTAGTGAAGGATATATATCCTAGGACAATGGAGTTGGTCTTCACCTTTCCTTATCTACCACAAATAAGGAGGCAACCATACCCCAAAGATTATATTGAGCATCCACTGCAATTCCTTAAGCATGATGGAGAAAAAGGAAACACAAGGGAACTCGCAAGAAATGTGAAATGTATGTCCCCTTGGTTCACCGAAGATGAGTTTAGCAACCATAACTTGCTTGTGAGGGAATTCAACAAGTCGCTAACTCAAGGAGCATTCACATGGTACTACAACCTTATGAGAGGGTTCATAAAGGATTGAGATGACATCAAGACTCAATTCCATAAGAAGTTCTTCAATATGCAAAAGCAAGTCACAATGGTGGAGTTGGTGAGGCTACTCAAAAGGAAGGAGAAAACCTTATGGAATATATTTGCAAGAATGCTCAGAAATGGGTGGAGCCTAACGAAGATAAGAACTTGTTAGGAATTATAGCATTTGATGATGATGTATAATACTTAAAATTGTTAGAGTTTGTAATTGTATTGGAACTGAAATTGCAACTGGTGTTATCTAAGTATTATCCTTTAACAACTATTCATCAGTGGATAATATACAAGTCAGTGGAAGTTATTCTCTGACAATATAAAGTGTACATCAGAAGATAACTCAGAGGATAAATCATCACGACAGCCATAAAAGAATAATCAACAGTAACTGAACTTGAGAATTCTACAACAGTAGTTGCTGAACTGAGGTTGAGATTCAAGATTGCTAAACTAAACTTGTGCTGAATTGAGATTGAGATTGAAGATTTCTGAATTGAACTTAACTAAACATGAAGATTGCTAGAGGAAATGAACTTAAACACTTATCAACAGTTGAACTGCTACAGTGGAGAAGTTGTTCATCAGTGGATAAGCCATTAACAGATAATTTCTTCACCCGCGAATAATTTCTTTATCAGCAGATAAATGTCATCAGAGGATAATTTTATCAGCAGATAATTTCTTCATCAACTGATATTGAAGATGACATATGGTTGACTACATAAGAACTCCTAATATGCATCAATGGGTAAATGGTCATCGGAGGATAATTTCTTCATCAGCTAATATTGAAGATGACATATGGCTAACTGCAGCAGTCCACTAACTAAATTAGGGCGATGACATTAAAATAAGGAAGCTAGTCCAATAAGGAGACGACTACCAGAGAAGCTTCAAAAAGATAAGTTATACAAATACACAACATGTGTATAAAGTTGCAGATGTATAAGATGTAGAGATAACTTATACAAATCCTGAGAGCTCTAAGATTAAAATAAGAGAGTTGGTCTAATAAGGAAAGATTGGATACCAAAAAAGCTACAAAGAGATAAGTTATTCAAATACACAACATATGTATAAAGCTATAGAGATAACTTATAATAACTCTGAAGAATAAAATAAGGAAGTTTGTGCAATAAGAAGAGAGTGTGTACCTGAGAAGTTACATAACAGATTGATGTGCAAGAAAGGTTATGCAAAAGAAAATTTATATAACACAGCTTCAATTACCAAAGAGATCATAGATAGTTTTCAAGGCAACTTGGAGAAGAAGTTTGAAGGAGGGAGTTGTGTCTATAACTAGAGACACAGAGCAGCTGAGATAAAACAACATCTCAAAGAACAATATAGAGAGATATCTCATATGATCTCAACATATCTCTGAATCCCAAACACATCTCTATACACTTTGAGAGAAAATAAAAAACAGAGAGATAACAACTGTAATTGATTTACAGAGAGAGCAACAAGTTCTTAAAACTTGAGAAGCTAGAAAGTACTTTCTAGATTGTTGTTGTTCACCACTGAACAAAATAAAGAAACTGGTGTTAGTAGCGGAAGGATCTGCAGAGTTTATATTATAATATTATACTAATATTATTATTATTAGTAAAATATAATGATTATATTTTTACTATAATACACAATATAATTACTACTCAATAATATTATTATTATTAGTATAATATTAGTATAATATAATGATTATTAGTAAAATATAATAATTATTAGTATAATAATATGATTATTAGAATAATATTTTTATTATAATATACAATATAATTATCAATATAATATTATGATTATTAGTGTAATATAATGATCATATTAATTCCAATACATAATAACCCTAAACCCTAAATTAGACATATTATATAGTAAAACATTTAATATTTGTTATTTTTGAAAAAGTCATTAATAATATAATATTTTAATTTAATATGTTAATATTGGCCTGATATTTGAATAACCAATCCATTCCCAATATTACGTCGAATTCTCCCAAAGGAAAAGGAATAAGATCAGCAAGAAACTCATGTTGATCTATCTTCAGAGTACAGTTAAGGTAAATGTGAGAAATGCTTATCACCTCACGATTGACAACTACTACATCTAAAGGCTTTGGTAGTAGTTCAGGCCTAGTTAGCATATTCCTAGCTAACCGTTCAGATATAAAACTTCGAGTAACACCCGAATCAAACAACACATGAGCATGTAAGGAGTTCACTAGTAGTGTACCTGTAACAACATCATCGGAAGCCACAGCGTCTTGCATGGTCATATTATAAGTCCTTGCTTGTGGTCGTACCGGTATAGTGTTGGCTCCCGTCAGCATCGGTTTGCCACCTTTCTTTTGAGGGCAATTGGGAGAGATGTGCCCTTCCATTCCGCACGTGAAACATGTCCTTACTGCGGCCAACGGTCTGTTATTTTGCTGAGGTTGTGGTGGTCTTCCTTGGAGCGGGGCAGCGGTAAAGTTCAAAGTCGAACAATTTTAGGAAAAGTGCCTCGGTTGGTGACACTTGAAGCAAACATCCTTCCCTTTCAAGCATGGGGTTGTGCCATGGTTCTTTCCACAGTTTTCACACACAGTAGCCCTCCTTGTAATGGCATCAGATGATTGCTCCCTCCACTTCCTCTTTCCACTATTGCTTAGATTAATATTGTTGTTGCTTCTCTCTTCCTTCTTTACACTTACACCACCAAGGTTCTGATGGCTTCCCATATCATCTCCCTTCCTCCTATCTCCTTTCTTATTTTCCCGATTGAAATCATGTACTGTCTTGTTACTCCATTCCGCAATTCTTGCTTTCTCCACAACTGCATCAAAGTTTCCTAGTTGAAAATTTGCTACCTGCCTCAAAATTCAAGAATTTAATCCTTGCTCAAATCTTCGGGCCTTTCTCCCTTCATCGCTTACCTGGTGATTAGCATACCTCATCAGTTCATTAAACTTTGCCTCATACTCGTCCACTGTCATGGACCCTTGCTTCAAATTTAGGAACCTTAATTCCATTGCATTGGAAACACTAGGGGGGTAAAATTTCTCCCTAAACCTTTGGGAGAACAGTTCCTAGGTTATTACGGTGTTTGTGTCCCTTGTAGCTTCCCTCTTTGTTAACTCCATCCTCTTGGCACCTTTCCACCAGTGATTGGCTTCCTCTTTTAGCATGAAAGTCGCATACTTAGTCTTGCAATCTTCTGGCACGTCTACTAAATCGAAAGCTTTTTCGATCTCTTCCAACCAATATTATGCTACAATAGGTCCTCCCTTTCCATCAAAAGTTGGCGGATTGATGCTAGTGAACTCTCGGATACATAGCCCACGGGTAACAGGCCTTGGGGCTTGAGGTGGTGGTGGTGTTGGCTGGTTCACGGCTACAGCTTCACGAATAATCTGAAGAAATTGAGCTAGCGGGTTGTCATTTGCATTCCCTGTAGCATTGTTGTTGGCAGAATTATTGTCATTAACAGGGGTCGGTGGTGGAACATGTGGGGTATTGCGATTCATCCCAACTACCTCCTCTGAGCTGTCATCCTCTACAACCACTTTGTCAGCATTATCAGCTTGGTTTTCTTTTTCTAAACATGCCAAATTTTCAGACCTTGACAGGTTGTTATGGAGATTACTTCTCCCGGGTCTTCCTGATCTCCTTTCTCTAACCATAATCTAGTATAATATACGCAAAGAGTTAAACATCCTTCACGAAACATTCCATTTTTATATGGCTTAAGAATTTATAACTTATTAGGATGAAGAGCATTAAGCAACAAATGAGCATTTAGGTATGTCAAAATATTTATCATTCATGTACATAGAAGACTGTCATAAACATCGTTCTCTAACATTCTTAAAACAAGCCACACATAGGTCAAAATACATTTGAATGCATCTAAGATAGTTGCAACTGTCCCAAGCAGAGTTCAAAATAAACACAAAATAACCTCCGCCTAAATTTTACATCCACTTCTATAACTAATCCTCCTCATCTTCCGTGTCCAAAGATCCTTCACGTTCCTCCTCCTTTTCCCAATGTTGAGACTGTATACGTGTCTTCTCGATGCGACGCGCACAGTGGGATTAGCTGCTGCTGCTGCTACCATCTGTGCATGCATCTCTAATGCCAGCCGATGGTACAGGCTCTGAGTCAACCAAAAAGAGGATTGCCATGCTAATGCTGCTGTGCGAAACCTAGTAATAGTGGCAACCTGTCGTCGAACTGTCATGGTACGAGCTGCCCAACGATAGTGAACTTCTGCATCGTAACTACATACTATCTCGCCATGGAATGGCGCTGCTGCCTGTGGTGGGGACAAAACAGGCCTTGGAGTTTCACATTTCATCCGAGGGATATCTTGTGTCACAACATGGTCACGATCAAAACGTTGGCGTATTGTGCTTTTCCGTGCTGTGTGGCGAATGCGTGGCCCGCGGCGAACAGTGGAAGGTTCGGCCTCCTGCATTGGCTTCATGGCGAGGCTGGGGCCTTCGTATACTGGTGATGGTGGATGTTCATCCATTGATGTAGGGGTGAACAGTGGAGACTCCACACTAGGCTCCTCTCCTTCTTCAGATGAAAAGTTGTAAACTGAGAGATTTATTCTAGGAGAACGTGCAGGGGATCTAGAACAATCTCTAGTCATCTACATGAAATAATCCAAGTCAGTAAGTCTGAACTTTTCAATAAACATACATGCAGCGATGTATCTATGAGGTGGTGCCTGCATTTCAGTCTTATCTTCCCTTAGCAGTTTCTACCCTTAAGGTGTTCAACAACCTTTGTGTCCAACATAAGTCTTAATCCTTGGCCCATTAACCTATCCTAGCACTTCAATTCTAGCATCAAATTCTTAAATTTCTCTACTGGAGTAATTCTGGGACATACCGCAATACTCCCTACTCCTCGATGTGGTTTACAGGCAGTGTTTCCTTACGAATCACTTCTTGCCGTAACTGGGCTCTGATACCAACTGTGACGACCCCAAAATCCCTCACTGGATCAGGGCTTCGTCCAAAGAAGGAGAAGATAACCACACATCCATTCATATAATAAATACTAAAAAAAAAACAATATTAAAGAGTTATTACAACCCAAAATATTACATTTTTAGTGGAAGCTATTCTATCTCTATACTATAATACAAAATATCACTTTTCAGATCATCTTCCTTCCTTCCTTCCTTATCGGCATTACAAAGGGTTAGCCAAACTCAGTAACCGATCATCTTTGCCTTCCCCTTGTCAGAGGGCTCAGCCTTTATATTCTGCCCTGCAAGACATTAAAATTCAACAAGAATGAGCGATTTACGCCCAGCAAGTATATAAACAATTTGGGAAAGCAAATCTGGAATGTTTTAAAGGATTCAATTCTGTTGAGAGGCTTGGCGGAACAATACTAATGCCTCAGAGATCTTTAAAGGATCTTTAGGATTACTAATGATAAACAATTGTGTAATCCTCCTTAAAACAAAGCATAACTTCTTTGAAGTAAAAATATCCATCGGGGGCTAAACCCGTTGGATCTGCTAACCATACGGTATACAGCTGGCCTAATTGTGTCCGCATGATCCCTCCTTGTGTGAAGGTACGTAGTCACATAAAATTCCTCTAGGTCAGGTGAAGAACAAATCAGCACCTTTCTCTTCCTCTAGCCATCCATGTGACATAACCCATTTAAGGGACATATCATTCTCATTTATTGCACAGATATAATATTGAAAAATAACTGATAGAGCAAAGTTTCTTTATATCCATACACTTTCATTCATATCATGCTAGCGAAAATTAAAGCATAGCATTCTGTTTCACAAGGTAATTTAAATATAAATTCATAATTTTGTACGCATGTCGAATCAATTGATCATGCGCTTAACTGAAATAAGCATAAGAGTAAGAATATACTTGCCTCGGTCCTTTGCAATCAAAGATTCAAATTCAACTTAATGGTGAGTGAAAGATTCTGTAAATTATGCAAGTAATATTTTAATACCTTAATAAGAATTTATAAAGAAAATGTGTATGTGATGTCATTAGACTTTTACTGTTTTAAATAATAACATCATAAAATAATTTTAAGAAAATAATGTTTTATAGTCTTGATGGCAGACTGTGCATCGGGGATTAATTTTCTCATTATCAAACTCGTCAGGGATATCCTTAGCCATCAGAGACTAACATATTTTGCCCATCGGAGACTACAGATGACGTCATCAGAGATTTAAACTTAGCCTATCGGAGACTAAGAATGACGTCATCAGAGACTAAACTTAGCCTGTCGGAGACTAAGGATGATGTCATCAGAGACTAAACGTAGCCT
Organism: Centella asiatica; assembly: GCA_014636745.2. Lineage (NCBI taxonomy): Eukaryota > Viridiplantae > Streptophyta > Magnoliopsida > Apiales > Apiaceae > Centella > Centella asiatica. The sequence goes on from CM025781.1 coordinate 19,158,897, forward strand.
GTCAGAGACTAAGGATGACGTCATCAGAGACTAACAACATCTCTTCAGAGACGAACAACATCTCATTAGAGACGAATATCTATCTCATCAGAGATTAACAACATCTCATCAGAGACTAACAACATCTCATCAGAGACAAACAACATCTCATCAGAGACGAATATCTATCTCATCAAAGATTAACATTAACTCATCAGGACTACAATTATCTCGTCAGAGTCTAATATTAAAGCTTGATTTTGCTACCATGGAAGGCTTATCATGAACAAACTCAGTCTAGGATGTCTCATGAAAATGCAAAATAATATAAACTTAGAATAAATCTTTGATGCTATGCACGAAAGAACTACGTAGAGTACCAGGTTCTTACCTCTTCGTTCTTAAGGGTGAAATCAAAGCTTGTCTGAGAATAATTTTCTGAAAGAAGAACTTGGAAATTTATGGAGATGATAAGTTTAAACGAAACTCTTAAAAGAGAAATTTTGGTAAAGGAATTAAAATTTTATCTCGAATGAGGTATTTATAGAGTTCAAGAGCAGTAAGCTAAGTTTAAGCTTTAGGATAAAATGATTGGTTAATCTGGAAGGTAAAATGGCTGTTCATCATGACTTCTTGACAGCAAACAATTGCTGTCCTACATGCATGAAGACTTAGCCACCTAAACAGTTCCTAATCAAACACGTAATCACCAAACTTACGTAACCCTCTCCTCTTCCTCCATGATGTTCAATATAATCTTATATGGGATTTGCTAGTCCCCTTTTTAATACCTTTTTAAGGAACTTAACCTCATAATCATGGATATCACATTATCATAAAAATTTTCATTGTAGATATGAATTCATGATTCATATTTAAAAAGGCTAACCTCCATGCAAAAATATAATAACACAAAATAAAATTATTTCTTATCGTAAAATACATTTAAAATTTTTTGGGTTCTCACAGAAAGCATAACATTTATGCTTTTCACAAGGAGGGCCGAAAGATCGTACTCAACCTTATGACACCCAAACAAATTCGGGATGATCGAAAAGCAAGAACTAAGGCGAGTATGGCCTCTAAGGCAAAAGAGTCTCTACTGGCAAGTAAGCGCGAGGTGGAGGTTACCCTACGTGATGGTGGGGAAGTTTTGATGTTGTTGGCACGTGAGGTGATGAGTCTGAATTCATTAATTGTTAATCCTCAAATTCAGAAAATACTCAAAGAATTTAAAGCATTATTTCCCGAGGAATTGCCCAGAGGATTACCACCAATCCGAGGCATTGAACATCAGATTGACCTTATACCTGGAGCAGTATCACCAAACAAGACAGCTTACAGATGTAACCCAGAGGAAGCGAAGGAATTGAAGATGCAAGTTGATGAGTTGATTAAGGGAGGATATGTTCGCGAATCCATGAGTCCGTGCTCAGTTCTTGAATTGCTAGTACCGAAAAAGGACGGATCCATGAGGATGTGTGTAGACAGCCGTGCAATCAACAAAATAACGGTTAAATATCGTTATCCAATTGCTAGGCTTGATGATATGTTGGATGAGCTGCATGGTGCTGTGGTGTTCTCAAAAGTGGACTTGAAAAGCGGATATCATCAAATTCGCATGCGAGAAGGAGATGAATGGAAAACTGCATTCAAAATCAAGCATGGGTTGTATAAGTGGATTGTTATGCCATTTGGATTATCTAATGCACCAAGTACCTTTATGAGGCTTATGAACCATGTTCTGCATAAGTTCATTGGCAAGTTTGTGGTGGTGTACTTTGATGATATCTTGGTTTATAGCAAGAGCATGGACGAACACTTGTCACATTTGCGAGAAGTATTCATTGTATTAAGTGAGAACCAGTTGTTCACTAATGTGAAGAAGAGTATATTTGCCCAAGACAAGTTAATATTCCTAGGATACGTCGTATCTAAAAATGGAATAGAGGTAGATAGGGAGAAAGCGAGGGCAATACAAGAATGGCTAGAACCGAAGTCAGTAAGTGATATAAGGAGTTTCCACGGTTTGGCTTCTTTTTATCGGCGATTTGTCAATAACTTTAGCACAATTGCATCACCTATGCTTGAATGTCTTAAGAAAGGAGGGGAGTTTAGGTCGACTAAAGTTGCCCAAGAAAGTTTTGAATTATTAAAATGGAAGTTGTGTGAAACGCCTGTGTTGGCATTACCAAACTTCAATAGCACTTTTGAATTAGACTGCGACGCAAGTGGCGTTGGCATAGGAGCTGTTCTGATGCAAGAGGGCAGGCCAGTTGCTTATTTCAGTGAGAAATTAAGTGGAGCAAGTCTGAATTACTCTACATATGAAAAAGAGTTCTATGCGTTGATATGGGCCTTAGAAACGTGGCAACATTACCTTTTGCCAAAGGAGTTTGTTATACACACTGATCATGAGTCCCTAAAGTACATTAGGGGGCAGGGCAAACTAAATCGAAGACAAGCCAAGTGGGTTGAATTTCTAGAAACATTCCCATATGTGATCAAGTACAAGCAAGGTAAAGGAAACGTTGTAGCTGATGCATTGTCCAGAAGGTATACTCTGTTGTCATTACTCAATTCTCGTTTGTTGGGATTTGATCTTACCAAGGAACAATATGCACACGACCCTTTCTTCATTAAAGTCTTAGAAGATTGTGGCAAGGGCGCAAATGGACAATATTTTGTGCATGATGGATTCCTTTTCAAAGGAAAACGAGTGTGTATACCAAAGTTGTCATTACGTGAACTGTTAATTAGAGAAGCACATGGAGGAGGTCTTGCTGGTCACTTCAGTGAAGGAAAAACATTGGAAGCATTAAAAGAACATTTCTATTGGCCGAGTATGGATCGAGATGTGCATCGTGTAATTGAGAGATGTGTGACTTATGTGAAGGCGAAAGCACATTAACAACCCCATGGACCGTATATGCCACTGTCGGTTCCAAATCATTCGTGGGCTGATTTAAGCATGGACTTTATATTGGGACTGCCACGAACAGCGAGAGGTAAAGATTCTATCTATGTTGTTATTAATAGATTTTCAAAGATGACACATTTCATACCATGCCATAAAACGGATGACGCGACACACGTGGCAGACTTATTTTTTTAAGAGATAGTACGTTTGCATGGTGTGCCAAAGACCATTGTGAGCGACAAAGATGTGAAGTTCCTTAGTTATTTCTGGAAGAGTTTATGGCATAAACTGGGAACAAAACTGTTGTTTAGCACAACCAGTCATCCGCAGACGGATGGACAAACTGAAGTGGTCAACCAAACTTTGGGAACTTTGTTGCGTGCGTTTGTGGGAAAATCCTTGAAGGATTGGGATGAGAAGCTCGCATATGTTGAATTTGCTTATAATTGTAGCGTACATTCTGGGTCTCATTTGTGTCCGTTTGAGGTCGTTTATGGCTTCGCACCATTAACTCCATTGGATTTATTGCCAATTTCAATTGAACACACAGTTAATCTGGAGGGTCGACCTAAGGCAGAGTATGTCAAGAAATTGCACCAAGAGGTCTGGGAACGGTTGCAACGAGCCAATGAGGCTTATATTCGACGTACAAAGAAAGGAAAGACGAGCCATATCTTTGAAGTAGGTGACTTGGTTTGGATCTACCTACATAAAGACCGTTTTCCCTTGAAACGTAGATCTAAATTGCAAAAGAAAGTCGAAGGACCATTTAGAGTACTTGAGAAGATCAGTGATAATGCATATAAATTTGATCTTCTTGGTGATATTGGAGTTTCAGCCACTTTCAATCTTTCTGATTTGATTCCCTATGTTGGTGATGATAATGAAGAATATTTGAGGACAAATCTTTTTCCACAAGAAGGGAATGATGTGGGCATGAATTGTAATGAACTTGATTCGAAAGTAGAAGTTGTGGAAGGATCAAATGTTGATGGTGAGTTAAGACTTCGAGGTCCAATTACTAGATCCAAGGCTAAGACGTTTGACGTGAGTTTGTCAAAGGCGGCATGTTTGACGCTAGAAGAGTTAAATGCTTTGGGACTATGTCTGGAGAATTATGAAGACGGCATCGAGACTTGGACTTGGTCTGATACGTGTTATGATTTGCTAAGGGGGACTAGTGATTCTGTTCTTAATTTACTTTCAAAACTCGAGTTAGGTACGCTTAAGGCTTAGCCGAGACTTGGTCGAGAAATGGCATCAGGGCCTGCCGAGGAAGTGTGAGGGTTTGGTCGAGACCCGATGTCAGGGGATGAAATCAGGCGTGTTAGGGAATGCTTAGTCTCCGATAGACCAAGTTACTCGTCAGGGGATGCGTAGTCTCTGATGGCCATATTAGCTCGTTAGGGGATAAGTAGTCTCTGATAGACATATTTGCTCGTCAGGGAATAAAATAGTCTCTGATAGGCTTAATTGCTTGTTAGGAGATCTCTAGTCTCCGACAGTTTAATTTGCCCGTCAGGGGATAATTAATCTTCGATAGACAAATTATCCACTAACAGCTATGGTCATGCTTTTTATGTATTTAATTACTTTCCGTAGTTAATTTGTATTCGTTTCCTAGTTATAATAGGTTTGTTTTTCTTTCTATAGATGGATTAGATTTCTTATAGGATTAGATTTCTTTTCAATGTGTTATTCTTTCCAATTAGGATTAGGTTTGTAATCGCAGCTTATAAATAGTTGCTTATAATATTTGTAAAGGGATAGTTGATTGATTAATAAAAGTTCAGAGTTATTCTGCAATTCCTTCTTGTTTGTGTGATATAAACAAAACCCTATTCGTGTGATTCGAATAGCCTTGAGCGTGTGATTCGTTCAAGAACCCTAAATCGACTTCTTGTGCGTACATCAACAAGTTGATTTAGTCTATTTGAGGCTGTAGGCTTAAACACCCTACATCATAAATGCTCAAATATAAAGGACCTGGTGGCGCCAGAATCAAATAAAGCATGCACTTGAACTAAGTTGACCAGTAGCGTACCTATAACTATGTCATCGGACATCAAAGCGTTTTGAACAGTCATATTGTAGTTCCTGACTTGAGGACAAATTGGTACATTATTGGCTCCTGTCAAAAGTGGCTTGCCTTGACTTTTCCTTTGAGGGCAATTGGTGGAGATATGGCCCTCCACGCCACGTGTAACATGTCTTCACAGTCGCCAAACTACGACTAGTGCCTTGACGTTGATGTTGTTGTTGTGGGCGATATTGGGGTTGGGTAGTGGTGGGTATCTGATTTGGGTAGTTAAGTGAGATGTGCCCAAGTTGATGACATTTGTAGCACGTGTTTGTGCCTTTTAAACATGGGGAAGTCTCATGGTTCTGTTGAGTTTTCAAGCACGTAAACGCAGTGAAAGCGATAAATTAAAACAATTTATTAAAACCAGGATCCATGCAAAAAATGTAATACAGATTTTTTTTTTGTTAAATTGGAAATGCAATAAAAGAAAAAGAAGAAACAGAACTAACGAGGGGCATACCCCCCGGCCTACTAGCACAGAACGCTAGCTAGGGAAACAAACCCAAACAGGAAAGCAGCAAGCTAAATAGAAACAGAGCAAGCTAAACCGCCACCTAAACAACAAAAAACATGGAAAGGCAACAGCCGAAAATCCACAGCAAGAGCCACACTAAACAAGATTACAAAACCTTCTATAATACAGATTTTATAAAAGAGTACCTATTCAAGCTGTAGATTCTGAACTTTGGTGGAGATGGTGATGAACCACAAACTCAATCCAACTTAACCAACCCTCTACAGGTATCCACACAAGCGTATATAACTCAGCTAAGGAGATGAATGACTTCCCTTATATGGTACTAGCCAAAAGGAAATCAAAGAACAAATTTTATCTCACTTTTTCTGTTTGATCTATATCTTTCTTTTCTATACAGAGCATAAGAAAGAACTGAAGGTTGTGTATATCTAGTATATATCTCTATCTATGTATATGTCAAGCATATCTCATAAAGGAGATAAGAGGAAGAGGAGTATTTATAGGCAACTAACCTCCACTTCCACCACCCTTTTCAACCAATCAATCATCATATATATCATATATATATTTAGATTCAATGATCCTAGACATATGTTGCTAACCTCCTCTTCCACCACCCCTTTCAACCAATAGATCTTCATATATATATATATAATTAGATTCAATGAACTTGGATAGAGGTTACTAGATATAATGAACCTGGACAGAGGTGTGTCTAGATACTATAAACCTGGATAGAGGTGACAAGATACAATGAACCTGGACAGAGTTGTGTCTATATACAATGAACCTAGATAGAGGTGACTAGATACAATGAATCTAGACAGAGATGTGAACCTAAATAGAGGTGACTAGATACAATGAACCTAGACAGAGGTGTGTCTAGATACAATGAAGCTCGATAGAGGTGACTAGATACAATGAAGCTGGACAGAGGTGTGTCTAGATACAATGAACCTGGATAGAGGTGATTAGATACAATGAACTTGGACAAAGATGTGTCTAGATACAATAAACCTAGACAGAGGTGGCTAACCACCTCTTGCAAGCAACTATTAACATTTAATACTCTGCAATGTCTGTTACAATTGACTAAGTCAATTACTAGTATTAATTCTCAACTACAATTTTAAATAAGCCAATCATATTCACTTATTTAAAATCTAATATCCGAATTAATTCTTCTTTTAATTACACTCTTAGTGTGAGACCCTATAGGTTATTATTACGTTGATAATAGTTTTATAATCATATTATAAAATAATAAACAGTGAGCGACATCTAGTAATACATCACTGTTACCCAAGTAATAATAATGTTGGTGATTCAACATAACCTTTTCTTGTGACCAATGTTTCAATGTAATATAATTCCTTTTGCCCTTGATATCCAAGATTAAACTCAAGGCAGGAAGTGTGTCATCCTCTTTATAATTTAATCTTTGTTTTCTTGATCGATGAGTAAACTATAACAGACAAATCACTATTTGAGCATGATCATGCATTTCATAGTTCTCCTTAATCAAGAGGCCCAAGGATATCATTCCTAAAATACATAGGAGGGACAAATCCTATCTAGATCATTCACATTCCTCACACAACTCATAATATAGTCAACAGTCACCTTTATGGTCCATCCGATTAATGATGACTTTTGGTGATATCAAATTGATGTAGGGTGGTCAGCCTACAACCTCGGATAACTTAAAACAACTTGTTGATATGCACACAAGAAGTCGATTTAAGGATCTTGAACAAATCACATGTCCAAGGCTACTCGAATCAGATGAATATGGTTTTGTTTATATCTCAAAAGCAAGAAAGAAAAAACGTAGAAGACACTTTTCTGGAAAAAAATAATTCTTAGTTTATTAAATCTGAATAAAGGAAATACAATCCTATTTATAATAACTCCTAAGGACTCAAACTCCAAATCCTAATCTGATTATGTATTCCTATTCCTAATTTGAATATACCAACCCAAATGAATTTATAACTCATTCAATTGGGTTTACATGCAATTCAGGTCCAAAAAAAAGCGAACTAAAATAACATATCAAGAACATAACAAGAAAACAAAGTAGAGCCCAAGAATTCAGCTCCACATGCAAAGACCGCTCTTTTCCTCCAAGTTTGGACTTCTTGCAACCCATTGGACTCCAAAAGCATTAATTCTTGCATCTGCCCTTCAAGCCTCACACAATTCATATTAGGCCAAGTCCAAGTTTCTATTCCTTCTTCATAATGCTCCAAACACAAGCCCAAGGCCCTAAACTCTTCAAGACTCAAACCTGCTACATTTGACAAGCCTACTTTGAACTTCTTAGTCTTGGACCTAGTAATTGGACCTCCAAGCCTAAGCCCACCATCATCAATCTTTTCATCTCCATCTGATCCATGCACAACTTTTAATGATGACAAATCTAGTTCGTTACACTTCATGTCCACATGATGTAGGGGATTTACGCCTACAGCCTCGGATAACTAAATCAACTTAATGATATACGCACAAAAAGCCAATTTAGGGTTCTTGAACGAATCACACGTTCAAGGCTATTCGAATCTCACGAATAGGTTCTTGTTTATATCACACAAACAATATAGAATGACAGAATAAATCTGAATTTTCATTAATCAAAAGAAAGTTCGTCCCTTTCTACAATAGAAGCAGCTATTTATAAGCTGTTAAAATCCCTAATTCTAATTGGAAAGAATTTACAATGGAAAGAAATTTGTTACTGAAAGATATCTAATCTAACAAGGAAAGTAATCAATCCAATTTAATCTAGGAAACAAATAAAATATATAAAATCCATAACCGAAACTAGAAAACCGAGAAAATTAACTGTCGGAGACTACAGTCCCTGATGACGTCATCTCTAGTCCCTGACAAGTAGAAAACCCCCCCGCTGATGACGTCACTAGTCCCCGATGCTTGTTAGTCTCGTGTGACGTCAGCGTTAGTCTCCGATGCGTTATTTCATTCTTCGGATAACGTCATTAGTCCCCGACGCGTAGTCTCTGATGCACCATTAGTCCCTGGAGCGCGTCGTTAGTCCCCGACGCGTAGTCTCTGATGCGTCGTTAGTCCCCGACGCGTAGTCTCTGACACGTCGTTAATCCTTGGCGCATAGTCTCTAGCGCGTCATTTCTCGGCAGGCTCGACAACAACAAAATAATGACAGAAACGCAAGAATTCCTTGGTGAATCACAACGCTTATCAGCCCATTTCCAAGTTTCAATACCATCATCATAATTCACCAAGCATAGCCCCAAAGCTTTTAATTCTTCAACCTTCAAACACGTTGCATTTGACAAGCTCTCAACAAACTTCTTAGTTTTTGACCTAGTAGCTGGACCCCGTAACCTGAGCTCTTGCCCACCATCTGATTCCTTCCCGTCTATGGCCACATCATCCCCTCCTTGTGGGAAAAGATTTGTCCTCAAATCTTCTTCATTATCATCAATATAGGGAATCAAATCAGAAACATTGAAAGTGGCTGAAACTCCAATATCACCAGGAAGATAAATTTTATATGCATTATCGCTAATTTTCTCAAGTACTCGAAATGGTCCTTCGACTCTCTTTTGCAGCTTAGACCTGCGTTTCAAAGGAAAACGCTCTTTACGTAGGTAGATCCAAACTAAATCTCCAACTTTAAAAACATGACTTTTCTTTCCTTTCTTTGTACGTCGAATATAACCCTCATTGGCTCGTTGCAACCGCTCTTGAACTTCCCCATGCAGCCTTTTGACAAACTCTGCTTTAGCTTGCCTTTCCAAATTGATTGCATGCTCAATTGGGATTGGTAACATATCCAACGGAGTTAATGGTGCAAAGCCATAAACGACTTCAACTGGACATAAGTGAGAACCAGAATGCACACTCCGATTATAAGCGAATTCAACATATGCGAGCTTCTCATCCCAGTCTTTCAAAGATTTTCCCACGAAGGCGCGCAGTAAAGTTCCCAAGGTTCGGTTGACCACTTCAGTTTGTCCATCCGTCTGCGGATGATTGGCTGTGCTAAACAACAGTTTTGTTCCCAGCTTATGCCATAGCGTCTTCCAAAAATAACTGAGGAATTTAACATCTCTATCACTCACAATTGTTTTTGGCATTCCATGCAGACGTACTACTTCTCGAAAGAATAAATCAACCACATGTGTAGCATCATCCATTTTATGGCAAGGAATAAAATGTGCCATTTTCAAAAATCTATCAACAACAACATAGATGGAATCTTTTCCTCTTGCTGTTCGTGGCAACCCCAACACAAAATCCATGCTTAAATCAACCCAGGGATGATTTGGAACTGGTAATGGCATATACGGCCCATGTGGTTGTTGATGTGCTTTAGCTTGTACACATGTAACACATCTTTCAATTACTCGGTGTACATCACGATCCATGCTCGGCCAATAAAAGTGTTCTTTTAAAGCTTCTAATGTTTTTCCTTCTCTGAAGTGACCAGCCAGACCTCCCCCATGTGCTTCTCTGACTAGCAGTTCACGTAAAGATGACTTTGGTATACACACTCGTTTTCCCTTGAGAAGGAATCCATCATACACAAAATATTGTCCATTTGCACCCTTGCCGCAATCTTTTAAGAGAACTGCAAAGATAAACTCCCAATTTACTGAATCAAAAGCTTTGCTTATGTCTATCTTAAGAGCACATCTGGGAGTGCCTCCTACACGATGATAGTTATGCATAAGCTCTTGAGCAAGAAGGATATTATCACCAATGCTCCTGCCTTGAATAAAAGCTGATTGGCGATTTGAAATAATGAAAGGGAGAGTCTTCTTTAGTCTTTAGTCTAAGAAAAACTATATGCACAAATGGACTGGAGAGAGAGAGTGTGATCACGGCTTCTCGACCTCTGTCGCGTCGAAGTATGCACAAAGCTGCAAAACAGCTCAAAAGCTATACTTCACAACCTGAAACATTTAGCGCTTTATATGAGTCGCAACTCAATGAG
>CM025781.1:19169347-19190239 GCA_014636745.2 Centella asiatica
TCAATTCAGATATATCAAATATGCAATGCTATATTCTTTTCTTTTTCTGGTAGTGGCTCGATGTGTCAGAATATTGCCCCGGGAATTCCTGTATACAGATCACAAAGATCTTTCCAATAACCAACAGTATGAACCCGTAGGTTTAATCAAATAAATTGCTGGCCAGCCAGTATGATAGAATGGATCCCAGAGGTGGCTCATACGGGTTTTCACCTCGTACAGCACTTAGTCCACCTATTTTTCATGTAACCAATATAACCAATATATTTGCAAATACCTGAACATATCAGCCATACCATTTCCTTTAAGTCATATGAATTCAAATGCACAATATACATATAGTTCTCATTTCAATTTAGTACCAATAGCTCATATACATAATTCCTCATATCGATAATATTCCAAATATAGTTCGGATCATTACAATTACCAATAGCACATATTTTCAGCTTGTACACCAAACTGTCAATTACACATTTAATTCATCAAACACAGCAAGTAATCCCATATAGACATGATACAATAAGCAAACAATCATATATCATCCAAGATACACAAATATAACACATAAGTATACCATGGATTTACTCACAAATTCAGCGAAACTAACGCTGTTGACCTCCCCTCTCGCTGCCCCCGAAGTTCTCTTCTCCTATAGCACATATTGACATGTTTAAAACTCATTCACCATGCATAAGTACCAATCTATATGCATGAAACATGGCTATGATGCATGATGTAAGCTAATTTCAGCAGCAACAGCAAGCTAATTTCAGCAGAAACTAAGTGCAGCAGCAAGCTACTTTTCTAGCCAACTGAATCAATATGCAAACTCTATTTCATTAACATCTAATAACTCCAATATGCTACTGAAGTGCAGGTTATTAAACACAAAAGAATGGAAGGGAAGAACTCACTTGATCAGCTGCAAAAACTGCACAACTTAGCAAAATCTGCTATGCTAAAAATCTGCTATGCTAGAAATCTGCTCTCCCCTGCTCTTGCCTACGGTTTCAGTCCCTCTAAGTGTTCTCCAGCCTTCCTAAGGGTCCTCAACCGAAAATAGATCAGTCCCTCAAGTTCTAGTGGGTTCTTGTTTAGTCCAAATCAAGCATGAGGTGGCAAGGTGCTTGGTTTGGTCAAACAAGGCTGCCCACCCTTTTTTTTTCTTTTTTTTGACTTGAAGACAGCAGCCTAATACAGCCAAAAGATGTGCAGATTTCTACTTTTTCTACTAAGGGTCTCAACTAATATGAAATTGCAAAATGGCACAAAAGCTTCATAATACCCGCTAATTACCCCCTTAAACGAAATCTGCATTTTTGATATCCTAACTCTCCTTTTAAAAGCGTTCTAATTATGCTTGCTTTCTAAATGATGTATTCTTAATCTATATGGACTGATATATTATTGTTAATGCAATGAAAAAAATGCAAATGTCAAATATCAAATGGAATGCATGTTCACGAATATGCAATTTGGGACACGGATGTGACAAGATTGGAGGTCCATTCCTCTCTTTTAACAGCACAGTCAAGGAGATTCTTAATTCTTGAGAGTTCTTTTTCAAGATTCTCAAGTCTAGTGAATTCTGATTCTAAAAGAGTATTTCTAGTGGTCAAATGTTCATTCATTTTCTGTAATCTCTCAGTCTTAACTATATCACTTCTTAAAGTGTCATAAAGATCTTTTATCTCACAAGTTATTTCCTTAACAGTTTTAACACAGTCATTTTTAGACATTTTAGAGGAAATTTCAAGACTTACTTGTGAGCTACTACTGTCAGTGGATGAGGCCATCAGGGCTAGGTTGACATATTCCTGATTGTTTTCTTCATCTGAGTTAGTCCAGTTCTTTCCCTCTGCAATATAGGCTTTTCTCTTCTTGGTGGCATTAAGAAGGTCAAAGTATTTCTTTTTGTAATCCACATCAGCTTCTTTTCCCTTGGATTCTCCTACCTTTGCATCCTTGTAGCACTCATTTGCAAAGTGGCTCATCTCATTGCATTTGTAGCACTTTATTCTTGATTTATCAATAAAGCTTTTGGTGCTACTAGATTTCTTTGCTGAAAATCTTTTTGACCCTGATGCTTTTGAAATTTCATCTTAGAAAACCTTTTTGCTAGAAAGGCCATGGTTTCATCTAGTTCTTCTAACTCTTCAGGAGTGTACTCAGTCTCCTTTGAGTTAGCTTCTTCTTCTTCTTCTTCTTCCAAACTCTCTTTAGCATCCCCTGACTGCTGCTTCATCAAGACACTTGGCCTTACTTCTACTTTGTTCTTTCTAGCAGCCATCAGGGCTACAGATTTAAGCTTTCTGGTATCCCCTGACATTTCAAATCTTTGTTGAACCTCTAGTTCATATGTCTTTAGGGTATCATAGAACCTATCCAAGTCTAGGAAATTCATGTCCTTAAATTCCCTGATGGCTGTGTAGTCTTTGGAAACCACGATATAGGAAGTGCCCTCATGAATTTTCTATTGATGTCTTTGTTGGCATAGCTCTTCCCATACATCCTCAGGTCATTTACCAACCTGTTAAATCTGTCAAACATTTTAGTGAGTGTTTCACCATTTTTCATTATGAACCACTCGTACTGTTGTGTTAATAGTCGCAGTTTGTTTTCCCTCACATCCTTAGTACCATATGATCCGTTGGAGTCATTGAGTACCAAACAATCGAATGGAAATATAAATCTTGCTTGGAAGGAAATATCCTTAGATTTATTTTTTATTAATGCATTTACGGAAGGATGGTTAGGAGGGGCTTGTCAACCTATCGTTACTTTGCTTACACACGGGTTCGAGACTTAGCCAAAGAGTGGACGGGAACTGGCATCAGGGGATGCGTCTGGCGTCAGGGGATGTTTATCGCATCGGGGACTAAAGATGATGTCATCAGCGGATTTTCTTCATTGCATTAGGGACTACGGATGATGTCATCGTCAGGGGACATTTTGTGCATTGGAGACTAGTCTAGTCATCAGAGACTAGTAAAATCCGTCAGGAGATAATTAGTCTTCGACAAGCTATTTCATCCGTCAGGAGATGTTTTAGTCTCGATAGTATAGCTGATCCGTTAGGGGATAATTTAGTCTCCAACAGGCAATTATCCACTGACTGGTACAATTATGTTATTTCTTGTATTTTATTATTTCTGTGTTTGTTTTGGAAATTGTTTCCAGTTTAGATTAGAATGTTTATTTTTCCTTGTTAGATTAGATATCTTTCCATAATGGACTTCTTGCCATTATAAGTTGTTTCCAAGTAGAATTAGGGTTTTATAACAGCTTATAAATAGTTGCTTATGTTGTACGATGAAGACAGACTTTGATTAATAAAATTGTGTGAGTTTATACTTACGTTTATCCAGAAAGTTGGTGGTTAATTCCTTTAGACTTTCACAACCTGATTTGTTTTAGCTTGCGGGTGATTAATTTCTTTAAGCAAACTAAACAAATTGATCCTTTAGTGTTGATTTATGGTGTTTAATTTCTTTACGAAATCTCTCTAAAGTTATTTTCCACAACCTGTGTTTGATCCTACCAGATCAAATACATCACCATCACACAAGATTTGAATAGTATCCCATATAGACTTAGATGTTGTAAGATTCATGGTACTGTTTCGCATATCATCGTCTAAACCATTATATAGGATGCCTGCGACTTTTAAATCCTTCTTTACTTTCTCTTTTTCTTCTGGAGTCATTTTTCAATAGTCTTTGGAACTAATCTTTCTGGAACACTGACTCTGTTGACAACCTCCTGAGGAATGAGCTTCTTTGGAATGTGAGGGCCTTCTTCTATAATTTGCAAGTATTCATCATCTATTGCTCTTAGATGAAATATCATTCTTTGTTTCATGAAAAAGTACTTTCCCCTTTCCAACATGGGCACTTTGCTATTTCCAACTTTGTTAGCCATTTTCAACGATCGTCTAGCAAGTGTAATCTGCTAGTTGGCTCTGATACCAATTATTAGAACTAAATAAGCTCAAGTGTTTCGGGGGGGGGGGGGGGGGGGGGGGGTTGTTGAATACAAACACTCAAAACTTTTTGTTCTTTAAAAATCTTATTAATCACTGCTAAAAATAGCTACAAGAACAGAAAAACTATAATGAATATTAAGATGAACACACATTCAAGTTAAAATAGTTGTATTAAAACTTGATGTTTTTATGGAAATCTATTTAATCACGAATGTGATTAATCAGCTACAATCTGTAATGAATTACAGCTTCAAATTCACACTCACTAGCTTCTAATTTTCTTTGAATATTTCTCTCAAGATATATTACAAAGTTAGAAGCTAGTGAGTATGAATTAGAAGCTGGTCTTGTTTGTGAGATATAAGCAAAACCCTATTCATGTGATTCAAATAGCCTTGAACGTGTGATTCGTTCAAGAACCCTAAATCGACTTGTTGTGCGTACATCAACAAGTTGATTTAGTCTATCCAAAGCTGTAGGCTTAAATACCCTACATCATATTGGTATCAGAGCAAGACTTGGCATTGGGAATAGAGAAACAAGGATATGTGACTCTTTCTTGTTTTCTAGATTTCTATGTGGAGTGTAATATGGTATTTTGTGCTCAAACTGCAATCAAGAATTATCAGAAATTTAATTGATTGTCTATCAAATTGAAGATGTCTGATTCAAGTGGGGACGATAATATTGGAGAAATAGGTTTACCTCGTGGAGCAACTTTACAAGATGCAAAGATCCAACGTTTGCAAAATCAATATGCGACGATGACTACACAATTGGATCGACTGGAAGAGATGATGGCCAGCTTGTTGGGACATAACAACGGTCATGCTCGAGAAACTGAAGGTCCAAAACAAGAGCTGGAAAATAATGTTTGTAACGACCCACCTAATGTTTATGAAGAACGTTCCAATATAAAACTAAAAGTTCCTTCTTTCACTGGAAGCAGTGACCCGAAGAGTTCTTGGTATGGGTTTAAAAGGTCGAAAAGATCTTTGAATTCTAGAACCAAACAGAAGAAAGAAAGTGTAAACTGGCAGCTTTGGAGTTCTCAAAGTATGTTAGCCTATGGTGGGATAACATAGTGGCTCAAAGAAGACGAGATGGTGACGAGCCCATTGTTAGTTGGGGTTTTATGAAGAACCTGATAAGGAAGAGGTTTGTTCCTGATTATTACAAACAGGAGCTATATTTCCATCTGCAAACACTTAGGCAAGGTGGCATGAGTGTTGAAGATTACGTAAAGGAGTTTGAATCCTTAAAACTACATTGTGAACTGGTGGAGCCGAAAGAGCAAACTATTGCTCGATTCTTGAGAGGATTGCGTCGAGAAATAGCAGACACGGTTGAACTAAGGTCGTATGTATTCTTTGAAGATGTTAAACTTGTTGTGAAGGTGGAGAGACAACATAAGATTCAAAAAAGCAGACATGAAAGCCCCAATAACTGGACTGTTGAATGGGAGAGGTCTGAGGAGAGAGAAGAGTCACAACCTATTGTTAGTTTCACTCCAAGCTTCCACCAGTTCATTGAGAATAAAAAAGAGAAATCTGCAACCTTAACTTCCGAAGATAGGAAAATTTGCTTCAAGTGCAAGGGTTATGGGCACACGCATAGGGAATGTCCTAGCAATAGAGTTATGACCTTGCATGACATTAAAGAAATTGAAGCAGCCTATGTTTCCAAGGGGATAGAAACAACTAAAGAAGGGGAGCAAAAGGTCTACAAGGAAAAGAGTGAAGAGTTTGAGATTGACTCAGAGGAAGAACCTGAAACACGTGGTTCACAACTACTTACTAGAAGAATTTTGCATCTGAATTCAGTTTCTTTTGAAGCGGAATTAAGTGACGGTGAACCTACTGAGATCTTAAATCAGGTGTGTACTAAATTCAAGAATGTTCAATCTGAGGAGTTTCCACTTGATGTACCAGTTTCTTCATTAAATCCTTTGAGCAAATCTTTTGAAAGGTCTAAGTCAGATGAAACAGAGAAGATTATGGTGGTTTAATCCGTTGGAGTCATTGAATTTCAAACAAGCTGATGAGGTTTCGGATGAAAGAATAAATCTTGCTTGGAAGGAAATATCCTTAGATTTATTTTCTGTTAATACATTTGCAAGATGTTGATTCGGAAGTGCTTATCAACCTATTGTTACTTTACTTGTTAATGTTGAGTTAAGCAACTTCGGGACTTAGTCGAGAGTTAGGCATCAAAAACTAGCATTTGGGGATGCGTCTGGCGTCAGGGGATGTTTAACGCACCAGGGACTAAAGATGATGTCAGCAGTGAATCTTTTTATTACATCAGAGACTACGACTGACGTCATTATCGGGGATGTATTGTGTATCGGAGACTAGTCTATTCATTAGAGACTAATTTAACCCGTCAGGGGATAATTAGTCTCCGATAGTTTATTTTATCCGTCAGGGAATGATTTAGTCTTCGATAGTGTATTTGGTCCGTTAGGGGATAATTAGTCTCCGACAGGTAATTATCCACTGACGAGTACAGTTATGTTAATTTTTCTATTTTATTATTTTTTGTGTTTGTTTTAGAAATAGTTTCCTATTTAAAATAGGTTTGTTATGTTTTCCTTATTAGATTAGATTTTTTTCCTTTGTAGAATTTTTTCCAAAGTAGCATTAGCGTTTTATAACAACCTATAAATAGCTGCTTATGTTGGACGAAGAAAAACAGACTTTGATTAATAAACTAGTGTGAGTTTTTACTTACGTTTATCCGAAAGTTGGTGGTTAATTCCTTTATACTTTCACAACTAATTTGTGTTAGTTTTGTGGGTGATTAATTTCTTTAAGCAAACTAAACAAATTGATCATTTAGTGTTGATTTCTGGTGATTGATTTCTTTACGAAATCCTCCTAAAGTTATTTTTCGCAGCTTGTGTTTGATCCTACCAGATCAAATACATCATCTTGGTATTAGAGCTTTGGTGAACGAATTGTTCTTGACTTATTCTACAATCTAATGGCTGGAGAAGAAGAACAAATTATTCCCCGAGGACTTACCATGGAGCAAGCACAAAACTTGCGCTATGATAGGCAGATCAATGACCTGAATGAAAAGATGAACAAGTTACTAGCTAGGTTAGATCGAAGAAACCTTTCTATGAGTCCAAACCGAAGTACAAGATCTGCTCGCACTTCAGATTCAGAAGGAGAAGAAGTGGCTAGACCAGTACCTAGGAGGCAGAGAGAAAACGTGGATGATGATAAGGGTTTACGCCTTGATATTCCAGATTTCGATGGCAGCATGAAGCCAGAGAAATTCTTGGAATAGCTACAACTAGTGGAGAGAGTCTTTGAATATAAAGACTATGATGACCACAAAAGATTTAATGTGGCAGTGTTGAAGTTCACGGGTTATGCTAACCTGTGGTATGAAAATTTAAAGAATAAAAGAAGAAGAGAAGGCAAGGCACGCATAGGGTCTTGGGAAGCTTTGAAAAGTAGGATGAAGAAACATTTCCTACCTACGGATTACATGCAAGACGTGTTTCTAAAACTGCAAAGTTTCAAACAAGGGGCACTATCAGTAGTAGAATACACGGTGGAGTTTGAGAAA
Source organism: Centella asiatica (assembly GCA_014636745.2). NCBI lineage: Eukaryota > Viridiplantae > Streptophyta > Magnoliopsida > Apiales > Apiaceae > Centella > Centella asiatica. The sequence goes on from CM025781.1 coordinate 19,176,918, forward strand.
CTCACCATGTTGTGTGATCTAGAAGAAATGCCAGAACATAAGATGGCTCGATTCTTAACGGGACTAAATAACAATATCGCCGAAAGGGTGGAATTACAACCCTACTGGTCCTTTGAAGAAGTATGCAAGGTGGCCATGAGAGCTGAAAAAAATGCCAAGGCCAAGGTCAATAATTATATACGACCAATAAACAAAACAGTGGAAAGAGGAAAAAGTGAAAGGAGGAACAAGGCACCACCCACGCCAAAATTCACGCCTACCTTTGACAAGTTCAAGAAGGACAAGGGTAAAGCCACTACGCCCTTGGCGACAGAAGATAGACGAATTTGCTTCAAGTGTAAAGGCTACGGACACATGCAACGTGATTGTCCTAGCAACAGAGTAATGACTATCCATGATGTTGAAGAGATTGAGGCAATCCTATGCTTCAAGGGAAAGAGAAACACTTGAAGAAGAGGAGTCAACTAGTTGTAGAGAAACGAAAGATGATTTCGAGGCTAATTCTGAAGAGGAGCCTGAAATTCGTGGTTCGCAGTTGATAGTCCGGAGATTATTGCAAGTTAAACCAGTCCCCTTGGAAGCTGACCAAAGGGACAAGATCTTCATGACCAGAGTGTTGGTAAAAGACAAACTGTGCAATCTGATAATTGATACAGGTAGCTGCACCAATGTGGTCTCTACTACATTGATTGATAAATTAAATTGGCCAACATCACCCTATCCTAAACCATACAAGTTACATTGGCTGAGTGATGGAGGAGAAGTTAAGGTGACAAAGCAAGCACTGATTTCCTTCGAGATCGGCAAATTCAAGGATCAGGTGTTATGTGATGTTTGTGTCATGGATGCCTGCCACATATTATTGGGAAGACCATGGCAGTATGACAAGTTTGTTAAGTATGACGGCATAACAAATGTATACATTGCCAAGGTAGGCAATAAGAAGATTGCTCTAAAACCTTTATCCTCTCTCGGTGCACGCAAGGAGAGTTTAATGGTGAGTGAGAAGCAATTCCAGTCTGAACTGGAACAGGAGGGTCAGGGCTACTTGCTGATTGTTGTCGGTTTTCAATTTGAGCAGAAGCCAGAAGGACTAAATAAGGACGTGGAGAAATTGTTGGAAGAATTTCCGGATGTGTTTCCTGAAGACTTACCACCAGGTTTACCACCTATTAGATGAATTGAACATCAAATTGATTTAATCCCTGGGGCATCCTTACCTAACAAAGCAGCTTACCGATGTAACCCACAAGAGGCACAGGAAATACAGAGGCAGATTGAGGAATTAATGGAGCGAGGTTACGTAAGAGAGAGCATGAGTCCTTGTGTTGTTCCAACGTTGGTGGTACCAAAGAAGGATGGAACATGGAGGATGTGCATTGATAGTAGAGCAGTGAACAACATTACTATCAAGTAGAGATTTCCAATTCCAAGATTGGATGATTTGCTAAATGAGCTGCATGGTTCAGTGATATTTTCAAAGATTGATCTACGGAGTGGCTACCATGAAATTAGAATGAGGGAAGGCGATGAATGGAAGACAGCGTTTAAGACAAAGGTGGGTCTGTATGAATGGCTGGTCATGCCTTTTGGACTAAGTAATGCACCAAGTACCTTCATGAGGTTGATGAATGAGGTACTAAAACCTTTCTTGGGTAAATTTGTGGTAGTATACTTAGATGATATACTTGTTTATAGTAAAAGTGTGGAAGATTGTCTTAGCCACTTGAGATTGGTGTTTGAAATGTTGAGGAAACAAAAGCTATACGCTAAGTTGGAAAAGTGTTACTTCCTGGTGTCTAGCGTAACCTTTCTAGGTTATATAGTCTCAAGAGATGGAGTTTCGATTGACCCATCGAAAGTAGAGGCGACCAAATCTTGGCCAGCACCAACAACAGTAACGGAAGTGAGATCGTTCCATGGACTTGCTTCGTTCTACAGAAGATTTGTTAGAAATTTCAGTAGTGTGGTTGCACCTATCACTGAGTGCATAAAGAAGGGAAAGTTCGAATGGACGGAGGCTGCTCAAAGAGCGTTTGAGAAGGTGAAGGAATTGTTGTGTGACACGCCAGTCTTAGCTCTACCAGATTTTTCAAATCCTTTTGAAGTAGAGTGTGATGCAAGTGGAGTTGGCATAGGAGCTGTCCTAGTACAAAAGAAAAGGCCCATTGCTTATTTTAGTGAAAAACTCAATGGTGCAAGGCTGAACTACTCGACTTATGATAAAGAGTTCTACGCAATAGTAAGAGCTCTTGACCATTGGAGTCACTATTTGCGGCCGAGTCACTTTATATTGCATTCGGACCATGAGGCTTTAAAGTACATTCACGGACAGCAGAAATTGAATCCTCGCCATGCTAAGTGGGTTGAATTCTTGCAATCCTTTAACTTCTCTTCAAAGCATAAGCAGGGCAAGGATAATGTTGTGGCTGATGCTTTATCAAGAAGATATACTTTATTGGGGGTACTAAGTTCAAAATTGCTTGGTTTTGAATTGATCAAAGAGTACTACAAGCTAGACGTGGATTTCCAATCCATTATTGAATCGTGCTCACGAGGAACTGTTGGTAGTTTTTTTTTTTTTTTTTTTTGATAAATTGGGAATGTAATAGAAAAAAAAAAGGAAGATACAGAAATAACGAGGAGCATACCCCCCGATCTACAAGCACAGGCCACTAGCAAGGGAAACAAAACAGACATGGAAAGGCATTAGCCAAAATCCCTCTACAGAAAACAACACTAAACAAGATTACATCACCTATCAAGATTACAACACTAAAACCACACTAATACCAGGGGACACCACTGCTGCTGCAAAAACAGAGAATGAAGTTTCACTGCAAAAATGTCTTAATTCTCATTTTAAATGCAAAAATTAATATTGTGAAATTGAGATAGCTGCCCAACATTGAATCCTCAGCTACACTGCTGAAGTGTTTATGCGCAGATCCTGCATCTCTTTGTTTCTGCACAATTTTCTGTTGCTGATCTGATATGTTTTCTACTTCAAAATTGTTGTGTTTTCTGCTGCTGGTTAGTTGCTTTTTTGCTGATGCAATTCCTGCAGAATCAACAGTGATGAAAAGTTCTGCTGAAGTTTCTGCTGCTCCTGAAATTCTGCTGAAGTTTCTGCTTGCTCCTGAAATTCTGCATCTGCTGCTGCTGCTCCAACAGATCTGTTTCTACTAATGCTGCTTTGTTGTGTTTTTAATGTAGTCTGCTGTTCCTGCAGATTTGCTTCAGCTGCTGTTGAAATACAGTGTTCAATAGTTGTTCTGTGCTCTGTTGCTGTTTCATCGAAAATGGCTGTGTTTATTGTTGATTTCTTGTTAGTGGTGTTGATGTGTTGCTGCAGTGGTCTTACTGCATGCTCTGCGCAGTTTCTGCTTCTTTTTGTTTGCTGCAGTGGTGTTGCTTTCGTGCCTTTTTTGCTACTGCAGTGCATTGTGTTTGAAGTGGAAATTGCTGCTTCTGCTGATCTGCTGCTGCTGTATTGCAGATTGTTTCGCAGTTTCTGCACTTTTGCTTTCTGCGCAGTTTCTGCGCATTTCTGCGCAGTTTGGTGCAGTTTCTACTACTGCTGCTCCATTTTGCTTGCTGCAGTGATGGTTGCTACTGCTGCTGCTGCTGGTGTTTTCTGCTGCTGCTGCCCTCCAATTGTTGTTACTGCTGGAGTTTCTGCTGCAGTGTGCTGCTGATGACCCTGCTTTCTTAGTCTCCTGCTACTGCAATGCAGTGTCTTCTCTGCTGCTGCAAAGCTGCAGTATATATGCGCAGTTTCCTGCATCTCTTTGTTTGCTGCTGAAGCTGCTTCTGCTGCTGTAATGAGGTGAATTATGCCATTCTACAGTGTCTGCTTTTGTTGCTGCAATGATGAAGTTTTTGTTCTGCTAATGCTTCCTTGTTGCATTGGTGTTTGATTCTCTGTCTTTGCTGCAGCAGTGGTGTCCCCCTGGTTATAGTATTGTAATCTTGATATGGGATGTTTTCTTGCTTAATGTTGGTTTCCTGTAGTGAGGTTTTGGCTGATGCCTTTCCTTGTGTGTTTGCTCTGTTTAGCTTTCCATTTTCCCAGTGTTGGTTTGTCTCCCTAGCTAGCAACCTGTGCTAGTAGGCCGGGGAGGTATGCCCCTCATTTTTTCTGTTTCTTCCTTTTCTTTATATTTCATTCCCAATTTAACTAAAAAAAAAAAAAGAAGTTTCTGCAGCAGCAGCAGCAACATAAAACATATCATTGCAGCAGCAGAAGAGTTTCTGCAGCAGACAAAGTGATGCAAGAAACTGTGCTTTGGGACTGCAGTATTGCAGCAGCAGAGTAGACAAATCCATCTTGTTCCAAGATGGATTTCTGTTCAAAGGAAATTGTTTGTGTATCCCATCTTGCTCAATCCGAGAGTTGTTAGTAAGGGAGGCTCATGGAGGAGGATTGGCAGGGCATTTTGGCATTACCAAGACTTTGGCGATATTGCAAGAGCATTTTTATTGGCCAAAGATGCAGGGGGATGTAACCGGTATAATTGCAAGGTGTGCTACTTGTAAGAAGTCAAAAAGTACATTTCATCAGGGTCTTTATGCTCCACTGCCAATACCAGATTCTCCTTGGGAAGATGTATCGATGGATTTTATCGTGGGATTACCTCGAACACAACGGGGTAATGATTCAATCATGGTGGTTGTGGATAGGTTTTCCAAAATGGCACACTTTATGGCTTGTCACAAAACTGATGATGCGTCTCGAGTAGCTGATTTGTACCTGAAAGAAGTAGTTAGATTGCATGGTGTGCCGCGAACCATAGTCAGTGATCGAGACACAAAGTTTGTGAACTACTTTTGGAAGACGTTGTGGAAGCTGTAGGGCACTAAACTGTGTTTCAGTACTTCACATCATCCTCAAACGGATGGGCAAACTGAAGTGACCAACAGAACTCTGGGGGTCTTGTTGCGTGGGTTAGTGAGTAAAACAACAAAAGATTGGGATGTCAACCTTGCACATGCCGAGTTTGCATACAATAGATCTCCTACCTACGCCACAAAACATTCATCCTTTGAAGTGGTATACGGTGAGAATCCAAGAATTCCGGTGGATTTGATTCCCTTGCCAAAGGGTGAGTATGTTCATTCTGATGCAAAAACAAAGGCTCAGGCTATGTTAAAGTTGCATGCACAAGTACGGGCCACAATTGAAAAGGTTAATGCAAGATACCAAGCTCTAACCAACAAACATCGGAAACAACCTGCATTTCAGGTGGGTGATCTTGTTTGGTTGCATTTGCGGAAGGACAGGTTCCCTAATTTACGTAAGCATAAGTTAATGCCTCAGTCAGAGGGACCTTTCAAGATTGTGGAAAAAGTTAACAACAATGCTTTCAAGTTGGAGTTGCCAGGTGTTTATGGCGTAAGTGCAACTTTCAACATCGGTGATTTAGCTCCTTATATTCATGATGATGATGTCGCTCAATTGAGGACAATTGTTTCTGAAGAAGAGGAGGATGATCCGTTGGAGTCATTGAATTTCAAACAAACTGATGAGGTTTCGGATGAAAGAATAAATCTTGCTTGGAAGGAAATATCCTTAGATTTATTTTCTGTTAATACATTTGCAAGATGTTGGTTAGGAAGTGCTTATCAACCTGTTGTTACTTTACTTGTTAATGTTGAGTTAAGCAACTTTGGGACTTAGCCGAGAGTTAGGCATCGAAAACTAGCATCAGGGGATGCGTCTGGCGTCAGGGGATGTTTAACGCACCAGGGACTAAAGATGATGTCAGCAGTGAATCTTTTTATTACATCAGAGACTACGACTGACGTCATTATCGGGGATGTATTGTGTATCGGAGACTAGTCTATTCATCAGAGACTAATTTAACCCGTTAGGGGATAATTAGTCTTCGATAGTTTATTTCATCCGTCAGGGAATGATTTAGTCTCCGATAGTGTATTTGGTCCGTCAGGGGATAATTAGTCTCCGACAGGTAATTATCCATTGACGGGTACAGTTATGTTAATTTTTCTATTTTATTATTTTTCGTGTTTGTTTTAGAAATAGTTTCCTATTTAAAATAGGTTTGTTATGTTTTCCTTATTAAATTAGATTTTTTTCCTTTATAGAATTCTTTCCAAAGTAACATTAGGGTTTTATAATAGCCTATAAATAGCTGCTTATGTTGGACGAAGAAAAACAGACTTTGATTAATAAACTAGTGTGAGTTTTTATTTTACTTACGTTTATCCGAAAGTTGGTGGTTAATTCCTTTATACTTTCACAACTAATTTGTGTTAGTTTTGCGGGTGATTAATTTCATTAAGCAAACTAAACAAATTGATCCTTTAGTGTTGATTTCTAGTGATTAATTTCTTTACAAAATCCTCCTAAAGTTATTTTCTGCAACCTGTGTTTGATCCTACCAAATCAAATACATCATGGTTACTGTTGCAATGTTTTGGAAATATACTTTGTGTGGACCTGAATTAAATCGGGAAAATTACAAGGGAAAAGTTGTTTTGCCATCGTGTCGAGTTTGGAAAATAATTACAAAGTCTTATGTTGGCCGGAGATTATGGCAGGTAAGGTTTTATATTGACATTGACAACAATATTTTTTTTTTTTGCTAAATTGCGAAAATATATAAAAGGAAAAGATACAAAATTAACGAGAGGCATCCCCCTCGACCTACTAGCACATCACGCTAGCTAGGGAAACAAGCTCTATGAGCAAAAGCAGAAACAAGGCATACAAGCAGTAAACAAACAGCTCCTGACAAACAAGCGGCAAACAACAGCTCCTGACAGACAAGTAGCATACAATCCCCTGACAGACAGCAGCATACATCCCCTGACAAGCAGCATACAACAGCTCCTAACAGACAGGCAGCATACAAGCAGTATACAACATCCCCTGATAGATAGCAACATACATCCCCTGACAAACCAACCAGAAATCCAGTAGCATACATCAACAAATAGCAAACTCACAACTAACAAACAACAACATCAAAAGGCTCCCGGAACAACAGCAGCAGGACAAGCAGCAAACAACATCCCCTGACAAGCAACATACGAGCAGGACAAGCATATAGCAGCAACCGAAAAATTAGCAGACAAGCTGGACAAGCAGCATACAACATCCCCTGACAGACAACAACATAAATCCCCTAAACTAGGAAGGCGACAAACTAAACAGCTAATACTGCAGACGCAACACCACTGCATCAGCAGCACTAGCTGCGATGCAACTGTAGAGGAAAATAGCTGAGCAGAAACACTAGCAATAGCAACAGCAACAGCAGCAGCAGCAGCAGCAGCAGCAAACAACACTGCAGCAAACAAAAATCTGCAGTAGAAAACACCAGCAGCAACTGGTCTCTAGGAATGGATGAGTTTAGGGACTGCATTACTAACTGCCATCTGGAAGATATCAGATTCATGGGTCATCACCTCACATGGAGAAACAAACAAAAGTCCTCCCACGGCAAAACCTCCAAAGGCAAGTAAACCATGAAGCAAGTATAACTCTCCTGAGGCAAGCAACAAGTATAGAAAACCAGCAGCAACAAACAACAAGCAGCTAGCAGCTTATAACTTACAAACATTGACAACAATATCTTAAAGGTTAGTTATCAACCAATTCATTCTGCAATACATGTCAAGTCCTATTTTGATCATGGTGACAAAAGATTGTTGGTCAGTGGGTTTTCAATTCAATCTGCACTGCATATTCCATTTGCTAGAGGCAAGAATCTAGTGGAGTCTTTTTCCATGTGTTAAATTTTGTTGTACTCTGTAATAGTTAGGGTTGAGATTTTTACTACTTGTGTTTTTCGTGAAGATGTTACACAATTGAGGACAATTGTTTCTTAAGAAGGGGAGTATGATGTGATAGGATAATCAGCTTATAGTTAGTTTTAGTTGATTTGTAGTTTTATAGCTTATTAGGTAAGATTGGTGTGATAAAGTGTGCATCAGGGATTAGCCTAGCCGAGACTTGGTCGAGAACGGGCATCAAGGGATGCCGAGGCAAGCATCAGAGACTAATTTCTGCATCGGAGACTACGGATGACGTCACATTAGAGACTACTTAGTCTCCGACAGTTCAAGTCATCAGAGGCTACTTAGTCTCCGACAGTTCAAGCCATAAGAGACTACTTAGTCCCCATGATGTGGCCATAGACGGAAAGGAATCAGATGGTAGGCAAGAGCTCAGGTTACGGGGTCCAGCTACTAGGTCAAAAACTAAGAAGTTTACTGTGAGTTTGTCAAATGCAACGTGTTTGAAGGTTGAAGAATTAAAAGCTTTGGGGCTTTGTTTGGTGAATTATGATGAAGGTATTGAAACTTGGGAATGGGCTAATAAGCGTTGTGATTCACCAAGGAATTCTTGCGTTTCTGTCATTATTTTGCTTTCAAAATTGGAAACAAATTTGTTTTTAAGTCGAGCCTGCCGAGAAATGACGCGCCAAGGACTACGCATCACGCGCCAGAGACTACGTGCCAGGGACTACGCATGATGCGCCAGAGACTACGCGCCAGAGACTACGCGCCAGAGACTAATGATGCATCAGAGACTACGCGTCGGGAACTAATGACGTCATCCGAAGAATGAAATAATGTATCGGAGACTAACGCTGATGTCACACGAGACTAACAAGCATCGGGGACTAGTGACGTCATCAGCGAGTGTTTTTCTACTTGTCAGGGACTAGAGATGACGTCATCAGGGACTGTGGTCTCCGATAGTTAATTTTCTCGGTTTTCTAGTTTCAGTTATGAACTTCATATATTTTATTTGTTTCCTAGATTAAATTGGATTGATTACTTTCCATGTTAGATTAGATATCTTCCAGTAACAAATTTCTTTCCATTGTAAATTCTTTCCAATTAGAATTAGGGATTTTAACAACTTATAAATAGCTGATTCTATTGTAAAAAGGGAACGAACTTTCTTTTGATTAATGAAATTCAGATTTATTCTGCAATTCTATATTGTTTGTGATATAAACAAGACCCTGTTCGTGTGATTCGAATAGCCTTGAACGTGTGATTCGTTCAAGAACCCTAAATTTGCTTTTTGTGCGTATATCAATAAGTTGATTTAGTTATCTGAGGTTGTAGGCTTAAATCCACTACATCATATTGGTATTAGAGCAGGTTTGGCATTGGGAGTAGAGAAACAAGGACGTGTGACTCTTTCTTGTTTTCTAGATTTCTGCGTGGAGTGTAATTTGGTATTTTGTGCTCAAACTGCGATCAAGAAATATCAGAAATTTAATTGATTGTCTATCAAATTGAAGATGTCTAATTCAAGTGGACACGATATTATTGGAGATACGGGTTTACCTCGTGGAGCTACTTTACAAGACGCAAAGATCCATCGTTTGCAGAATCAATACGCAACGATGACTACGCAACTGGATCGATTGGAAGAGATGATGGCCAGATTGTTGGAACATAACAACGGTCATGCATGAGAAGCCGAAGGTCCAGAACAAGAGCTGGAAAATAATGATCGTAACAATCCACATAATGTTCGTGAAAGTAATTCAAACATAAAGCTTAAAGTTCCTTCTTTCACCGGCAGCAGTGATCTGGAAGAGTTCTTGGAGTGGGTTCAAAAGGTCGAAAACATCTTTGAGTTTCAAAACCACACAGAAGAAAGAAAGTGTAAATTGGCAGCTTTGGAATTCTCGAAGTATGCAAGCTTATGGTGGGATAACCTAATGGCCCAGAGAAGACGAGATGGTGATGAACCCATTACTAGTTGGCGCATGATGAAACACCTGATGAAAAAAAGGTTTGTTCCTGATTATTACAAACAGGAATTATACTTACATCTGCAAACACTTAGACAAGGAGGCATGAGTGTAGAAGATTACGTTAAAGAATTCGAATCATTGAAGTTGCGATGTGAACTGGTCGAGCCGAAAGAGAAAACTATTGGTCGATTCCTGAAAGGATTGCGTAGAGAAATAGCAGATACGGTTGAACTTATTCTATATGTATTTTTTGAAGATATTGTCAAACTTGCTGTGAAAGTAGAGAGACAACGCAAAACAAACGCAAGCAGGACTTACTCAAAACCTATCAAAAACACCAACTCTTGGAGGTTGGAGGATAGGAAGTCTAAAACGAGTGAACTCAAGAGCAAGGGTAAAGAAAAGGTTGCAGAAAGTATGGCCAAGAAAGAATGGAATAGAAGTTGATAAAGAGAAGGTAAGAGCAATAAAGGAATGGCCAGAACCGAAATCAGTAAGTGACATAAGGAGTTTTCATGGTTTGGCTTCATTTTACCGACGATTTGTGAAGAACTTTAGCACAATTGCATCACCTATGCTTGAGTGCCTAAAGAAAGGAGGAGAGTTTAGGTGGACAACAGCCGCCCAGGAAAGCTTTGAACTACTGAAGTAAAAGTTGTGTAAGACGCCTGTGTTGGCATTACCAAATTTCAACAGCACTTTTGAGGTTGACTGTGATGCAAGTGGTGTAGGCATAGGTGCTGTCTTGATGCAAGAGGGCAGACCAGTGGCATATTTTAGCGAAAAATTAAGTGGGGCAAGCCTGAACTATTCCACTTATGAGAAAGAATTTTACTCACTAATCCGAGCCTTGGAAACATGGCAACATTACCTCTTACCCAAGGAATTTGTAATTCATACTGATCATGAATCTTTGAAGTACATTAGGGGACAAGACAAACTGAACCGCCGACAAGCCAAGTGGGTTGAATTCTTGGAAACCTTTCCATACATGATTAAATACAAACAAGGAAAAGGGAACGTTGTAGCTGATGCACTATCAAGGAGGTATACTCTATTATCATTGCTTAATTCTCGTTTGTTGGGATTTGATTTGATCAAGGAACAATATGTACACGATCCTTTCTTCGCTAAATTCTTAAAAGATTGCGGCAAGGGTGCAAATGGACAATATTTTGTTTATGATGGATTCCTTCTCAAGGGAAAATGAGTGTGTATACCAAAGTCATCTTTACGTGAACTGCTAGTCAGAGAAGCACATGGGGGAGGTCTGGCTGGTCACTTCGGAGAAGGAAAAACATTAGAAGCTTTAAAAGAACACTTTTATTGGCCGAGCATGGATCGTGATGTACATCGAGTAATTGAAAGATGTGTTACATGTGTACAAGCTAAAGCACATCAACAACCACATGGGCCGTATATGCCATTACCAGTTCCAAATCATCCCTGGGTTGATTTGAGCATGGATTTTGTGTTGGGGTTGCCACGAACAGCAAGAGGAAAAGATTCCATCTATGTTGTTGTTGATAGATTTTCAAAAATGGCACATTTTATTCCTTGTCATAAAACGGACGATGCTACACATGTGGCTGATTTATTCTTTCGAGAGGTAGTACGACTGCATGGAATGCCAAAAACAATTGTGAGTGATAGAGATGTTAAATTTCTCAGTTATTTTTGGAAGACATTATGGCATAAGCTAGGAACAAAACTGTTGTTTAGCACAGCCAGTCATCCGCAGACGGATGGGCAAACTGAGGTGGTCAACCGAACCTTGGGAACCGAACCTTGGGCAAACTGAGGTCGTCTATGTCCATTTGAAATTGTTTATGGCTTTGCACCATTGACTCCGTTGGATATGTTATCAATCCCAATTGAGCATGCAATCAATTTGGAAGGACAAGCTAAAGCAGAGTTTGTCAAAAGGCTGCATGGGGAAGTTCAAGAGCGGTTGCAACGAGCCAATGAGGCTTATATTCGACGTACAAAGAAAGGAAAGAAAAGTCATGTTTTTAAAGTTGGAGATTTAGTTTGGATCTACCTATGTAAAGAGTAATTTCCTTTGAAACGCAGGTCTAAGCTGCAAAAGAGAGTCGAAGGACCATTTCGAGTACTTGAGAAAATTAGCGATAATGCATATAAAATTGATCTTCCTGATGATATTGGAGTTTCAGCCACTTTCAATGTTTCTGATTTGATTCCCTATATTGGTGATGATAATGAAGAAGATTTGAGGACAAATCTTTTCCCACAAGAAGGGGATGATGTGGCCATAAACGGAAAGGAATCAGATGGTAGGCAAGAGCTCAGGTTACGGGGTCCAGCTACTAGGTCAAAAACTAAGAAGTTTACTGTGAGTTTGTCAAATGCAACGTGTTTGAAGGTTGAAGAATTAAAAGCTTTGGGGCTTTGTTTGGTGAATTATGATGAAGATATTGAAACTTGGGAATGGGCTAATAAGCGTTGTGATTCACCAAGGAATTCTTGCGTTTCTGCCATTATTTTGCTTTCAAAATTGGAAACAAATTTGTTTTAAGTCGAGCCTGCCGAGAAATGACTCGCCAGGGACTACGCATCACGTGCCAGAGACTACGCGCCAGGGACTACGCATGATGCGCCAGAGACTACGCGCCAGGGACTAATGATGCGTCAGAGACTACGCGTCGGGGACTAATGACGTCATCCGAAGAATGAAATAACACATCGGAGACTAACGCTAACGTCACACGAGACTAACAAGCATCGGGGACTAGTGACGTCATCAGCGAGTGTGTTTCTACTTGTCAGGGACTAGAGATGACGTCATCAGGGACTGTGGTCTCCGATAGTTAATTTTCTCGGTTTTCTAGTTTTGGTTATGAACTTCATATATTTTATTTGTTTCCTTGATTAAATTGGATTGATTTCTTTCCATGTTAGATTAGATATCTTCCAGTAACAAATTTCTTTCCATTGTAAATTCTTTTCAATTAGAATTAGGTATTTTAACAGCTTATAAATAGCTGCTTCTATTGTAAAAAGGGAACGAACTTTCTTTTGATTAATGAAATTTAGATTTATTCTGCAATTCTATATTGTTTGTGTGATATAAACAAGACCCTGTTTGTGTGATTCGAATAGACTTGAACGTGTGATTTGTTCAAAAACCCTAAATTGGATTTTTGTGTATATATCAATAAGTTTATTTAGTTATCCGAGGCTGTAGGCTTAAATCCCCTACATCACCCCGACAGTTCAAGTCATCAGAGACTACTTAGTCCTCTACAGTTCAAGTCTACATCGTCAGAGACTAATTAGTCTCCGATAGCCAAATTTGCTCGTCACGGACTAATTAGTCTCCGATAACCAAATTTGCTCGTCAGAGACTAATTAGTCTCCGATAGACAAATTTGCTCGTCAGAGGATAATTAGTCTCCGACAGCTTAATTATCCACTGATAGTTTCGGTTATTAATTTTCTTGTATTTTATTTATTTCCGTATTTGTTTCGTATATGTTTTTTAGTTTGATAGGTTTTGTTAGTGCAATATAAGCACAAGTGTTTGTAGAAGGGGGGGGGGGGGGGGGGGGGAAA
>CM025781.1:19190339-19200816 GCA_014636745.2 Centella asiatica
GGGGGGGGGGGGAATGAATACAAACACCTGAAACTTTTCGCTGTTTTAAACTTAAAAGTGCTTACTGGAAAACAGTTGTAACAAACAGAAAAACTATAAGAAATGAACACACAGATTCAAGTTAAAATAGTTATATTAAAACTTGGGGTTTTTCTGGAAATCTGTATAATCACAAATGTGATTTACAGCTACAAATTCTGTGTTTAACAAAATTGTGCCAATCAAAATTTGTGATTTTTCTTTGCATTGAAAAGATAAATGATTACAGTTACCACAATTCCAGCACACTTTTCTAGGGGCTTCATAATTGCTGTTATCACCAAATGAAATTACTGGACCAGCCTTTTCTTGGAATTCTGTGAGCAGGGCTTTGTTTCCTGTCATGTGCCTTGAGCAGCCACTGTCTAGAAACTAGATTTGACTGCTTTTGACCTTTCCCTGCACACAAGAAAACATTTAAATTGTTTTTGGTACCCAATTGACTTTGGGTCCTCTTGGTTTAATCACAGTAATAGGTAAAACAGCTTTATCTTTATTGGTGACTTTTGGTTTTGGCAAATTTAAAACTTTCTCCTTTTTAGGAGCTTCAATATATGCTTTTGATTTCTCAACAGTTATTTTGCCTTTATCCTTGGAGGAGCAGGCTTTAACAGTTGGTAAATCATTAGCATACAAAATTGTGCCAGTCAAAATTTGTGGTTTTTCTTTGCATTGAAAAGATAAATGATTACAGTTACCACAATTCCAGCACACTTTTCTAGGGGCTTCATGAATGGAAGAATAATTGCTAGTTTTATTAACACCTAGCTTACCATTTCTATTCTTCTTGCTTTCCCTTGACAGGCCTTTTTCCCTTGACGGGCTACAACGGCCTGATGCACTCTTTCCCCCTGACGACTGTGTATCCACTGATGCACAGTCTAGTTCTTTCATAACTGGAGGGTTGAGTGCTTTGGCAAGAATAAGTTTCTTGCCTCTCCCACCACTAGTGGAAGCTTCACTTACTGGGAAAACATTCCCTGATTCTAGCTTTGTGTCTACCTTAACAAACTTGATAAGTTGTATTGGCCTTTTTCCAAAGCTAGCGGCCATCTCAACCTCAATGGGAGGTTGCTGCACTTGAGTCCCTTCATAGCCTAAACCAGATTTTGGATCAGATTTCTGACTTTTTAAACGATCCTCCATTTTCCTGCTAGACTCACTCCATCTCTTAATGACTTCCCTTTCTTGACTAAGAAGATTCGAGGTCCATTCCTCTCTTTTGATAGCACAGTCAAGAAGATTGTTAGTCCTTGAGAGTTATTTTTCAAGACTCTCAAGTCTAGAGTTTTCTGATTCTAAAAGAGTGTTCCTAGCAGATAACTGTACATTTATTTTATGCACTCTCTCAGTTTCAGCTACAACACTCCTCAGGGTGTCATAGAAATCTTTTATCTCACAAGCCATTTCTTTAACAGTTTTAACACAATCAGTTTTAGACATGTTAGAGGAAATTTCAAGACTTACTTGTGAGCTGCCACTGTCAGTGGATGAGGCCATCAGGGCTAGGTTGACATATTCTTCAGCATCTTCTTCATCTGAGTCAACCCAGTCCTTTCCCTCTGCAATATATGTTTTTCCCTTCTTGTTGGCATTAAGAAGGTCAAAGTATTTCTTCTTGTAGTCCACTTCAACTTCCTTGACTCTGGATTCACCTTCTTTTGTGGCCTTGCGGCACTCATTTGCGAAGTGGCCCATCTTATTACACTTGTAGCACTTTATTCTTGATTTGTCAATAAATTTTTTAGTGCTACTAGGCTTCCTTGCTGAAAATCTTTTGGATCTTGCATGCTTTTGGAAATTCAGCTTGGAAAACCATTGATGTAGGATATTTAAGCCTACAGTCTTGGATAGACTAAATCAACTTGTTGATGTACACACAAGAAGTCGATTTAGGGTTCTTGAACGAATCACACGTTCAAGGCTATTCGAATCACACGAATAGGGTTTTGTTTATATCTCACAAACAAGAAGGAATTACAGAATAACTCTAAATTTTATTAATCAGTCAACTATCTCTTTGTTGTACATCATGAGCAACTATTTATAAGCTGTTAAGATCCCTATTCCTAATTGGAAAGAATATTACATTGGAAAGAAATCTAATCCAATACGGAAAGAAAACAAACCTGTTAGAGATAAAT
The DNA here is from genome assembly GCA_014636745.2 of Centella asiatica. Taxonomy (NCBI): domain Eukaryota; kingdom Viridiplantae; phylum Streptophyta; class Magnoliopsida; order Apiales; family Apiaceae; genus Centella; species Centella asiatica. The sequence continues at coordinate 19,192,523 of CM025781.1, forward strand.
GATGATGATGATGATTATGTAATAAATTGTGCAATTGTAAATACTTGAGGTATTTTATAAACCTTAAGATCAGCACAAGTTTTGCATCAACTGATAATAATCTTATTAATCAGTGGATGGTCAATCTCTTCACAAGACAAGTCAGAAAACAAAAACATTCAAAGGACTTGACAAAGTGAAGAAGAATGTCTGATGCTACTTGTAAACAGTCAAAGTATTCCGCACATTAGAAATTCTAAACAAATTTACGTTGATTAAGTTCCATCAGGGGGAACCCATCAGGGGGAACTCATCAAGGGAACCCATCAGGGGAACCCATCAGGGGGAACTCATCAGGGAAAACTGTCAGGGTATGACGAAGGCAGACCAGACCAACCCATCAGGCTAACTCGTCAGAGGGAATGACCAACATGGCATCAGTGGAAGCCATCAGAGTCAGCCCAGTCCTTTCCCTCTGCTATATATGCTTTTCCCTTCTTGTTTGCATTAAGAAGGTCAAAGTATTTCTTCTTGTAGTCCACAACAGCTTCTTTGTTTCTGGATTCACCATCTTTTGTGGCCTTGCGACACTCGTTTGCAAAGTGGCCCAGCTCATTGCATTTGTAGCACTTTATTCTTGATTTGTCAATAAAGTTTTTCGTGCTACTAGGTTTCCTTGCTTTAAATCTTTTAGATCCCGAAGGCTTTTGGAATTTCAGCTTGGAAAACCTTTTTGCAAGAAAGGCCATGGTTTCAACCGGCTCCTCTAACTCTTCCAGAGTATATTCTTCCTCCTTGAAGTCAGCTTCTTTGTCCCCTTCTATGTCAGCATCTTCTAGTTGCTGCTTCATCAAGACACTTGGTCTTGCTTCTTGTTTGTCCTTCGTGGTAGCCATCAGGGCTACAGATTTAAGCTTTCTAGTATCCCCTGACATTTCAAATCTTTGTTGAACCTCTAGTTCATATGTCTTGAGAGTACCATACAGCCTATCCAAGTCTAGAGGATTCATGTCCTTGGATTCCCTGATGGCTGTTGTCTTAGGATCCCATGATATGGGAAGGGCTCTCATGAACTTTCTGTTCACATCCTTGTTAGCATATGCCTTCCCATATAATCTCAGGTCATTTACCAACCTGTTAAATCTGCCGAACATTTCAGTGAGTGTTTCACCATTCTTCATTGTGAACCACTCATACTGTTGTGTCAACAGCTGCAATTTATTTTCCCTCACTTCCTCAGTACCATTACAAAGGATTTTTATGGTATCCCATATAGATTTAGACGTTGTAAGATTCATGATACTATTCAGCATATCATCGTCTAAACCATTATATAGGATTCCGGTGACTTTAAGATCCTTTTTCACCTTTTCTCTTTCCTCTATCGTCATTTCGTCAGTTGTCTTTGGGACAAGCTTTTCAGGAATACTGACTCCATTAACGACTTCTATAGGAATGAGCTTCTTGGGAACGTGAGGTCCTTCTTCTAGAATCTGCAAATATTCATCATCAATAGCTCTAAGATGAACTATCATTCTTTGTCTCCAGAAGAAGTATTTGCCCCTTTCCAACATGGGGACTTTATTGTTTCCAGCTTTGTTGGCCATAGATAATGATCGTTTTTAGCAAGTGAAATCTGCTAAGAGGCTCTGATACCAATTGTTAGTGCAATATAAGCACAAGTGTTTGTAGAAGGGGGAGGGGGGGGATGAATACAAACACCTGAAACTTTTTGCTCTTTTAAACTTAAAAGTGCTTACTGGAAAACAGTTGTAACAAACAGAAAAACTATAAGAAATGAACACACAGATTCAAGTTAAAATAGTTATATTAAAACTTGGGGTTTTTCTGGAAATCTGTATAATCACAAATATGATTTACAGCTACAAATTCTGTGTTTAAATACACAGCTTCTCACACTCACTAGCTTCTAACTTTCTTTGAAATATTTCTCGCAAGATCTATTACAAAGCTTCTCTCTAATGTTTGTGTGCTTCGGTATTTGTTTGATCTGTTGGATAGATTCAATCTATGTGTTCTTTTTGTAATGAGAACTCCGTTGCTTATATGTTGATCAATTGATGAAATCACGTGCTTAAGACGTGCTGCTTTTCTCAACTTAGCCGCAAATATGTCACATCGTAGCCCTATGTGTCAAACTGCTGCATGCTTTGTTGCTTCTTTTTCTTCCCCTGATCTGTGTGCATTTAATGCGAGAGAGTTCTCATTGGATCAAAAACAAACTTCAAGAAATATCTTTCCAGTTGATATTTCTTGCTTCTGTAACACGTTACGTTGATTTTCGTGTAAGTACTGATGACGGGTGCATGCTGTCATAACGATTCACTGACTGCCAGCCCTGATGGACTTTGATCAGTGCTTCTGGATCCCCTGATGCTTATTGACTGGATCAGGGCTTCAACCTTCACTTGAGTTTCACTCAATGCTTCTTGATCTTGATGGTTATGACTAACGACATACACTGATGGCTTCCACTGATGCCATGTTGGTCATTCCCCCTGACGAGTTAGCCTGATGGGTTGGTCTGGTCTGCCTTCGTCATACCCTGACAGGTTTCCCTGATGAGTTCCCCCTGATGGGTTCCCCTGATGAGTTCCCCCTGATGGGTTCCCCCTGATGGAACTTAATCAACGTAACTTTGTTTAGAATTTCTAATGTGCGGAATACTTTGACTGTTTACAAGTAGCATCAGACATTCTTCTTCACTTTGTCAAGTCCTTTGAATGTTTCTGTTTTCTGACTTGTCTTGTGAAGAGATTGACCATCCACTGATTAATAAGATTATTATCAGTTGATGCAAAACTTGTGCTGATCTTAAGGTTTATAAAATACCTCAAGTATTTACAGTTGCACAATTTATTACATAATCATCATCATCATCATTTATCTCTAACAGGTTTGTTTTCTTTCCGTATTGGATTAGATTTCTTTCCAATGTAATATTCTTTCCAATTAGGAATAGGGATCTTAACAGCTTATAAATAGTTGCTCATGATGTACAACAAAGAGATAGTTGACTGATTAATAAAATTTAGAGTTATTCTGTAATTCCTTCTTGTTTGTGAGATATAAACAAAACCCTATTCGTGTGATTCGAATAGCCTTGAACGTGTGATTCGTTCAAGAACCCTAAATCGACTTCTTGTGTGTACATCAACAAGTTGATTTAGTCTATCCAAGACTGTAAGCTTAAATATCCTACATCAATGGTTTTCCAAGCTGAATTTCCAAAAGCATGCAAGATCCAAAAGATTTTCAGCAAGGAAGCCTAGTAGCACTAAAAAATTTATTGACAAATCAAGAATAAAGTGCTACAAGTGTAATGAGATGGGCCACTTCGCAAATGAGTGCCGCAAGACCACAAAAGAAGGTGAATCCAGAGTCAAGGAAGTTGAAGTGGACTACAAGAAGAAATACTTTGACCTTCTTAATGCCAACAAGAAGGGAAAAGCATATATTGCAGAGGGAAAGGACTGGGCTGACTCAGATGAAGAAGATGCTGAAGAATATGTCAACCTAGCCCTGATGGCCTCATCCACTGACAGTGGCAGCTCACAAGTAAGTCTTGAAATTTCCTCTAACATGTCTAAAACTGATTGTGTTAAAACTGTTAAGGAAATGGCTTGTGAGATAAAGGATTTCTATGACACCCTGAGGAGTGTTGTAGCTGAAACTGAGAGAGTGCAGAAAATTAATGAACATTTGACTGTAAGAAACACTCTTTTAGAATTAGAACTCTCTAGACTTGAGAGTCTTGAAAAAGAACTCTTAAGGACAAAAAATCTTCTTGACTGTGCTATCAAAAGAGAGGAATGAACCAAAAATCTTCTAAGTCAAGAAAGGGAAGTCATAAAGAAATGGAATGAGTCTAGCAAGAAACTGGAGGATCAGTTGAACAGTCAAAAATTTGATCTCAAATCTGGTTTAGGCTATGGAGAGACTCTAATGAAGCAACCTCCCATTGAGGTTGAAATTGCAGCTAGCTTTGGAAAAAGGCCATTACAACCTATTAAGTTTGTAAATGTTGTAACAAAGTTGGAAAAAGAGAATGTTTTCTCGATGAGTGAAGCTTCCACAAGTGGTGGAAGTGGCAAGAAACCTATTCTTGCCAAAGCACTCAAACCTCCAGTCAGAAAAGAACCTACTCTGCTGATTGATCTGAGAACATCAATTGCTTAGCTTCCTAAGCCAAGTAGGGACCATGACACGATTCTCTGCCAAGGAGAAGACATTTCCAAGATCACTTTAAGTAAAATTTGGAACTCGATCCGAAGGAAGCTCCCCGATTCTCCCTGGTGCAACTTGTTATGGAATTCTCTTTCTATACCTCGAATGTCTTTTTTCGGTTGGCTAGCAGTCCAAGACAAAATTCTTCCAAAAATAGTCACTCCTTGCCAATTCTGTGATGAACCAGAAGAAACTTCAGCTCACTTTTACTGCAGGTTCAGCTCCTCTATCTTCGCTCGAGTAATGGGCATGGCGGGTTGGATTGGCCCTTGGATCTCTTTCAGTCATTATCTTGCTCATTTGATGACCATCACGCAAATTGCAGGGGCAAAGCTCATCAATCATTTATGTATAATCACAGTGATATACAAAATCTGGCTTGAAAGAAACCAAAGGAGACATGGAGGTCAAGGTCACAATGACTTTCAGCTGGCTTAGGATTGTATCCATACAGTGAAGTCAAGGCTTCACAGTTGGAAAGGTTTTCCCAAAGCTCTGCGCTTACAACCCATTTTAGCTCAGTGGAAAATGTCTTAATTCTCTTTAATTGCAAAAATTTTATATTGTGATATTGACATAGCTGCCCAAAATTGAATCCTCTGCTACTCTGCTGAAGTGTTTATGTGCAGATCCTGCATATCTTTGGTTTTTTCTGCATCTAAATGATGTGTTTTCTGCTGCTGGTTAGTCGCTTTTATGCTGCTGCGTTTCCTGCAGAATCGGCAGTGATGGAAAGTTTTTGCTGAAGGTTCTGCTACTGCTTGCTCCTGAATTTCTGTCTCTGCTGTTGCTGCTCCAACAGATCTGCTACTGCTAATACTGCTTTGTTGTGTTATTTGTTGTCTGCTGTTCCTGAAGTATTGCTTCAGCTGTTGTTGAAATGCAGTGTTTAATATTTGTTCTGCTAAAGCTTCCTTGTTGCTTTGTTGTTTGTTCTCTGGAATCTGCAGTGATGAATATTTGCTCTGCTGATGTTTATGCCGCTGCTGCTCTTGCAGAAAATGCTTCTGCTCCTGCTGCTCCTGCAGAACCTGCTTATGCTGCTGATGCTCTGATGTGTTTTTTGTTGCCGCTGCTCCTGCAGAAATTGCTTATGCAGCTGTTGAATTGCAGGAAAAATTTTCTGCTGATTCCTCCTTGTTGCTTTGATGTTTGATTTTATGGGTTTGTCGCAGCAGAAATGCCCCCTGGTTTAGAGGGTTTTTTGCTTTTCCATGTTTGTTTGTTGTTTTGGCGGCAGTTTAGTTGTTTAGCTTGCTTCTTTTCCTTGTGTGGGTTTGTCTCCCTAGCTAGCGACCTGTGGTAGTAGGCCGGTGGTTTTTCGAAAGTTGCAGTGTTATCCGATTGCTGCTGCAGTAGTGGAAATTGCTTATGCTGAAGATGTTTGGTGTTTGCTGCTGCCGTAGTGGTGTGTTTGATGCTTACTGCTGCTGTAGTGGTGTTTGCTGCTTCTGCTGGAGCTTGCTGCAGTGTTGTCTGCTGCTGCTGCTGGTGGTGGTTTCTGCTGGTATTTATTGCTTCTGGTGTTTGCCGCTGCAGTGTTGTTGTTTCTGCTGGTGTTTGCTGCTGGTTGCTTCTCAGTTGGAGTTGGCTGCTTTTGCAGTGGTGTTTGCTGTTGTAGTAATGTTTTGGCTGCATTGTTAGCTTTGGTTTGCGGTTTTTCGTTTGTTGTCTTCTGGTTAGATGTCTGTTTAGTTGCTTTAGTTGCTTTTGTTGCTGCTTTCTCCTTTTTGGGTTTGTCTCCATAGCTAGCGGTTTGTGCTAGTAGGCCGGGGGGTATACCCCTCGTTATTTCTGTTTCCTTTTTCTCTTTATATCATTCCTAACTTAACAAAAAAAAGAAAAGAACCAGACTGTGCATTAGTGGATACACAGTCATCAGGGGGAAAAAGTGCATCAGGCCCGTCGTAGCCCTTCAAGGGAAAAAGGCCTGTCAGGGGAAAAAAAAGAATAAGAATGGTAAGCTAGGTGTAAATAAGGCTAGTGATTACACTTCCAATCATGAAGCCCCTAGGAAAGTGTGCTGGAATTGTGGTAACAATAATCATTTATCTTTTCAATGTAAAGAGAAACCACAAATTTTGACTGGCACAATTTTATATGTTGATGATTTACCAACTGCAAAAGCTTGCTCCTCCAAGGATAAAAGCAAGATAACTGTTGAGAAATCAAAAGCATATATTAAAGCTCCTAAAAAGGAGAAAGTTTTAAATTTGCCAAAACCAAAAGTCACTCATAAAGAAAATGTTGTTTTACCTACAACTGTGACTAAACCTAGAGGACCCAAAACCAATTGGGTACCAAAAACAAATTAAATATTTTTTGTGTGCACAATAGTGCTCCTTATCTCCACAATAATAACAGCCCCCAATAAACATTCGACACTCACCAAAATGATGTCTTCTGCAAGTGATGCAAAAAGGCTTCTGATTTGTGTTACCCGGATTCTGACCACGACCTGAATAGGAAGATCCCATCCATCCTCTTTTCGAACTAGAAAATCCACCCTTATTATTGCCTCCTCTAAAAGGTTGTAGTTGTGCTGAATACTCCTTGCGCTTCACACCTTTACCGCTGGATTCACCAAAATCAGATTGAAAACCCTTCATTTCATTATGTAATTTCTCTGCTCTAACTGCAGCTGCCATTAATCTGGAAAATGTTTCTAGATCATACGGAGTCAGTTTGTTGCGAATATCATAGGACAAGCCTTCTTCCAATTTGTGACACTTCTCTTCCTCCGTAGAAATCAGATTTGCTGCATATGCCGACAATTGCGTGAATTTCAACCCATATTCAGCAACTGACATATTCTTTTGCTTCAACTCAATAAACTCTTTCTTTTTTTCATTCTTAAAAACTGGTGGCATGTATCTATCATGGAACTGAAGTAAAAAGTCACCCCAATGCAACATTGGTGGCTGAATCAATGAGCGCGGAATTGTCTTCCACCAACTATAAGCATCACCCTGAAGTAAGAAGACCGCATAATCAAACTTCTCATCTGAAGTACATTGCATCAGATTGAATACCCTCTCCGTGCTTTCTAACCAAGCTTCGGCTATCGCAGGATCAGTAGTTCCTGAAAATGGCATAGCTCCAAGCTTTCTCAACTTTTCAAATCGACGTTCCCTTTGTACTGGCGGAGGAATAAGCACCTGTTGTTCAATATTTGGATGCAATGCATGTTCATCTCTATTTATATCATGTTGTGGATGTGGTGCATCAACAGGGCGATCAGCCGATCTCTCTGTCCTACGTGTTGCACCTCGTACCATGATTCTATATGTAAAAATGAAATGTCAAATACCTTCATACTAATCAAATACAAATTTTATGCATGAATGAATGCCCTTTCTGGACCATATCCCCGCTCTGATACCAAAATTGTAATAGACCCAACTCGAATAACAAATAAACAGCAATTACATTTCAAATACCATATTCAACAAGTCATTAAATTCAACATCAAACGATCTGAAATATTAGACACTTCTAAACAACATAAACACAACCTATTATACAAAACATATCTTATACATTACAAGCCAAAATCCTAATCAGCCCCAAAAAATACATTCTAAGAAAAACTATATGCACAAATGGACTTGAGAGAGAGAGTGTGATCACGGCTTCCCGACCTCTGTCGCGTCGAAGTATGCACAAAGCTGCAAAATAGCTCAAAAGCTATACTGCACAACCTGAAACATTTAGCGCTTTATATGAGTCGCAACTCAATGAGTAAACCCCACACATATCATACAATTTACATATATAATTCATATAACTCAAATCAATTCAGATATATCAAATATGCAATGCTATATTCTTTTCTTTTTCCGGTAGTGGCTCGATGTGTCAGAATATTGCCCCGGGAATTCCTGTATACAGATCACAAAGATCTTTCCAATAACCAACATTATGATCCCGTAGGTTTAATCAAATAAATTGTTGGCCAGCCAGTGTAATAGGATGGATCCCAGAGGTGGCTCATACGAGTTTTCACCTCGTACAGCACTTAGTCCACCTATGTTCTCATGTAACCAATATAACCAATATATTTGCAA
>CM025781.1:19206863-19223674 GCA_014636745.2 Centella asiatica
AAAATTTAGGGGAACGGTAGAGAGAAGGGAGAGAAAAATTTTAGAGAAAGAGCCATGAAAACTTAAAGGAGTTCCTCAACAAATCATTGACCACATTAAAAAAGTGAAAACTGAGTCAGGGTCAATGGTTAGGATTTTGAGGACAGACAATGGAACTGAATTCAAGAATGCAGTTGTTGATGGATTTTGTGTGGAGAAAGACATCAATCATACATTTTCTACTCCAAGGACTCCTCAACAGAATGGTGTAGTGGAAAGGAAGAACAGAACCCTAATAGAAGCTGCTAGAACAATGCTAGCAGAGGCAAGGATTCCCACCTATTTTTGGGCTGAGGCAATTTCCACTGCTTGCTTCACTCAAAATAGATCCTTAATCAACAAGGCTTACAATAAGACACCATATGAGCTAATGACAAGGAGAAAGCCAAGCATCAAATTCTTACATGTTTTTGGATGCAAATGCTTTATATTAAGGAACTTTGGTGAGAACTTAGGAAAATTTGATCCAAAGGCTGATGAAGCAATTTTCCTAGGTTACTCCCTGACATCTAAGGCCTACAGGGTTTACAACAAGAGACTTCAAGTGGTGATGGAGTTTATAAATGTAGCTTTTGATGATCAAGAGATGTCTGGACTTGAAGACCCTAGTTTTCATATAGAGCTCAGATTTGAAAATGAAGATGAGACTGATTATCAAGAGATTGAAGCTGATGAGTGTAAACAAATGGAGAACTTATCTATTCCTGATGTCAATTCAAACATTGTAGAAGCCTCTTCAATAGATAGAGTCAATTTCTTGGACAACAGATCAGGGGACACTCCATCAGGGGATCATCTATCAGGGCATGCACCATCAGGGGATAACTTGAACCTTGAATTAAGCAGTAATTCAAGGGGAGGGTTTTCAGAAGCTGGGAGCACAGACTTAGGGGGAGGAGATGACAATCAAGCAAGCTCATCAAGATACATCTCTAATCCAAAATGGGCCAGGAGTCATACAATGGACTTAATTATTGGTGACCCAAACAAGAAAGTGCAGACCAGAAAAGCAACATCTAATGAATGCCTATACACTTGTTTTCTTTCACAAGTAGAGCCAAAAAAATTTGAAGAAGCCATTCAAGATGCAGATTGGATAATGGCTATGCAAGAAGAGTTAAATCAAATTGAAAGAAATCAAGTATGGAAGCTAGTACCTAAACCCAAAGATAGAATCATAATAGGTACTCAACGACATGCTTGACAAACTACATGGTGCTGTAGTATTCTCGAAAGTTGATTTTAAGAGCGGTTACCATCAGATTCGAATGTGAGAAGGGGATGAATGGAAAACTGCATTCAAGATCAAGCACGGGCTGTATGAATGGATGGTCATGTCATTCGGGTTGTCAAATGCACCAAGTACTTTTATGAGACTCATGAACCATGTCCTACGCAGGTTTATTGGTAAATTTGTGGTGGTATATTTTGATGACATCCTAGTGTATAGCAAGAACGTAGATGAACACCTAATACATCTACACGAAGTGTTTAATGTGTTGAGTGAAAATCAGTTGTATGGCAACTTCAAGAAGAGTATATTTGCTCAAGATAAATTGATATTCCTAGGATACGTAGTATCCAAGAATGGGATAGAAGTGGACAAGGAAAAGGTAAGAGCAATACAGGAATGGCCAGAACCGAAATCAGTAAGTGATATAAGGAGCTTTCATGGTTTGGCTTCATTCTATCGAAGATTTGTGAAGAATTTTAGCACGATTGCATCACCTATGCTTGAGTGTCTAAAGAAAGGAGGAGAGTTCAAATGGACAAAAGCTGCCCAAGAAAGTTTTGATCTACTGAAGCAGAAGTTATGTGAAACACCTGTGTTGGCATTGCCAAACTTCAACAGTACTTTTGAAGTAGATTGCGATGCTAATGGGGTAGGCATAGGGGCTGTTTTAATGCAGGATGGCTTATTTCAGTGAAAAACTAAGTGGGGCAAGTCTAAATTATTCCACTTATGAAAAGGAATTTTACTCACTGATCCGAGCTTTGGAGACATGGCAACATTACCTATTGCCCAAGGAATTCGTAATACACACTGACCACGAATCCCTGAAGTACATTAGAGGGCAGGGCAAGCTGAATCGTCGACAAGCCAAGTGGGTTGAATTTCTAGAAACTTTCCGATACATGATTAAGTACAAGCAAGGTAAAGGGAATGTTGTAGCTGATGCACTGTCAAGGAGGTATACTCTAATGTCATTGCTTAATTCTCATTTATTGGGATTTGATCTTATCAAAGAACAATATGCACATGACCCGTTCTTCATTAAAATCTTAGAAGATTGTGGAAAAGGTGCAAATGGACAATTTTTTGTGCATAATGGATTCCTTTTTAAAGGAAAACGAGTATGCATACCAAATTCAACTTTACGTGAGTTATTAGTACGAGAATCACATGGAGGAGGACTTACTGGTCACTTTGGCGAGGGAAAAACACTAGTCTCTGAGGGAGCACTTTTATTGGCCAAGCATGGATCGTGACATTCACCGAGTAATTGAAAGATGTGTTACATGTGTACAAGCAAAAGCACATCAACAACCACATGACCCGTATATGCCATTGCCAGTTCCAAATCATCCTTGGGTTGATTTGAGTATGGATTTTGTGTTGGAATTGCCATGTACAACAAGAGGTAAAGATTCCATCTATGTTGTTGTTGATAGATTCTCAAAGATGGCACATTTTATTCCTTGCCATAAGACGGATGATGCCTCACATGTGGCTGATTTATTCTTTCGAGAAGTGGTACGTTTGCATGGTATGCCAAAAACAATTATGAGTGATAGAGATGTTAAGTTCCTCAGTTATTTCTAGAAGACTTTGTGACATAAACTGGGAATAAAATTGTTGTTTAGCACAGCTAGTCATCCGCAAACTGATGGGAAAACTGAAGTAGTCAACAGAACCTTAGGAACTCTGTTGCGTGCCATTGTTGGAAAATCATTGAAGGATTGGGATGAGAAGCTAGCCTTTGTTGAATTTGCATACAACCGGAGTGTGCATTCTGGATCTCGGATGTGTCCGTTTGAGGTCGTTTATGGCTTTGCACCATTAACTCCATTGGATTTATTGACAATTCCGATTGAACACAGTTAATTTGGAGGGCCGAGCTAAGGCAGAGTATGTCAAGAAATTGCACCAAGAGGTCTGGGAACGGTTGCAACGAGCCAATGAGGCTTATATATTCGAAGTAGGTGACTTGGTTTGGATCTACTTACGTAAAGAGCGTTTTCCCTTGAAACGTAGATCTAAGCTGCAAAACAAAGTTGAAGGACCATTTAGAGTACGTGAGAAGATCAATGATAATGCATATAAAATTGATCTTCCTGGTGATATTGGAGTTTCGGCCACTTTCAATGTTTCTGATTTGATTCCCTATGTTGGTGGTGATAATGAAGAAGATTTGAGGACAAATCTTTTTCCACAAGGAGGGGATGATGTGGGCATGAATACTAGTGGGTCGCATGATAATGGTGAGTTAAGGCTTGGAGGTCCAGTTACCCGATCTAAAGCTAAGAACTGTGGCATTAGTTTGTCAAAGGCAGCGGGTTTGTCACTTGAAGAGTGTAAAGCCTTGGGATTATGTTTGGAGAATTATGGAGAAGTGATAGAAACTTGGACTTGGCTTAATATGCAGTATGATCCACTGAAAGGTACTTGATGCGTTTGAAGCTTAGTCGAGACTTGGCCAAGATATTATTTGGAAATAGCACATCAGAGACTAATTTATGCATCGTAGACTACGGATGATGTCATCAGAGACTACTTGGTCTCCGATAGTTCAAGTCATCAGAGACTACTTAGTCTCCGACAATTCAAGTCATCGGAGACTACTTAGTCTTCGACAGTTCAAGTCATCGGAGACTACTTAGTCTCCGATAGCCAAATTTGCTCGTCAGAGAATAATTAGTCTCCGATAGCCAAATTTGCTCGTCAGAGACTAATTAGTCTCCGATAGCCAAATTTGCTCGTCAGAGAATAATTAGTCTCCGACAGCTTAATTATCCACTGATAGTTTCGGTTATTAATTTTCTTGTATTTTATTTATTTCCGTATTTGTTTCGTATATGTTTCCTAGTTTGATAGGTTTGTTTTCTTTCCGTATTAGATTAGATTTCTTTCTAATGTAATATTCTTTCCAATTAGGAATAGGGATCTTAACAGCTTATAAATAGCTGCTCATGTTGTACAATAAAGATATAGTTGATTGATTAATGAAATTCAGAGTTATTCTGCAATTCCTTCTTTGTGAGATATAAACAAAACCTTATTCGTGTGATTCGAATAGCCTTGAACGTGTGATTCATTCAAGAACCCTAAATCGACTTCTTGTGCGTACATCAACAGTTGATTTAGTCTATCCGAGGCTGTAGGCTTAAACACCCTACATCATTATGAGTTCCTTGTAATGCCTTTCGGTTTGACAAATGTCCCTGCAGCATTTATGGACCTAATGAACCGAGTATTTAGACCCTATCTAGATAAGTTCATTATTGTGTTCATAGATGATATTTTGGTTTATTCCAAAACAAGAAGAGAACATGAGGAGCACCTTCGATTTGCTATGGAAATCCTGAGAAAGGAAAGGTTGTATGCTAAGTTTTCTAAGTGTGAATTCTGGTTGCAAAGGGTACAATTTCTTGGTCATATTATTGATAGGAACGGAATTTCGGTAGATCCAATAAAAATCGAGGCAGTGACTAAATGGCCTCAACCTACTACTCTGACTGAGGTAAGAAGTTTTCTTGGATTAGTCGGTTATTACCGACGCTTCATAAAAGATTTCTTAAAATTGGCAGTACCACTAACCAACCTCACCAAGAAAGCAGCAAAGTTTTCATGGTCTTCAGAGTGTGAGGAGAGTTTTAAGGAATTAAAGAAAAGGTTAACAATGGCACCAATTCTGACCTTACCCGATGACCCAGGGAACTTTTCTATTTATAGTGATGCATCCTTAGTAGGACTAGGCTGTGTGTGGATGCAACAAGGAAAAGTTATTGCTTATGCTTCTAGGCAACTCAAAGAGTATGAAAAACGATACCCAACACACGACTTAGAACTAGTAGCAACCGTTTTTGCACTTAAGATTTGGAGACACTATTTATATGGAGAAAGATGTGAGATATACATGGATCATAAAAGTTTGAAGTATACTTTCACACAAAAGGAGCTGAACATGAGACAACGTAGATGGTTGGAATTAATTAAAGATTATGATTATACAATAAATTACCACCCTGGAAAAGCTAACGTTGTGGCAGATGCCCTAAGTAGACGTGAACGTTTGAATATCATAACCATGCAATCTGAGTTATGCAAGGAGTTGGAACGTGTTAGGTCTTGAAGGGAAAAATACTGGGGGGGGTGGGGGTGGGAGGGAAGGGTTTGAATAGTGTTTTTCTAAAAGAAATGTTCTTGCAATATTGCTAACGTCTTAGTGATGCCAAAATGTCCAGCCAACCATCCTCCATGAGCTTCCCTAACCAATAATTCTCGAATTGAACAAGATGGAATGCACAAGCAGTTACCTTTGAACAAGAATCCATCTTGAAGCACGTACTCTCCTTTAGCTCCCCGTGCACACGACTTAATTATCGGTTGGAAATCAAAGTCCAACTTGTAGTATTCCTTGATTAATTCAAACCCGAGCAATTTCGAACTCAGTACCCCCAACAATGTATATCTTCTTGATAATGCGTAAGCCACAACATTATCTTTGCCATGTTTATGCTTTGAAGAGAAATTAAAAGATTGCAAAAACTCAACCCACTTAGCATGACGAGGATTCAGTTTCTGCTGTCCGTGAATGTATTTTAAAGCCTCATGATCCGAATGCAATATGAAATGATTCGGCCACAAATAATGACTCCAATGGTCAAGAGCTCTTACTATGGCGTAGAACTCTTTGTCATACGTCGAGTAATTTTGTCTTGCACCATTGAGCTTTTCACTAAAATAGGCAATGGGCCTTTTCTTCTGCACTAGGACAGCTCCTATGCCAACTCCACTTGCATCACACTCTACTTCAAAAGGACTTGAAAAATCTGGTAGTGCTAAGATCGGTGTATCGCGTAATAGCTCTTTCACCCTTTCAAACGCCTTTTGAGCAGTCTCTATCCACTCGAATTTTCCCTTCTTAATGCATTCAGTAATAGGTGCAACCACATTACTGAAATTTTTAACAAATCTTCTATAAAACGACGTAAGACCATGGAAAGATCTTACCTCTGTTATTGTAGTTGGTACTGGCCAAGATTTTATAGCTTCCACTTTTGATGGGTCAACTGAAACTCCATCTCCCGAAACTATGTAACCTAGGAAGATTACGCTTGGCACTAAGAAGTAACACTTCTCCAACTTGGCGTAAAGTTTTTGTTTTCTCAACATTTCAAATACTGATTTTAAATGCAACAAGTGTTCTTCCTTGTTCTTGTTGTAGATCAGTATGTCATCCAAGTACACCACAACAAATTTTCCCAAGAAGGGTTTTAGTACCTCATTCATCAGCCTCATGAAGGTACTTGGTGCATTGCTAAGTCCAAAAGGCATGACCAACCATTCATATAAACCTACTTTGGTCTTGAATGTCGTCTTCCATTCATCACCTTCCCTCATTCTGATTTGGTGATAACCACTCCGTAGATGATGTGGGCATAGATGATAAGGAATCAAATAGGGAGCAAGAGCTCAGATTACGAGGTCCAACTACTAGATCAAGGACTAAAAAGTTTGCTGGGAATTTGTCAAATGCAACATGTTTAAAGGTTGAAGAATTAAAGGCGTTGGGGTTATGTTTGGTAAATTTTGATGAAGGTATTGAAACGTGGGAATGGATTGAGAAGCATTGTGAATTTCCAAGGAATTCTTGCGTTAATGCCTTTGTTTTATTGATATCGAGTTTGCCGAGTAGCCACGCGCCAGAGACTAGAAATAACGCGCCAGAGACTAGAAATAATGCGCCAGAGACTAATAATCACGTCGGGGACTAAGCGATACACGCATTAGAGACTAATATCCGCATCAGGGATTAACAAGCCGAAACATGCGTCGGGGACTAATATCCACATCAGAGATTAATAAGTCTCGGGAGTATCGTGACGTCATCAGTGACTGACTTACGCTTGACGGGAATTATGAATGACGTCATCAGAGATTATAATCTCCGATAGATGATTTTTCCGGTTTTCTAGTTTCAAATAATTATTTATATTTGTTATTTGTTTCCTAGATTAAATTGAATTATTTACTTTCTTTGTTAGAATAGATATCTTTCAGTATTGAAATTCTTTCCATTGTAAATTCTTTCCAATTAGAATTTAGGGATCTTAACAGCTTATAAATAGCTGCTTCTATTGTACTTGAGAGATAGCAAAGTTAATATTTGATTAATAAAAATTCAGAGGTATTCTGTAATTTTTCTCATTGTTTGTGTGATATAAACAAGATCCTGTTCGTGTGATTCGAATAGCCTTGAACGTGTGATTCGTTCAGGAACCCTAAATTAGCTTATTGTGCGTATATCAATAGGTTGATTTAGTTATCCGAGGCTGTAGGCTTAAACACCCTACATCATATTGGTATCAGAGCTTTGGCGTTGGGAGTAAGAAATCAAGGACGTGTGATTCATTCTTATTTTCTAGTTCTTACGTTATAATTATTCTGATGTCTGATTCAAGTGGACACGATAATATTGTGGAGACGGGATTACCTCGTGGTGCAACTCTACAAGATGCAAAGATCCAACGTTTGCAAAATCAATATGCAACAATGACCACTCAACTGGGTCGGTTAGAGGGAATGATGGCCAGATTGTTGGAACATAACAATGGTCATGATCGAGAAGCTGAAGGTCCAGAACAAGAGTTGGAAATTAATGTTCGTAACAATCCACCTAATGATCGTGAAGAACGTTCCAATGTTAAACTGAAAGTTCCTCCTTTCATTGGGAGTAGTGATCCTGAAGAATTCCTGGAATGGGTTCAGAAAGTTGAAAAGATCTTTGAATTTCAAAACCATTCAGAGGAAAGAAAGTGCAAACTAGCAGCTTTGGAATTCTCGAAGTATGCTAGTCTTTGGTGGGATAACCTAGTAGCACAGAGAAGGCGAGATGGTGACGAACCCATCCGTAGTTGGCGTGTGATGAAGAACCTCATGAGAAAAAGGTTCGTTCCTGATTATTACAAGCAGGAACTATATTTACATCTACAGACACTTCGACAAGGGGCCATGAGTGTTGAAGATTATGTGAAGGAGTTTGAATCTTTTAAATTGAGATGTGAATTGGTTGAGCCAGAGGAGCAAACTATTGCTCGTTTCCTGAGAGGATTGCGTAGAGAAATAGCAGATACAGTTGAGCTTAGCTCGTATGTTTTTTTCGAATATGTTGTCAAGCTTGCTGTTAAGGTGGAAAGATAGCGCAAAATAAACGCAAGTAGATCTTATCCAAAACCAATCAAAACCACAAATTCGCGGAGATCAGAAGATAGGAAATCTGAACCAGATGGCTCCAAGAATAAGGGCAAAGAAAAGATGATAGAAAGTTTGCCTAAACTGGAAAGACCAAAGAAGGACTTGAGTAATATCACATGTTACAAGTGTAAGGGGTTAGGCCATTATGCTATGGATTGCCCTAACAAGAAAACATTCACAATGCAAGAAGTACGAGAAGCGTTTGCGATGGAAACTGCCTATGAAAGGGACTCCGAATCCTAAGAGAAGAATGATGATGATTGTGAAGATCATGAAGTGGAGTGTGATAGTGGAGAGCTACTAGTATTAAGGCGTCTGCTTAATACCAAAATAGTAGATGAGACTGATCAACCTGAAACCATATTCCAAACAAGGTGCACGGTAATGAAAAAGGTGTGCAACTTGCTCATTGATGGAGGAAGTAGTACAAACGTGGTTTCTAGTGAAGTGGTGGAGAAACTACAACTCAAGACAATGAAGCATCCAAATCCATACAAGCTCCAATGGATTAATCAAGATAATGTGGTGAATGTCGACAAACAAGTATTAATTCCATTTTCAATCGGCAATATCTATAAGGATGAAGTATTGTTTAATGTTATACCACATATGGATGCATGTCATATGCTGTTGGGAAGGCCTTGGCAGTTTGACCGTCATGCCATGCATGATGGAAAGCATAACACTTATGCTTTCCACAAGGAGGGCCGAAAGATTGTATTAAAGCCTATGACGCCAAAACAAATTCTGGATGGCCGTAGGGCTAGAGCCAAGGAAAACAAAGTTTCAAAAGAAGCAAAGAATTCCTTATTAACGAGTGAAGAAACCCTACGAGATGGTGGAACTATTTTGATGTTATTGGTGCAAGAAGTGATGAAGCTGGGTTCCGTAACTGTCAATCCTCGAAGAAACTACTAGAAGAATTCCAATCATTGTTTCCGGATGAATTGCCTAAAGGATTACCGCCGATCCGAGGAATAGAACATCAAATTGATTTAATACCGGGAGCATCTTTACCAAACAGAGCAGCTTACAGATGTAACCCAGAGGAAGCAAAGGAATTGAAGAGACAAGTTGATGAACTGATTGAAAGAGGATATGTTCGCGAATCTATGAGTCCGTGTTCAGTTCCAGCATTGCTAGTACCGAAAAAGGATGGCTCAATGAGAATGTGTGTGGACAGTCGCGCCATCAACAAGATAACGGTTAAATATCGCTATCCCATTCCTAGACTCGATGATATGTTGGATGAGCTGCATGGTGCTATAGTATTCTTGAAAGTTGATTTGAAGAGCGGTTACCATCAGATCCGAATGCGAGAAGGAGACGAATGGAAGACTGCATTCAAAATCAAGCATGGATTATATGAATGGATGGTCATGCCCTTCGGGTTGTCGAATGTACCAAGCACTTTCATGAGACTCATGAATCACGTTCTACGTAGGTTCATTGGTAAGTTTGTAGTGGTATATTTTGATGACATCCTAGTCTATAGCAGCAATATGGATGATCACTTACAACATTTACGTGAAGTATTCGTTGTTCTTAGCGAAAATCAGTTGTATGCAAATCTAAAGAAAAGTGTATTTGCTCAAGATAAATTGATATTCCTAGGATACGTGGTATCTAAGAATGGAATAGAAGTGGATAAAGAAAAAGTAAGAGCAATACAGGAATGGCCAGAACCAGAATCAGTAAGTGATATAAGAAGCTTTCATGGTTTGGCTTCCTTCTATCGAAGATTTGTGAAGAACTTTAGCACGATTGCATTACCAATGCTTGAGTGTCTAAAGAAAGGGGGAGAGTTCAGGTGGACAAAAGCTGCCAAAGAAAGTTTCGAACTGTTAAAGCAGAAATTGTGTGAGGCGTCGGTATTAGCATTACCAAACTTGAACAGCACTTTTGAAGTAGATTGCGATGCTAGTGGTGTAGGCATAGGTGCTGTCTTGATGCAAGAAGGCAGACCAGTAGCATATTTCAGTGAGAAACTAAGTGGGGCGAGTCTGAACTATTCCACTTATGAGAAAGAATTCTATTCACTGATTTGAGCCTTGGAAACATGGCAACACTATCTCTTGCCCAAAGAGTTCGTAATTCATACTGATCATGAATCTCTAAAGTACATTCGAGGGCAAGGTAAGCTGAATCGAAGACAAGCCAAGTGGGTAGAATTTCTTGAAACTTTTCCTTATGTGATTAAATACAAACAAGGAAAGGGAAACGTGGTAGTTGATGCACTATCAAGAAGGTATACTCTGTTATCATTGCTCAACTCTCGTTTGCTGGGATTTGATCTTATCAAGGAACAATATGCACACGATCCTTTCTTCGCCAAAGTTTTAGAGGATTGCGACAAGGGTGCAAATGGACAATTTTTCATGCATGATGGATTCCTTCTCAAGGGAAAGCGAGTGTGTATACCAAGGTCATCTTTGCGTGAATTGTTGATTAGGGAAGCACACGGTGGAGGCCTTGCTGGTCAGTTCGGAGAAGGAAAAACATTAGAAGCCTTAAAAGAACACTTTTATTGGCCAAGTATGGATCGAGATGTTCATCGAATAATTGAAAGATGTGTTACATGTGTGCAAGCTAAAGCTCATCAGCAACCACATGGACCGTATATGCCACTGCCAGTTCCAAATCATCCATGGATTGACTTGAGCATGGATTTTGTGTTGGGGTTGCCGCGAACAGCAAGAGGTAAGGATTCCATTTATGTTGTTGTTGACAGATTTTCAAAGATGGCACATGTTATTCCCTGCCACAAAACGGATGATGCTACACATGTGGCTGATTTGTTCTTCCGTGAAGTAGTGCGTTTGCATGGAATGCCAAAAACAATTGTAAGTGATAGAGATGTTAAATTCCTAAGCTATTTTTGGAAAACGTTATGGCATAAGTTGGGAACAAAACTGTTGTTTAGCACAGCCAGTCATCTGCAGACGGATGGACAAACCGAAGTGGTCAACCGAACTTTGGGAACTTTATTGCGTGCATTTGTGGGAAAATCTTTGAAAGATTGGGATGAGAAGCTCGCATATGTCGAATTTGCTTATAACCGGAGCGTGCATTCTGGTTCTCGTTTATGTCCATTTGAAGTCGTTTATGGCTTTGCACCTTTGACTCCGTTGGATATGTTACCCATTCCAATTGAACATGCAATTAATTTGGACGGACAAGCTAAAGCAGAATTTGTCAAAAGACTGCATGGGGAAGTTCAAGAACGATTACAACGAGCCAATGAGGCTTACATTCGACGAACAAAGAAAGGAAAGAAAGGTCATGTTTTCAAAGTTGGAGATTTAGTCTGGATTTACTTACGCAAGGAACGATTTCCTTTGAAGCGCAGGTCTAAGCTGCAAAAGAGAGTTGAGGGACCATTCCGAGTTCTTGACAAAATCAGTGACAACGCCTATAAAATTGATCTTCCTGGCGACATTGGAGTTTCAGCCACTTTTAATGTTTCTGATTTGATTCCTTATAATGGTGATGATCATGAAGACGATTTGAGGACAAATCTTTTCCCACAAGGAGGGAATGATGTGGGCATAGATGATAAGGAATCAAATGGGGAGCAAGAGCTCAGATTACGAGGTCTAACTACTAGATCAAGGACTAAAAAGTTTGCTGGGAATTTTGTCAAATGCAACGTGTTTAAAGGATGAAGAATTAAAGGCGTTGGGGTTATGTTTGGTAAATTTTGATGAAGGTATTGAAATGTGGGAATGGATTGAGAAGCATTGTGAATTTCCAAGGAATTCTTGCGTTAATGCCTTTGTTTTATTGATATCGAGTTTGCCGAGTAGCCACGCGCCAGAGACTAGAAATAACGCGCTAGAGACTAGATATAATGCGCCAGAGACTAATAATCACGTCGGGGACTAAGCGATACACGCATCAGAGACTAATATCCGCATCAGGGATTAACAAGCCGAAACATGCGTCGGGGACTAATATCCGCATCAGAGATTAATAAGTCTCGGGAGTATCGTGACGTCATCAGTGACTGACTTACGCTTGACGGGAATTATGAATGACGTCATCAGAGATTATAATCTCCGATAGATGATTTTTCCGGTTTTCTAGTTTCAAATAATTATTTATATTTGTTATTTGTTTCCTAGATTAAATTGAATTATTTACTTTCTTTGTTAGAATAGATATCTTTCAGTATTGAAATTCTTTCCATTGTAAATTCTTTCCAATTAGAATTTAAGGATCTTAACAGCTTATAAATAGCTGCTTCTATTGTACTTGAGAGATAGCAAAGTTAATATTTGATTAATAAAAATTCAGAGGTATTCTATAATTTTTCTCATTGTTTGTGTGATATAAACATGATCCTGTTCGTGTGATTCGAATAGCCTTGAACGTGTGATTCGTTCAGGAACCCTAAATTAGCTTATTGTGCGTATATCAATAGGTTGATTTAGTTATCCGAGGCTGTAGGCTAAACACCCTACATCAGTAGATCAATCTTGGAAAACATCACTGAACCATGCAATTCATCCAGCAAGTCATCCAATCTTAGAATTGGAAATCTGTACTTGATAGTAATGTTGTTAACTGCCCTACTATCAATGCACATTCTTTATGTTCCATCCTTCTTCGGTACTACCAAAGTGGGTACAACACAAGGACTTATGCTTTCTCGTACATAACCTCGTTCCATTAGCTCCTCAATCTGTCTTTGAATCTCTTGAGCCTCCTGAGGGTTACATCTGTAGGTTGCCTTGTTCGGTAGTGATGCTCCTGGAATTAAGTCAATCTGATGCTCAATTCCCCTTATAGGCGGCAATCCTGGTGGTAAGTCTTCAGGAAACACATCCTGGAATTCTTCCAACAATTTCTCCACGTCTTTATTTGGTTCTTCTGGCTTCTGCTCAAATTGAAAACCGGTCGCAATCAACAAGTAGCCCTGACCCTCTTGTTCTAGTTAAGCCTGGAATTGTTTTTCCGTTGCACTTCTGTAGGTGTCTTTGGTTGTGACCAATTTATGATGGCTTCAACTTTAATGGGATCAACCAAAATTCCAGATTCATTGATCACATGTCCTAAAAATTTCACCTCTTTTAACCAAAATTCACACTTTGAAAATTTGGTATAAAGTTTCTCTTGTCTCAATGTCTCCAGTGTTATCCTTAAATGTTCATTATGTTCTTTTCTCGTCTTAGAATATATGAGAATGTCATCTATGAACACAATGATGAACTTATCAAAATATGGTTTGAAAACTCGGTTCATCAAATCCATAAAAACTGTTGGGGCATTGGTGAGTCCAAAAGGCATTACCACAAATTCATAATGACCATAACGAATTCTAAAAGCTGACTTAGGGACATCTTCAATCTTAATCTTTAATTGATGATATCCTGATCTTAAGTCAATTTTTGAAAAGTACTTTGCTCCCTTGAGTTGGTCGAACAAGTCATCAATCTTAGGTAAAAGATATCGGTTCTTCACCGTCACCTTATTTAATTCTCCGTAATCAATACATAACCTCAATGATCCATCTTTCTTCTTTACAAATAAAACGGGTGCTCCCCAAGGTGAAACACTTGGCCTAATAAATCCTTGATCCAACAACTCTTGTAGTTGTGTCATAAGCTCTTTTAATTCTGAAAGGGCCATCCTATAAGGAGCTTTGGAAATTGGAGTAGTTCCTGGTACTAGCTCAATTCCAAATTCAATTTGTCTATCTGGGGGTATACCTGGTAATTTCTTAGGAAATACATCTTCAAATTCCTTTACTACAGTAATATCTGAAATCTTTAATCCTTCTACCCTCTTGTCATAAACATGAGCTAAAAATGCTTCACATCACTTGCATAACATTTTATTAGCTTGAATTACTGTAAGAAGATGAGAGGGTTCAGTAGACTTACATCCATGGAATAACACTTTACTATTTGAGGGTGTTCTTAAAGAAACCTTCTTTTTCCTGCAATCTATACTAGCTTGGTACTTATGTAGCCAATCTATGCCTAATATCAGATCAAACTCTCCCAATGGAAAAGGTATTAAATTTGCCGGGAAGTCATGCTTTCCTATTCTTATACTACAATCAGGTAGTATACTCTTGGCAATGTACACCTCTTGATTAGCTATTATGACTTCTAGAGGTGCTTCTAAACATTCAGAAGCAAAATTCATATCCTTGAGAAGACGTTTAGATATGAAGGATCTAGTAGCACCAGAATCAAATAAAGCATGTACTCCAATTGAATTAACCAAAATCGTACCTGAAATCACGTTGTCAGACAGTAGAGCATCCTGTGCAGTCATATTGTAAGTTCTAACTTAGGGTCGATTGACTGTCATGCTAGGTCCTACTAATGGGAGTTTACCCTGACTCTTTTTCTGAGGACAAGAAGTGAAGATGTGGCCTTCCTGACCATAACTAAAGCATCTCCTTGCAGTTCCAACTACACGACTAGCACTTTGTGGTTGATATTGTTGCCGAGGAAACCTTGGTTGGGAAACGATCGGTGCCTGATTTGGACAATTAGTGGCAATATGCCCAGATCAATGACATTTAAAACACAAATCAGTTCCTGCTAAACACTGAGAAGTTTCATGGTTCCTTCCACATTTGCCACAAATAACAATCCTCCTTTTGTTCTCACTTAAATCCATACTGAAATTCCTTTTTCTATTATTATCATTATACCTATTTCCTTCCTCTTGTTTCACCACAACCGAACTGGTTTGTGATTTTCCTTGTCCTCCAATCCTTTGATTAATATTGTTATTAAAATAACTTCCTTTCCTCTGTCCTTCTTTGCGTTTCTCACAGTTAAATTCCCGGAGTAGCTTGCCACTTTTCTCTGCTACCTTTGATCTTTGAACAACTTCAGCATAGTTGTTTAGACACAAAATAGCAATCTTATCCTGCAACCATGAATTCAAACCATGCTCAAATCTTCTTGTTTTTCTTCTCTCAGTATCTACCAAATGCGGGGCATATCTTTGTAATTCATTAAACTTCTTTTCGTATTCTTCCACAGTCATGCTCCCTTGTCTCAATTCTAGGAATTGTTTTTCTAGCTCATCCGCAACACTGGTTGGAAAATACTGGTTATAGAAAAATTCTTGAAACTGGGACCAGTGACAACTTGATCCACTTTAGGGACTGTTTGTGCATTCCTACTTGCCAATCTCCTAGTCATCTCTAAACGTTTGGTATTTTCCCACCAATAACTAGCTTCCTCTTTCAATAGATACGTGGCATATTCTGTCTTAAGGTCATCAGTTACTTCAGCAATACGAAAAGCTTTTTCTATCTCCTTAATCGAAATCTGAGCGACAGTGGGACCTCCATCACCATTAAAAGTGTTAGAGTGTATGCCCTAGTGGCCAATTATGTAATGATTGTGACACCATGTTTATGTTATGTTTTTTGGTTAAATGATAATTACTTTTATTATGTTTTATTTACTGCGTTATATAAATAATTAACATAATAAATGTCCTTAGAAAAATGATACTAATTATATGGATTCAAGTATGTGACTTGAATATGAGATCATATAAGTATGTAATGTATCATTATTCTTAAATGTCCCTAGTCGAGTATCATTGTCATCAGGACAACAATAATACATTGAGACTAGTATGTGATTAACTGATGGCCATATCTCATTGGTCATAAATATATACGAGATATATTAAGTTGATTCATAGGTACATGTTAGAGAACATAGTACTGGACAGACCCACCATGAGAATTCTACATGGAGCGTTATGCTATGTGTCATAAGTAATTCTCATAGTGACAATGATGTAATGGTCCTTCGACCTGAAGTCATGACATTTCTACATAAGGAGTTATGCGTTTTGACATTATCAAAAGTCACCTTTAACCGGGTGGACGATAAAGGTGATTGTTTGATGCATAATGAGTTATGTGAGAAATGGGAATGATGTAGATGGAATTTAACCCTCCTATAAATTAGGGGTGATATCTATAGGCCTCTTGATTGAGTGAAACTATGAAATGCATGGCCATGCTCAAATAGAGATTTGTTTCATATAGTTTACTCATTGATCAAGAAAACTGAGATTAAATTATGAAGAGGATGACACATCCATGCCTTGAATTTAATCTTAGATATCATGGTTAAAAGGATTAAATTACATTGAAACATTGGTCACAAAAGGTAACGTCGAATCTATGACTTTATTATTACTTGGGTAACAGTGATGTATTACTAGATGCCGCTCACTGTTTATAATTTTATAATATGATTTAAAATTATTGCCAACGTAATAATAACCTACAGGGTCACACACA
>CM025781.1:19238997-19260239 GCA_014636745.2 Centella asiatica
TTTTTCACTTGAAGACAAAGCCTACTACAGCCCAAAAATAGTGCAGAATTCCAGCCTAATACAGCCAAAAAGTAGTGCAGATTTCTACTTTTCTACTAAGGGTCTCAACTAATATGTATTTGCGAAATGGCACAAAAGCTTCGTAATACCCGCTAATTAACCCCTTGAACGAAATCTGCATTTTTGACATCCTAACACTCCTTCTAAAAGCGCTCTAATTAAGCTTGCTTTCTAAATGATGTATTCTTAATCTATATGGACTGATATATTATTATTTATGCAATATAAAACAATGCAAATGTCAAATATCAAGTGGAATGCATGTTCACGAATATGCGATTTGGGACACGGATGTGACATAAAAAGCAGTCAAATCTGGTTTCTAGACAGTGCTGCTCAAGACACATGACAGGAAACAAAGCCCTGCTCACAAAATTTCAAGAGAAGGATGGTCCAGAGATTTCATTTGGTGATAACATCAAAGGGACTCTTGGCTATGCCAAAGCAGTAAATGAAAATGTCTCATTTGAAAATGTAGCACTAGTTGATGGGCTGAAGCACAATTTGTTAAGCATAAGTCAACTATGTGACAAAGGCTACATCATTTCCTTTAAAGGGGATCAGTGCTTGATCTCAAATGAGGATGATGGGAAGCTGGTTTTGTCAGGAATAAGAAAAGGAGATCTCTATGTTGCTGATTTCAATTCAGTAAGTGGAGAAACATGTTTCTACAGCAAGACAACTCCTGATGAAAACAGGCTATGGCACAAGAAGCTCTCTCACCTGAATTACAAATCTATCAATGATTTAGTGAAGAGAGAGTTGGTAACTGGGCTACCCCAAATGGAGTTCATTTAAGAAGGGTTATTGATCCGTTGGAGACATTTGGTGATAAGTAGTCGGATACAATTGTAAATCTCGCTTGGAAGGAAATATCCTTAGATTTATTTTCTATCAACATTTTGGCGAAAGGTTCGTAAGGAGGGGCTTGTCAACCTGTGGTTACCTTACTTATTAATACTGAGTTAAATAACTTCGGGACTTAGTCGAGAAATAGCACGCCAGGGTACGCGTCAGGGACTAAGGGTATGCGTCAGGGACTAATGACGCATCGGGGACTAAAGTATCGGGGACTAGTGACGTCATCAGCGGGTGTGTTTAAACTTATCGGGGACTAGAGATGAGGTCATCAGGGACTATAGTCTCCGATAGTTATATTTCATGGCTTTCTAGTTTCAGTTACTAATTTCATATATTTTATTTGTTTCCTAGATTAAATTGGATTGATTACTTTCCTTGTTAGATTAGATATCTTTCAGTAACAAAATTCTTTCCATCATAAATTCTTTCCAACTAGAATTAGGGATCTTAACAGCTTATAATAGCTGCTTCTATTGTACAGAAGGGGGACTTGAATTTTGATTAATACGATTGTGTGAGTTTTACTTACATCTATCTTGAAAGTTGGTGGTTAATTTCTTTATACTTTCACAACTGATTTGTATTAGCTTGCGGGTGATTAATTCTTTAAGCAAACTAATCAGATCGAACCTTTAGTGTTGTTCCTGGTGATTAAATTCTTTACGGAATCATACTAAAGTTATATTTTCCTAACTTGTGTTTGGTCTTGCCGGGTCAAATACATCACTACCATTCTTCGAAAATTCCAAAAGTGTCAGTTTACACTTTCTTTCTTCTGTGTGGTTCTGGAATTCAAAGATCTTTTCGACCTTTTGAACCCATTCCAAGAATTCTTCAGGATCACTGCTTCCAGTAAAAGAAGGAACTTTTAGTTTTATATTGGAATGTCCTTCACGAATATTAGGTGGGTCGTTACGAACATTATTGTGCAGCTCTTGTTCTGGATCTTCAGTTTCTCGGGTATGACCTTCGTTATGTCCCAACAATCTGGCCAACATCTCTTCCACTCAATCCAATTGTGTAGTCATTGTCGCATATTGATTTTGCAAACGTTGGATCTTTGCATCTTGTAAAGTTGCTCCACGAGGTAATCCCGTTTCTCCCATATTATCGTGCCAACTTGAATCAAACATGTTTCATTTGACTGGATAATCAAATAGACTTCTAATAGAGTTTCTAGATTGCAATCCGAATACAACACTCCAGAATATACTTTATGTAAGAAACCAGAAAACAAGAATGAATCACACGTTCTTGATTTCTCACTCCCAACGCCAACTAGCTCTGATACCAATATGATGAAGGGTGTTTAAGCCTACAGCCTCGGATAGACTAAATCAACTTGTTGATATACGCAAAAGAAGTGGATTTAGGGTCCTTGAACGAATCACATGCTCAAGGCTATTCGAATCACACGAATAGGGTTTTGTTTATATCACACAAACAAGAAGAAATTGCAGAATAACTCTGAATTTTATTAATCAATCAACCATATATCTTTTGTACAATATTAGTAGCTATTTATAAGTTGTTAAGAACCCTAATCCTACTTGGAAAGAATAATACATTGGAAAGAAATCTAATTCAATAAGGAAAAATAACAAACCTATTAAAACTAGGAAACAAATACCAAAACAAATACGGAAAGTAATTAACTACGAGAAATTATTAGTCGTAGCTGTCAGTGGATAAAATAGCTATCGGAGACTAATTAACCCCTGACGAACAAATAAGCCTATCGGAGACTAATTAACCCTTGACAAGCAAATAAGCCTATCGGAGACTATTTATCCCCTGACGCGCTTGATATCATCCCCTGATATCGGCTCTCGACCATTCCCTGACGCTTCCTCGGCAGGCCCTAACGCTTCCTCGCCAGGCCCTGACGCCATTTCTCAGTCAAGTTCAACTAAGCTTTAGACGAACTTGATTCTTGTTTTGAAAGCAAAATAAGAACAGAATCACAAGTACCACTTAGCGAATTATAATACGTATTAGACCAAGCCCAAGTCTCGATTCCTTCATCATAATTCTCCAAACATAGTCCCAAAGCTTTTAACTCTTCCAACTTCAAACATGCCGCATTTGACAAGCTCACGTCAAACCTCTTAGTCTTGGATCTAGTAATTGGACCTCGAAGCCTTATCTCACCATCAACATTTGATTTGTGCACAACTTCTACTCCCGACTCAGGTTCGTTGCAATTTATGCCCACATCACGAGGAATATGCAGAGGGTGCCAAGCTATCTCCCATATAGGATTTTAGGGGCTCGTAAGTCTGATGGATTCCCATATGTGGCTGACTTTGACTATGTTGATGTCGCGTCCACTCCAAAAAAATGTTGTCTAGCAGTTTCGGCGAATAGGAATTGCAGAAATCTTAAGTT
The DNA here is from genome assembly GCA_014636745.2 of Centella asiatica. Taxonomy (NCBI): domain Eukaryota; kingdom Viridiplantae; phylum Streptophyta; class Magnoliopsida; order Apiales; family Apiaceae; genus Centella; species Centella asiatica. Next base: position 19,242,307 of record CM025781.1, read on the forward strand.
TAAGATTGAGGACAAACACATGGTAATTCACTGGAAGGCACCATTGGTCACCAGAGATGATGGAGCTTACATAAGAATTGAAATCTAGCTATAATTCCTGGACAAAGAGACTAGTTTGCCTGTAACATAAAGGGGCCAAATCACACCATAGGTCTTCCCATAAAAGGAAAGTGTTGTCATTTCCGAGGACATATATTAGGTATTTGAGGGCCACGGGGCATAAGTTTAGAATTTTTCGCCAACTTCAAGAGCGGTTTGAAGGAGTTTTTGAGGTCCAGAACTTGCATTTCCCCAGAAGTGTACTTCGAGCCCACTCTACCCAGAGATTCATGGATCGTGGATTAATTAGGGAAAGAAGAAGATGAATCTGTTATGCTTTGTTCCATTCCTCCACCTTTTTAATATCAAGCCCTCCCTCTTCGAAAGGGAGGGAAATAGTAGACCAGGCTATCTGAGAAGAGCTTGATCCCCTCCAGAGAAAGGACATAAGAAGTTTGTCGATTTTCCTCGCAACATACTTGGGAATGAGGAACATTCTGCTCCAGTAGGATTGGATAGCAAAAAGAACCGAGCAAATAAGTTGTCTTCTACCTACAAAGGATAGAAACTTTTTAGTCCAAGAGTTTATTTTCTTAGTAATCAGCTGGATAAGGTGATGTGATAGGATAATCAGCTTATAGTTAGTTTTAGTTGATTTATAGTTTTATAGATTATTAGGTGAGATCAGTGTGATAAAGTGTGCTAAAGGGACTAGCTTAGCCGAGATTTGGCTGAAAACAGATATCAGGGGATGCCGAGGCAAGCATCAGGGAACAACATCGGAGACTACGGCATCAGGGAATAGAATTCAACATCAGAGACTACGGGCGTCAGGGAATCCTTAGTCTTCGACAGTACAAGTTTACCCGTTAGGGGATATCTAGCCTCCGATAGTATAATTTGCTTGTCAGGAGATGTTAGTCTCCGACAGTATAATTTGCTTGTCAAGGGATGTTAATCTCCGACAGTTTAATTTTCCCGTCAGGGGATAAATAGTCTCTGATAGATAAATTATCCACTGACAGCTACAATTATGGTTTTTGTGTATTTAATTACTTTCCGTAGTTAATTTGTATTTGTTTCCTAGTTTAATAAGTTTGTATTCCTTTCCTTATTGGATTAGAGTTCTTTCCAATGCATTATTCTTTCCAATTAGGATTAGATTTGTAATCGCAACTTATAAATAGTTGCTTATAATGTTGTAAAAATATTGATAGTTGATTGATTAATAAAAGTTCATAATTATTCTGCAATTTCCTCTTGTTTGTGTGATATAAACAATACCCTATTCGTGTGATTCGAGTAGCCTTGAACGTGTGATTCATTTAAGAACCATAAATCGACTTCTTGTGCGTACATCAACAAGTTGATTTAGTCTATCCAAGGTTGAAGGCGTAAACACCCTACATCATATTGGTATCAGAGCTATTTGGCGTTGGGAGTGAGAAATCAAGAATGTGTGATTCATTCTTGTTTTCTGGATTTCTACGTGGAAAGTAATCTAATATTTTGTGCTCAAACTGTGATCAATAATTATCAGAAATTTAATTGATCGTCTATCAAATTGAAGATGTTTGATTCAAGTGGACACGATAATATTGGAGATACGGGTTTACCGCGTGGAGCAACTTTACAAGATGCAAAGATCCATCAATTGCAAAATCATCTGGATCAATTGGAAGAGATGATGACCAAATTGTTGAACAATGATAACAATCACACCCGAAGAGCTGATGGTCCAGAACAAGAATAGGAAACCAATGCTCGTAATAAACAACTTAATGTTCGTGAAGGGCATTCAAACATAAAGCTGAAAGTTCCTTCTTTCACTGGGAGTAGTGATCCTGAAGAGTTCTTGGAGTGGGTTTAAAAGGTTGAAAAGATCTTTGAATTCCAAAACCCCACAGAAGAAAGAAAGTGCAAATTGGCGGCCTTGGAGTTCTCAAAGTATGCTATTCTTTGGTGGGATAATCTGGTTGCGCAAAGAAGGCGAGATAAACAAGAACCCATTACTAGCTGGCGCATGATGAAGAATCTAATGAGGAAGAGGTTTGTTCCTGATTATTACAAACAAGAGTTATACATGCATCTGCAAACACTTCGACAAGGAGGCATGTGTGTTGAAGACTATATGAAGGAGTTTGAATCCTTGAAGTTGCGATGTGAACTGGTTGAGCCAAAGGAGCAAACTATTGCTCGCTTCTTGGGAGGATTGCTAAGAGAGATAGCAGATACGGTTGAACTTAGACCATATGTATTCTTTTATGATGTTATTAAGCTTGTTATGAAGGTGGAGAGGCAACACAAGACTCAAAGAAACAGACATGAAAAGCCCAACAACTGGACTGTTGAATGGGAGAGAAAAGAATCACAACCTGTTGCTAGTTTTACCCCAAACTTCAATAAGTTCAACGAGGATAAAGAGGGGAAATCTGCGACCTTGACTTCTGAAGATAGAAAAATTTGCTTCAAGTGCAAGGGCTATGGACACATGCAGTGTGAATGTCCTAGCAATAGAGTCATGACCCTGTATGACATTGAAGACATTGAAGCAACCTATGCTTCAAGGGAGTTAGAAGCAACTAAAGAAGGGGAGCAAAAGGCCTACAAGGAAAAGAGTGAAGAGTTTGAGGTTGACTTAGAGGAAGAACCTGAAACACGTGGTTCACAATTGCTTACTAGAAGAATTTTGCATGTAAATTCAGTTCCTTTAGAAGCGGAATTAAGTGATTGTGAACCTACTGAGATCTTAAATCAGGTGTGTACTAAATTAAAAAATGTTCAATCTGAGGAGTTTCCACTTGATGTACCAGTTTCTTCATTGAACCCTTTGAGCAAATCCTTTGAAAGCTCTAAGTTAGATGAAACAGAGAAGTCTATGGTGGTTACTGTTGCAATGTTTCAGAAATATACTTTGTATGGACCTGAATTAAATCGGGAAAATTACAAGGGAAAAGTTGTTTTGCCACTGTGTCGAGTTTGTAAAACAACTACAAAGTCTTATGTTGGCCGGAGATTACGGCAGGTAAGGTTTTATATTGACATTGACAGCAATATCTTAATGATTAGTTATCAACCAATTCATTCTACAATACATGCCAAGTCCTATTTTGATTATGGTGACAAAAGATTGTTGGTCAGTGGGTTTTCAATTCAATCTGCACTGCATATTCCATTTGATAGAGGCAAGAATCTGGTGGAGTCTTTTTCCATGTGTTAAATTTTGTTGTACTCTGTAGTAGTTAGAGTTGAGATTTTTAATCCTTGTGTTTTTCGTGAAGATGTTACACAATTGAGGACAATTGTTTCTTAAGAAGGGGAGTATGATGTGATAGGATAATCAGCTTATAGTTAGTTTTAGTTGATTTATAATTTTATAGTTTATTAGGTGAGATCAATGTGATAAAGTGTGCTAAAGGGACTAGCTTAGCCGAGATTTGGCTGAAAACATATATCAGGGGATGCCGAGGCAAGCATCATGGAATAACATCGGAGACTACGACATCAGGTAATAGAATTCAACATCAGAGACTACGGGCGTCGGGGAATCCTTAGTCTCTGACAGTACAAGTTTACCCGTCAGGGGATATCTAGTCTCCGTATAATTTGCTTGTCAGGGGATGTTAGTCTCCGATAGTATAATTTGCTTGTCAGGGGATGTTAGTCTCCGACAGTTGAATTTGCCCGTCAAGGGATAAATAGTCTCCGATAGACAAATTATCCACTAACAGCTACGGTTATGGTTTCTGTGTATTTAATTACTTTTCGTAGTTAATTTGTATTTGTTTCCTAGTTTAATAAGTTTGTATTCCTTTCCTTATTGGATTAGATTTCTTTCCAATGTATTATTCTTTTCGATTAGGATTAGGTTTGTAATCGCAACTTATAAATAGTTGCTTATAATGTTGTAAAAATATGGATAGTTGATTGATTAATAAAAGTTCAGAATTATTCTGCAATTTTCTCTTGTTTGTGTGATATAAACAAAACCCTATTCGTGTGATTCTAGTAGCCTTGAACGTGTGATTCATTCAAGAACCCTAAATCGACTTCTTGTGCGTACATCAACAAGTTGATTTAGTCTATCCGAGGTTGTAGGCGTAAACACCCTACATCATAAGGGGTTCGCAATCAAAGGTTGAAAGCTTTTTGGAGATGAGCGGGACTCCGAGGAACTTGATAGGCTCAGTGGTGACTTACATGTGGGATAGAGCTAGGATCTCTTGCAGATGTTTAGACTTTACATTTGAGCAGAATAGTTGGCTCTTGGTTGCATTCCTTCGAAGACTTGAGAAGGAGGAGAACATATCCAAAGCATGGAGGGGAGTTTTGATTGAGGATACATCACCTTTGCTAAATAGCATGAGATCATCGACAATGTGAGAACCCGAAAAATTTTAAATGCATTCTATAATAAGAAATAATTTATTTTGTGTTATTATATTTTTACATGGAGGTTAGTCTTTTTAAATATAAATGATAAATTCATATCTACAATGAAAATTTTTGTGAAGATATGATATCCACGATTATGAGGTTAAGTTCCTTAAAAGGTATTAAAAAGGGGATTAGCAAATCTCATTTAAGATTATATTGAACAGCATGGAGGAAGAGGAGAGGGTTACATAGGATTTGTGATTACGTGATTGATTAGAAACTGTTTAGGTGGCAAAGTTTTCATGCGTGTAGGACAACAGCTGTTTGCTGTCAAGAAGTCATGATGAATAGCCGTTTTACCGTCCAAATTAACCAATTGTTTTATTCTAATGCGTAACCTTAGTTTACTACTCTTGAACTCTATAAATACCTCATTCGAGATGAAATTTTAACTCTTTTACCAAAATTTCTCTTTTAAAGAGTTTCGCCTAAACTTATCATCTCCATAAATTTCCAAGTTCTTCTTTCGAAAAAATTATTCTTAGACCAGCTTTGATCTCACCCTTAAGAACAAAGAGGTAAGAATCTGGTACCCTACTCAGTTTCTTTCATGCATAGTATCTAAGATTTATGCTAAGTTTATATTCTTCTGCATTCTCATGAGACCTCTTAGACTGAGTTTGTTCATGATAAGCCTTCTATGGTAGCAAAAACAAGCTCTAATATTAGTGTCTGACGAGATAATTTTAGTCTCTGATGAGATATTCTTAGTTTCTGATGAGATAATTTTAGTCTCTGATGAGATATTCTTAGTCTCTGATGAGATATTTTTACTCTCTGATGAGATATTCTTACTCTCTGACGAGATAATTTTAATCTCTGACGAGATAATTCTTAATCTCTGATGAGATATTTTTAGTCTCTGATGAGATAATTTTAGTATCTGATGAGATATTCTTAGTCTCTAATGAGATATTGTTAGTCTCTGATGATGATGTCACCCTTAGTCCCCGATGAGTTAAGATGACGTCATCAGTCTCTGATGAGTTATTTATTCTCCGATGACGTCAGCCTTAGTCTCCGACAGACTAAGTTTAGTCCTCGATGACGTCATCCGTAGTCTCTGACAGGCAAAATTTCTTAGTCTCCGATGGAGGAATTTCCTAGTCTCTGATGAAAGAATTCTTAGTCTCCGATAGAGAAATTTCCTAGTCTCTGATAGGCAAAAATATGTTAGTCTCTGATGGCTAAGGATATCAGTCCCTGACGAGTTTGATAATGAGAAAATTATTCCCCAATGCATAGTCTGTTATCAAGACTATAAAACATTATTTTCTTAAAATTATTTTATGATGTTATTCGTTAAAACAGTAAAGTCTAAGGACATCACATACATATTTTCTTTCATAAATTCTTATTAAGGTATTAAAATATTACTTGCATAATTTACAGAATCTCTCTCTCACAAGTAAATTGTTTGAATTTTGTGCAAAGGACTGAGGCAAGTATATTCTTACTCTTATGCTTATTTCAGTTAAGCGCATGATCAATTGATTCGACATGCCTAAAAAATTATGATATTTAAATTTAAATTTCCTTGTGAAACAGAATGCTATGCTTTAATTTCCGCTAGCATGATATGAATAAAAGTGCATGGATATAATGAAGCTTTGCTCTTTCAGCTATTTTTTTTAATATTATATCTGTGCAATAAATGAGAATGCTATGTTCCTTAAATGGTGATGCCACATGAATGGTTAGAGGAAAGGAAAAGTGCTGATTTGTTCTTCACCTGACCTAGAGGAATTTTATGTGACTACGTACGTTCACACAAGGAGGGATCATACGGGCACAGTTAGGCCAGCTGTATTTAAAGCTTGACTCCATTCAACTTTTCGCTGAAATAAGCAATAGGCATCTTCCTCTGCACTAGTACAGCTCATATGCCTACCTCACTTGCATCACACTCTACCTCGAAGGGACTTGAAAAATCTGGTAGAGCTAAGACCGACGTATCATAAAGTAGTTCCTTCACCTTTTCAAATGCCCTCTAAGCAGCTGTTGTCCACTCAAATTTTCCTTTCTTTATGCATTCGGTAATGGGCGCAACCACACTACTGAAATTCCTGACAAATCTTTTGTAGAACGAAGCAAGTCCATGGAAAAACCTTACCTCCGTTACTGTAGTTGGTACAGGCCAAGATTTGATAGCTTATACTTGCGATGGATCAACTGAAACTCCATCTCCAGAAACTATGTAGCCTAAGAAGGTCACGCTAGGCACCAAAAAGTAACACTTTTCCAATTTAGCGTAAAGCTTTTGCTTCCTCAACACTTCAAACACTGACCTTAAATGTTTAAGATGATCTTCAATGCTTTTGCTATATACAAGTATATCATCTAAATACACAACGACAAATTTTCCCAAGAAAGGTTTCAGTACCTTTTTCATCAGCCTTATGAAGGTACTTGGTGCGTTGCTAAGACCGAAAGGCATCAACCTACCTTTGTTGAATGTTGTCTTCCATTCGTCGCATTCTCTCATCCTTATCTGATGATATCCACTGCGAAGATCTATCTTGGAAAATATCACTAATCCATGCAACTCATCCAGCAGATCATCCAACCTTGGAATTGGAAACCTATATTTGATAATAATGTTATTTACTGCCCTACTATCAATACACATTCTCCACGTTACATCTTTCTTTGGTACCACTAAAGTTGGTACAGCACAAGGGCTCATACTTTCTATCATAAAGCCCCTCCCCATCAACTCCTCAATCTGCCTTTGTATCTCTTGCGCCTCTTGAGGATTACAACGATATGTTGCCTTGTTAGGTAAAGACACTCCAAGAATAAAGTCAATTTGATGTTCAATTCCTCTAATAGGTGGCAAACCCGATGGCAAATCTTCAAGAAATACATCCTTAAATTTTGACAATAACACTGTTAAGGCTCCATTTGATTTTCTCGGCACCTGCTCAGCTTGAAACCCAATAGTAATCAACAGGTAGCCCTGTCCCTCCTGTTCCAATTCAGCTTTGACTTGCTTTTTAGTTACCATTAAACTTTCCTTGCGTGCACCAAGAAAGGATAAAGGTTTTAAAGTTGTCCTCTTATTGCCCACATTGGCAATGTACACGTTCGTCCTACCATCATACTTAACAAACCTGTCATACTGCCACGGTCTTCCCAACAGTATGTGGCATACATCCATAACACAAACATCACATAGTACCTGATCCTTAAATTTACCAACTTCAAAGGAAATCAGTGCTTGTTTGGTTACCTTTACTTGTGATGTGATAGGATAATCAGCTTATAGTTAGTTTTAGTTGATTTATAGCTTTATAGCTTATTAGGTAAGATTGGTGTGATAAAGGGTGCATCAGGGACTAGCCTAGCCGAGACTTGGTCGAGAACAGGCATCAGGGGATGCCGAGGCAAGCATCAGGGAATAATTTCTGCATCGGAGACTACGGATGACGTCACATCAGAGCCTAATTTCTACATCGGAGACTACGGATGACGTCATCAGAGACTACTTAGTCTCTGACAATTCAAGTCATCAAAGACTACTTAGTCTCCGACAGTTCAAGTCATCAGAGACTACTTAGTCCCCGACAGCTTAATTATCCACTAATAGTTTCGGTTATTAATTTTCTTGTATTTTATTTATTTTCGTATTTGTTTCGTATATGTTTCCTAGTTTGATAGGTTTGTTTTCTTTCCGTATTGGATTAGATTTCTTTCCAATGTAATATTTTTTCCAATTAGGAATAGGGATGTTAACAACTTATAAATAACTGCTCATGTTGTACAATAAAGATATAGTTGATTGATTAATAAATTTCAAAGTTATTCTGCAATTCCTTCTTGTGTGTGAGATATAAACAAAACCCTATTCGTGTGATTCGAATAGCCTTGAACGTGTGATTCATTTAAGAACCCTAAATCGACTTCTTGTGCGTACATCAACAAGTTGATTTAGTCTATCTGAGGCTGTAGGCTTAAACACCCTACATCATATTGGTATCAGAGCAAGGCTTGGCGTTGGGGGTAGAGAAACAAGGACGTGTTACTCTTTCTTGTTTTCTAGATTTCCACGTGGAGTGTAATCTGGTGTTTTGTGCTCAAACTGCGATCAAGAATTATCAGAAATTTAATTGATTGTCTATCAAATTGAAGATGTCTGATTCAAGTGGACACAATAACATTGGAGAAACAGGTTTACCTCGTGGAGCAACTTTACAAGACGCAAAGATGTATTTGATATAAACTTCTTTCCCCCTTTTAATTCCATGCTTTTTCCTATTTATACAAGCCAAGTAGAATTGATTTTCTAATGAAGTAACAGCAGTTAACTAACTCCCATGATGCCCAGCCACCACCCATGATTGTAGGGGAAGTGAAGAGATTCTAGCTGACCAAGTCTGGTGCTTTAGAACTGACCAACTAAGACCTGAACTGCCTCCATTTCTTCAGCCATATTCTTGCCCATGTGCGCCTGAACTGCCTCCATTTCTTCAGCCATGTTCTAGCCCATGTGCTCCATCAACTTCAGCAGATTATTGCTACCAACTAGGGAGTTAGCTGTCAACCCTATGACATAGCTATTACATGTTTTAAATGGAAAACAAACAACTATTTATCAGCTATAACAGCTGATTATTACATGCACTAATAACATTAAAAACAAACTAATAACATTAAAACAAACTAAGCCATGCATAAGTAATGTTGCTGAAAATTCAGCAATTTTGAACCAAATTCAGAAAAGGCTTGTTGGGCTGAACTGGGTTTCCATTGAGAACTTCTTGAAGATGTGTTGCTACCAACTAGATGAGTTTAGGATCTTTAGTCAACATTGATGGTGAAACTGATTCGCCATCATCCTCCCCTGCTTGAGAAGAGTTTGCCCTCAAACTTGGTAGGTCATCTCCGTTTTCATAGAACGAATATAAGTCAGCCACGTTGAAAGTGGCGGATACGCCATAATCTCCTGGTAACTCAATCTTGTAGGCATTGTTGTTGATCTTCTCAAGGACCTTGAATGGACCATTTGATCTTGGACTTAATTTAGACCTCCATTTGGTAGGAAAACGTTCGTTCCTAAGGTGAATCCACACTAAATCTCCTGGCTAGAATTGCACATCCTTTTTCTTCCTGTCCATGCGTTCCTTGACCCTTTCATTTATCTTGGCTATTTTGTCACGAACTTTCTCATGTAGTTTCTCAATTTCAGCAGCCCTTTCTTCAGCTTCCTTACTAAATTTGGTTATCGTGGCAAAGGGAGCCAGATCAATTGGGGTACAGGGATTACTGCCATAAACAACAGCAAAAGGGCTAAGACCTGTAGTTTTGTGAGCGACCCTATTGTAAGCAAATTCGGCATGTGGAAGCATCTCTTCCCATTGTCTAGGACTCTTCGTTGCTAGTGATCTAAGTAAGGTGCCCAAAGTAATGTTTGTAACTTCAGTTTGCCCATCAGTTTGAGGGTGACTTGATGAACTAAACTTCAGCTTTGTACCCATCTTCTTCCAAAGTGTAAGCCAAAAATGACTTAGGAATTTTGCATCTCTATCACTAACCATGGATCGTGGAATGCTGTGCAAACGAACAACTTCTTTAAAGTATAGGTTGGCTATTTATACTATGTCATATGTAGTATGACAAGGCACAAAGTGAGCCATCTTGGAAAACCTATCAACCACAACCATTATTGAGTCTTTGTTGCATTGAGTCCTAGGTAATCCGGTGATGAAATCCAGACTAACATCCTCCCATGGAGCTTGTGGAACGGGTAGAGGCATGTATAAGCCTTGCGGAAGAGTATGACTCTTAGCCTTTTGGCACACAATGCATCTCTTGATTATGAATTCAACATCACAAACCAGTTTTGGCCAATAGAAGTAATCTGACACCAAAGAAACTGACTTCTCAATGCCAAAATGACCAACTAAGCCTCCTTCGTGAAGTTCCTTGATAAGTAGTTCACGTATGCTATGCCTTGGGACACATAAACAATTTCTTTTGAAAAGAAATCCACCAAGAATAGAATACTCTCCATTAGTTTGAGTGAGACATTTTTCAAGCAATTCTCCAAAATCTGGATCTCCAACATAAGTCTCCTTCAACATGTCTAAGCCAATGATTTTAGAGTTTAAAGAAGTAATCAACAAGTACCTTCGAGATAGGGCATCTGCTCCTTTGTTCATTCTTCCAGATTTGTGCTTGATGACAAAGTTGAAAGCTTGCAGAAACTCGATCCATTGAGCATGACGAGGCTGTAATTTTTGTTGACTTTGGAGATACTTCAAGGCTTCATGATCTGAGTGCAAGACGAACTCTTTAGCTATTAAATAATGCCTCCAATGATCTAGTGCTCGCACAAGTGCTGGTTTAATGCTGTTTACTGCTGCTGCTGGATTCAGGTGTCTTCTTGCTGCATTTCAGAGGACCCTAGCCAGCGAAGGATTTATCGTCAGAGGGATTTTTACTTGGTCTCCTTGTATCAGCCGACTGAATTGCTTTATGTTTATGCTCATAGTTTTGGCTTGTTTTCCCTAGCTAGCGAGATGTGCTAGTAGGTCGAGGGGGAATGTGAGAACCCAATAATTCAAAAGTAAAATTTTGAGGGTTATTTATGAATTTATCATCCAGTAAATATTATTATTATTATTTTATTTTTTTTTACGGTTACGTGTACGTAACGATCACGTAATTCATTACGCACACGTTCACTAATATTTATAACGAACGTTATATTTTTAATTATTGCGAGACGATAAATTGTGACAAGATATTTATTTTAAATTTACTAGATGTTAATTTTGATAATAATTTTATAAACGCATTTTTTTTATTATTATTTCGCCGAGGCCGATTAAAATTTTTTCGGTTAATGCAATAAATAAATGCATAACCATTAAAAATGTAAATTGTGACTAAATTAAAGTCTTACTAATTACTCCTATGGTAAATAATTAATTTACATCAGTTACAAATGTTAATTACCATGCAATTAGTATGCAATTAAGGATTTAAAATTCAAATTTCAAAATTCATTAATGCATTTATTAGTATTGATTTGTGCCTTGATTTCCTACCTAGCATTGCTACTAGAAAATTTTTTTTACAGCATTCTCTCTAACATATTATCACAAACTCTCTCAAATTTTCGGAGCTTTGAAGTTCTTGAGTATTTTGAAGTTTTGGAATTAGTTTTATTAAAGCTTTTTAAGAGGTAATTATTCTGCACTTTAATTTTGTTGTCAAATAATTTTTCTAATTATACCATGTTGTAGATGATATTTTTCAGTATGATTTTCATATATTGCACTTGTTCATATCATCTATATATTGAGAGATATTAATTTTTGAAGTTTAATCAAAATCTATATAAAAAAAAAAAACCCTTTAGCGACGGTTGTTTAATCTTTAGCCACGGTTTATTCATAATACTTAGAACCCTAGAACCCGAAACTTTGAATCGAGATTTTGGCCGATGTAGTTCGTGGTAATTCAAATAATTTATATCAATATGTTTCTGCACTTGTAAGGATCATTTTTGCCTTAAACAATTTGAGAAATAGTTAAGTATTTATGATTTCGTGTTCATATGAAATTTTCATTTATGTCCGAAACTTTAAATCGATCTAGCATGCGATGTAGTTGATGAAAATTGAAATTGATTGCATGTACGAGTTTCTTGTGATCTCTAGAATCATTTCCATGTTTGATTCGTCAAAAATGGTGAAGGAATGAGATTTGGAAGCTCGGCCGAAGCTTCTCGCCGACGTTAATGGCGAGAGCTTTCCGGCGAGCTTCGATCTCTGTTTCAGTAAGTTTCAGGCGGTGGCATCAAGCGTAGGGGGGTATTTACCTATGCTAAAAGTCACGGTAATGGCCATTCCTCGAATCAGTGTGTGTGTGTGTGTGTGTGTGTGTCGCGGGCAGTGGGTGTAGGACTCGCCGGTTTCTGCAAATTCTTGCCGGCGGCACTGCAGTCGCCGGAAACTGCTACTGCTGGGTTGAAGGTGATGGGTTGACCCGGTTTGACCCGGTTGACCCAGATCCGAACCACTGTTTGACCCGGTTGACCCAGATCCGACCCACTGTTTCGACCCGGTTCGACCCATTGTTTTGACCCGAATTTTGACCCGGATTTCAAAATAAAATTTTGGACTTTGATCCAATAAATTTTACCCACTTGGTTTTAAAATTTCAACCCACTTTGAAAATTATTTTTTTAACCCAATCCAAGTTTTCAAAAATAAAATAAACACTTACATATTTTTTTTTAAAAAAAAATATTAATAAATGATTTTTAAATAATTAAATATTAATTATTATTTAATTTGAGTAATTAAATAATAATTAATAAACGATTTTTAAATGATTAAAGATTAATTATTATTTAATTAAAGTGATTAAATAATAATTAATAAATGGTTTTTAAATAACTAAATAAATTATTTAAGTTAAGATTTAATTAAGAAGTAATTCTTAATTAATTTAAGACCAATTATTATTTAATTAAAGCAATTAAATAATAATTAATGAGTAATTTCTAAATGATTAATAATAATCATTTAAAGCTTAAGTTGATTAATTAATAGTTATTAATTAATCTAAGGCCTCCTTTAATTAATTTAAATTATCGAGGACCTACGAGTGACGTTTAACCAAGTTCACTAATCTCTCGGACTTCGATTCGGTTCCAACCGAATCCCAATATTACGAGTGACGACATAAGTAGTTAAGTATAGACTTGAGAATTTCATTAACACTTCGCATGAACATTTATCATGTGTATTTAAGTGGAGATTTCTCATATTATTATTTGTACATGTTTTACAGAATTTTCTGCTTTCACAAGTTGTTAAACGTGAGAATTCTAAGGACCAAAGGCAAGTATACATTCAATCTTATGTTTATTTCAAGATAACGCATGATCACTTGTTTCGATATGCGTATGATATGTTATGAAATGATATGCATGTACATATCTCTTTTATATTCATGACAAATATGTTTCCAAATGATTTATATTTCAAACTAATGCGTATAAGCAATTCTTCGATATACGTACATGATATTGATATTATGTTGATATTTATTCAAAGTTAAGTAACGTATGATCATTCGATCCGATGTACGTGAAAAATATTGTACTAGATACAAGTACTTCTTGGGCGGTTATTAGCTGGTTAAGTTCGCTAATACGTCAAAGTATACCCTATACGGATATAGAAGCCTTATTCTTTACCCCTTACTTGAAAAGTATATCCGTGTGGGTAAACTAACGGTTACGTGGATGCATATGCCTGGCATCCCGTGCCTATTATGGATAGGGAACGGAAACCGAGGCATCGGTAACCGAACCCTTGCAGACAAATTTTTCTGCATTGACTACGTATGTCATTATGGTTAAGTCAGACGTTCAGGTTGGCCATCTGATATAACGTTTGATTTAAGATAGTTCTTAAGGGCACCTGCGCCAAACAGACGGTATTAAGAGTTCTTAAGGGCACGTGCGCCAAACAGACAGTGTTATAAGGCGCATGTGGTTTATTCAAGATTCCTCCAAGAAAAGGGTCAAATCCCTCGCTATCACTCTAGGACCCTAGAAACTATTTTTCTTCTTTATTATTCGGAGGTGTTGGACATTGTTTTCGTCCAACCTCATAAACACTTAAACCATTATTTTCCATCGTTCAAGCTTACCCAAATACTATCGAATATATACTTGCTGAGCGTAAATCGCTCATGTTGCTATGATTATAATTTTTGCAGGTTATGGCGAGACGACTGATGCGTCTCATAAGGGAAAAGAAAAGATGGAATTCTGAGAGCTTCCTGATATCCCTCTTATGGATGGTTTTCAAGGGTAGGGTGAAGAGGGAGAAAATTATAGAAATGTTTAGACTTTAAGGCCTGTGTGGGCCCTATTTTAAGACTTCCGCTGTATTAAATACTCTTTAATGGATAATGTAATAGAGATTCGTTATTTATCTCTTAATTAATGTTATGCATGCTTGGATGTATTAATTATCTTTTGTCAATTTTTGATGGTGCCCGAAATCTGTTTTATGATTTTTGGGGCCGTCACAGTTGGTATCAGAGCCATGTCCGACCGAAAATGTTTCGTGAGAAACATCGCTCGGTACGTTACTGTTGGCAAAGCCAAGCACCGGGTAGGAGACCACGGTCTCTACCGGAGAGTAGAACGCGATAATTAGAGTCTTACAGAAGAATGAAGGAATCGTAAGACATAAGTATAGGAAAATAGGACGTAAGGACGAATAGATAGTTAGATAGACTTTTCGCCATCTGAAGCAAATTTTTAAGGGTTATAAAATTTTTTAAGCTAAGGATTTAAGTAGGAATTACTGCAAACCATGCATTGCAATAGTATTCATGTCAAACTCTATATTAAGTTAAACCTTGTCCCTATACTGACGTAGGTTATGTTTACCTATAGATGACTTCGAGACGCGATGATAGAGAGAGAGCTTCCGTGGTTGATAGCTCTGACGACGAGAATGTTCTGGAGACTACCTTGTCTGATCGACCGGGACATACTGACATTCCCACCAGTGATGTTGAGGCTGTAAGGGAGGCATCACTCGGGCCATCTACTGCTGCTATGCCTACACCAGATGTTGATGCGGGTCCTTCGAGTAGACGCAAGCGCCGACACCCTGAGGACAGTTGTGCACCACCACTACGCACTGGTCCCCTATGGCGTGTGACTCCTCGTAAAAGGGTATCCAGGGCAGTTGAGGTATTCCACTTCGAGATCCCTCGAACTCCCGAGGAAGATCCCGAGGAGGATGAGGACCCCAGTGAGCACAAGGAGGATGCGGATGCTGAACCGGAGGATCAGGAGGATGATGATCAGGAGGATGCAGATCCAGAAAATGAGGATCGAGATGACGAAGAGGACCCATCAGAGGATGAGGCGGGAGATGATGTTGATAATATGAGGAACTATTTTCCTCACTATGAGTCACGTTCTTCCCCGCGGGCAGAACCTATTCCATGCATGGTACGCGATATACCCATGATTTCAGCTACACCACTTGCTTTTCTGCCAGTGCCACCCGCTGTCCAGCAGATTGTTGTCCCTCCCGCCGCACCGCCTCCAGTAGTACCCGTGCCAGTACCAGATGATTATTTTCAGCGTAGGGTACGCAGGCTACAAGCTGATACAGCGATACTGGAAGACAGGATGACGCGTCGCACTATAGAGAGGTAATTTGAAGACCATTACCTTGATTGAGCCATTGGATTACGTAAGGATTAGGATGGGGTGTAGTACTGAGTTTTAGCCTCGAAACCAATGTTTGAGAGGCTACATTGGTGCAAATTCCTCCATCAATAATCAATGAACAGACCTTCCCTTCAATGGTACACCTAGTGAGGAAAATAGCTTCTCTTTGCACCTGCTCCTCGTGACCAGCAACACCACTAAGAGCTCTTCTCATGACCAAGCATTCTCCTTTGTCTGGGCCAAGTACATCTGTTCTCTCCATCTCTCCTTCTCTATAATCCTCCTCTTCCATTCCCTCTTCGTGGTCTGCTTCATAAGTTTCAAAATCAACAAGGTGCACCACCTTCTTGTTAGGACATTCTGAAGCAATGTGTCCTAAGCCTTGACACCTAAAGCATCTTCTTAGGGCTCTTATACTGGGATTATTGGGATTGTTGTGTGGGTTATTTGGGGGTGTGTTTGTAGGGGTGGGTTTTAAGGTAGGGAGATTAGGTTTTGTGAAAGGAGCTATTTTGGTAAAAGGGCGTGAAGCCTCAAATTTACCTTTGGTTTTAAGTTGTTGTTCGACTTTATGTGCTAGTATGATAAGGTCTTCAAGGGTGGAATAGGGGTGTAACTCCACGACCTTAGCTATACGTGAATCTAACCCTCCTAGAAACCGAACCAAGGTTTGTGGTTCATCCTCTGTTACGCCACACTTCATCACAAAGGCTTCAAATTCCCTTGCATACTCTTCAACAGACTTGTTCCCCTGTTCAAGATGATGGAACTTGGCAAAGTTTTCTTGAACATATTAAGTGGGTAGGAACTTCTGTTTCATGAGTTTCTTCATTTTTGCCCATAACCTTCTCTTTTTCCATTCTTTCACGTTTTGCACATACACTTGCCCACCATGTAGAAGCATACTTTCTTAGCTTTAAAGCAACAATCTTTACCTTCTTATCTTCTTGTGTTTGCTTGTAATCAAACACCCTCTCTACCACTCGAATCCACTCAATGAATTCATCAGCATTCATACTCCAGAATATCAGCCTTAATGTCATTATCAGATCTATGTTGATGGTTGTATTGAGGTCTTCTTCGTTGGGGAAAATTGAGCAGAGTTTTTGATCCATCGGAGTTGTTGACGGGTGAAAGAATAAATCTCGTATTAAAGGAATTATCAATAGATTTATTTTCTATCGATTTTAATGGAGGTTCTTGGTTAGGGAGCGTTAAACAACCCGTGGTTACTTTGCTTGTGAATAAAGAGTTAAGAAGTTGCGGGCTTCAACGGTCGTCGGGGATTACGGAAGGCGTCAGGGAATAGGGTAACACATCGGGGATTAAGGAAAGGAAGCTATCGGGGATTGCGCGGGTTTAAACAGTGCATCAGAGACTAGTCGGGGACTGAAGTACGCATCGGGGATTATAGTCTCTGATCAGTTATTTATACTGTCGGAGATTAAGACGTGTGATGGACGCGCCAGGGATTAAGCGGGGACTAATGTTCTACATCAGAGACTAAGACGTGTGATAGACGCGCCAGAGAATATAGTCTCCGATAATTGCTTCTTCTCGGTTATGTTTTGGAGATTGTTTTCAATTTAATTTAGAATGTTTATTTTCCTTGTTAGATTAGATATCTTTCCATAATAGAATCCTTTCCATTGTAAATTCTTCCTAATTAGGATTAGGGTTTATTGATCTTTCAACTTATAAATAGCTGCTCATAATGTATAGAAGGGGAGATTAATAAAAATTGTGTGAGTTTTACTTACAGTTATCCGAAAGTTGGTGGTGATTCCTTTAGACTTTCACAACTGATTTGTTTTAGCTTGCGGGTGATTAATTTCTTTAAGCAAACTAAACAAATTGATCCTTTAGTGTCGATTTCTGGTGATTAATTTCTTTACGAAATCTTCCTAAAGTTATTTTCCGCAACCTGTATTTGATCTTAACAGGACCAAATACATCATCTTGGTATCAGAGCTTTGGTGTACAGATTGTCCTTGGTCTATTCCACAAACTACAATCTAATGGCTGGAGAAGAAGAACAGATTATCCCGCGAGGGCTTACCATGGAGCAAGCACAAAACTTGCGACGTGATAGACAAATCAACGACCTGACCGAAAAGATGAACGAGATTTTGGCTAGATTGGATCGTAGAAATCCTTCTACGAGTCCAAACAGAAGTACGAGATCTGTTCGTACTTCAGATTCAGAAGAAGAAGAAGTGGCCAGACCAGTACCTAG
>CM025781.1:19274066-19304197 GCA_014636745.2 Centella asiatica
CATTAGAAAGGAGTTTCTCTTGCAAATAGGAAGCTGCGGAAGAGGCTATCTGATGACTGGATTGAAAAGAGAGAAGTGCCTCCCTTGCTACAGAAACTCTGGTTTGATAGTGGCCATGCTCCTTATTTAATTTTATAAGATTCTTTTTAACTTTCCTGAGCTTTGTGGCCAATGTAAATTGAGTTGATCCTTCCACTGGGTCTAACCAAGCATCAGAGACTGCATTGTGGTAGCCTTCTAAGTCTATAAGATGGTTTAAAAATAGGAAGGGCTTTCTAGCTGGAATTGCTTGGAAGCTTAACTGAAGGATAGCTGGGGAGTGGTCAGAAAGCCTGCTAGGACCAAAATAAACGTGTGAGAGGTCCATGGTCTGAATCCATTCAGGGTTACCTAGAACTCTGTCAAGCTTTTTAGCAATTGGGAAAGATTCTTGATTGTTTCTCCATGTAAGGTGGTGACCCATGAATCTGATATCTTCCAGATGGCAGTTAGCTAAGCAGTCTCTAAACTCATCCATTCCTAAAGACCAAGCTTTGCGACCCCCAAAGTTTTCTGACTGAGAGAGAATCTCATTGAAATCACCTAAAACAGTCCAGCTTTGTGCAGTGGAGGCTAAGGAAAGGAGCTCACTCCAAAGGCTGCGACGCATAGAGTAAGTATTATGAGCATAAACAAAGGTAATCAAAAAATTTGTGTCCCGATCCAAAAGAGAAACCTTGCAGTGTATAAGCTGGTCTGAGGAAAAGATTGGAGTGACATGCCAAACCCGCGGGTTCCACCCAATCCAAATTCTGCCATTCCGATGGTGGTTATAATTGAAAATCCACTCCCAGTTAGCTTGAATTTTAGAGGCAATGGCCTGAGCCTTGGCATGTTTGATTCTAGTTTCCAAAATACCCACCAGAGTAATACCATTAGAATTCAAAAAGGATCTAATGTCGTCTTGTTTAGGCGACTTATTAAGGCCTCGAACGTTATAGGAGCAGATATTCATGTGACAAAATATTTGGGATAACAAAATATTTAGGGCCTCCCACCCTTCTTCTTTTTCCTCTTGGAAGCGGAAGTAACAATTGAACTGACTAAGCCTTTCAATTTCTGATCTTTAAATTCTTTTTCATCAACTGTCAAGATTTTACCAATAAGCATTTGGTTAAGAGAACTAAAATCCGACTCAGGTGAGGGAACATCCAGGCTAGATAGAGGGGAGAATGGATTTGTTTGAGGAGTAGAAGGAGATGGGTAAAGATTCACGGAAGTCATAGGACTAGAGGTAGAAGGTAGGGAGGAGGTAGGTTTGGGAAGAATGCTGTTGATAGCAGAATTTTTAGGGGTTTCCGAAGCAACAAAGGTTTCAAAATTTTTAGGAGTTTCCGAAGCAACAAAGGTTTCAGGATTTTTAGGAGTTTCCAAAGCAATTGTGGTTTCAGAATTTGATTGAGGTTTGGGGATCCATTGAAAGTTAGACAATGGGCATTTGAATTGGGAATGGCCAAAAATAGAGCATTTAGGGCATGAAGGAGGTTTGTTTTGATACTCTATGGAGACCATAGCTGAAGCTTCCATACTAGAAAATTCATCCCAAATAGAGACAATAAGTTCCTTAGGCCAGCTAGAGTTAACCCCAATTTCTACGCACATTCTAGCATAAGGCATGGGTTCAAGCTTGCTTGTGACTTTATCTAGAAACAGAGGCTTACCCAAACCGCTTCCAATGTAACTAAGCCCCTCTATGGTCCAGTAAGATAGAGGAATTCCAGAAATTTTGACCCATACGGGAGCTTGCTTGCAATCTTCTTTGGATATATCAGTTCCTTCTCGCCATTTTTTCAAAAGGATGGGTTTATTTGCTAGGTGCCAAGGCCCCAAGCTCAGAACATTATCACAGTCTTCAACTGAATTGAATTGAAACATAACAGAGCTTTTATGTAAGAAAACCTTATGGAGACCTAAGTTACCCCAAATTTTAGAAGCTGCTGCAGCAATAATATTGTAAGGGGGCCGAGAATGATGGAAGAAACCAATCAAACAATTTTCCCAAAGTTTACAACCTTTCTTCAGAACATCAAGGGGAGGTTTAATAGAGATCTTACCAGCAGCCAAAGTCGGAGGAAAGAATGAGAGCTTAGCAAGTTTAGAATCTCCTGCTACAATCTTGCTCCAAGATGGTTTTTCCTTCAAATTAATTTGTTCAGTTCTCTGAATAGACTCGGAGTGCAGAATTTCACCCTCCTCCAGGTGGGACAGGGGAGAGATAATTTCTTCCTTTCCCTTAGAAGCTTGAACAGGAGCAGTAGGGGTGGAGCCATCAAGCTCAAACTTCTTAATGTCTTCAGTACTCCAGCCAAGAGAGGTTATGAAAGCCATAAGAGTTTCATTTTTTGGAATCTGCGCAACTGTAGCAAATTTAACCTTATCCAATTGATGATCTTCAGCTAAGTTCTTGGAATCAGAATTCGAGTCAATAGTGCCTGCAAGACTAGAGGCAGATGAGACTAGCGAAAAGGGGGTTGTGGGTGGGTTTGAATCAGTAAATACCAAAGGAGAGACCCCGACCGTCATAGTACCCAAAGAGGAAGAGGATGGGGGAGTCAACCCGACCACTGCAGAACCCAAAGGAGCAGCCACTACCTGACCCAGTCCGACCATTGCAGAACCAAAGGGCAGCCGCGAACTAGAAGAATGAGGGAAGGAAGACGGGGGAAAGAAGGAGAGGAAGTAGGGAGGGGAAGGAAGCAGCAACAATCTGGAAGGAGCAGCAGGTCTTAGGGTTTAGGGGAATGGAAGAGAGAAGGGGGAGAAAAAGGTTAGAGAGAAAACCATGGTAAAAAAGATTTTAATTATTCATTTCCTTTTGCAGGATATTGTTTCGGTCTGCATGCATCAGGGGTTCTACTGTTGCTGGTTTCAGGAGATTTCTTATTGCATCCATCAGGGGATTCTGGCCAGCGGAGGTTATGCCGTTAGAGGATTTATTACTTTGTCTTTATGTATCAGCTGCCTTGTCTCTTAATGCTTTGTGTTTAGGTTTATGCTTATGCACATTGTTTTGGCTTGTTTTCCCTAGCTAGCGAGATGTGCTAGTAGGTCGAGGGGATGCCTCTTGTTAATTTTGTATCCTTTTCCTTTCATATATTTTCGTATTTAGCAAAAAAAAAAAAATTATTGTTCAGTCCTATTAAGAACCGAGCAATCTTATGTTCTGTCCTTACCTGCTGCAATCTCCGATCAATATAAGGCTCCGTAACTGACTCCCATATTTGACATGGTTGAAAAATAACATCTTTCTTGCAAATTGGCTGACTTAACGCAGGCCCAAACAAAGTATATCCATGCAACAAAGCAGCAGTAATCACCACGTTCTTCTGAGGCGGGTTTGACTCAGACTTGTCAAAGAAAGTACTCAAACAATCCTTGGGTTCAGAAAAATCATGTTCCCAGCTTTCAGAAGGTTCACCATGAATTTGGTCAGCTTCTGAAGGTTCTGAATTTGTTTGCAAAATCTTTCGAACAAGCAGCTGTGAACCACGTGTTTCAGGTTCTTCTTCAGAGTCAACTTCAAACTCCTCATCAACCTTTTGACACACCCCTTGCTTCCCTTCTTCAGCTGGTTCTATCTCTTTGGAAGCATAGGCTGCCTCAATTTATTCAATGTCACACAAGGTCATAACTCTATTGCTAGAACATTCTCATTGCATGTGGCCCTATCCCTTACATTTGAAGCATTTTTTCCTATCTCCTGAAGTTGGTGCAGATTTCTTCTCGTTATCCTCCTTGAACTTGTTGAGGTTTGGAGTAAACTTAGCAACAGGTTGTGCTTCTTTCTGCTCCTCCGGTCTCTCCCATTCAAAACTCCATATGCTGGGCTTTTCATGTTTGATTCGTTGAGCTTTAACATGTTTTTCAGCTCGCATCGCCACTTTACAAATTTCTTCAAAAGACCAATAAGGTTACAGTTCAACCCTTTCTGCAATATCAGAATTAAGGCCAATTAAAAAATGAGCAATTTTATGCTCTAACTCTCTCCTCCAAGTTACAGAGCATAGTTAGCTTTTCAAACTCCATGATGTACTCCTCCACTGAAAGTGTTCCTTGTCTAAAACTCTACAATTTCAAGAAGATATCTTGCACAAAGTCAGTCGGAAGAAATCGTTTCTTCATTCTGGTTCTCAATGCTTCCCACGACTCTATCCGTGCCTTGCCTTCTTTTCTTCTTTTGGCTCTCAAATTCTCATACCACAAGTTTGCATAACCTGTGAATTTCAGTACAGCCATCTTGAATCTCTTACGATCATCGTAATCTTTATAATCAAAGACTATCTCAACACGCTGCAACCATTCCAAGAATTTCTCAGGCTTTATACTGCCATCAACATCTGGAATATCAAGGCGCAAACCCTTATCATCATCCACGTTTTCTCTCTGCCTCCGCAGTGCTGGTCTAGCCACTTCTTCTCCTTCTGAGTCTGAAGTGCGAGTAGATCTCGTACTTCTGTTTGGACTTGTAAAAGGGTTCCTTCGATCCAACCTGGCTAGTAACTCGTTCATCTTTTCAGTCAGGTCATTGATCTGCCTATCATGGCGCAAGTTTTGTGCTTGCTCCATGGTAAGTCCTCGTAGGATAATTTGTTCTTCTTCTCCAGCCATTGATGTTGCAGGTTGCAGAATAATGCATGAATAACTCGTCCACCAAAGCTCTGATACCAAGATGATGTATTTGATCTGGTAGGATCAAACGCAGGTTGCGGAAAATAACTTTAGGAAGACTCCGTAAAGAAATCAATTACCGAGAAATCAACACTAAAGGATCAATCTGTTTTAGTTGCTTAAAGAATTTAATCACCCGCAAGCTAAAACAAATCAGTTGTGAAAGTATAAAGGAATTAACCACCAACTTTTAGGATAATCTTAAGTAAAAACTCACACAATTTTTATTAATCAAAGTCTCTCTTCATCGTACAACATAAGCAGTTATTTATAAGCTGTTATAAAACCCTAATTCTACTTTGGAAAGAATTCTACAATGGAAAGAAAATCTAATCCAACTATGGAAAGAACTGTACAACGGAAAGAAATCTAATCTGAAAAAGAATCTAATTAAACAAGGAAAAAATATAAACAAATCTATTACAATTAGAAAACTAATAAAAATAATTTAACAAACTATAACCGAGAAAATAGTCCCTGACGGGTTAACTCGAATTAGTCTCCGACAGTATAATTTGTACCCCGACGAGCTTAGTCTCCAACAGTATAAATTATCCCCTGACGAAGCCTTAGTTCCCGATGACCATTTTATTCCCTGACGAGCGTAGTGATGTGGGCATAGATTGTAACGAACCTGATTCAGAAGTAGAAGTTGTGCAAGGATCAAATGTTGATGGTGAGTTAAGACTTCGAGGTCCAATTACTAGATCAAAAGCGGCATGTTTGAAGCTGGAAGAGTTAAAAAAGCTTTGGGACTATGTTTGGAGAATTATGAAGACGGAATCGAGACTTGGACTTGGTCTAATACGCGTTATGATTCGCTAAGGGAGTCTTGTGATTTTGTTCTTATTTTACTTTGAAAACTCGAGTCAGATACGTTTAAAGCTTAGTCGAGACTTGGTTAGAAACTGGCATTAGGGCCTGTTGAAGAAGCGTCAGGGAATGGTCGAGGGCCGATATCAGGGGATGATATCAAGCGCGTCAGGGAATGCGTAGTCTCTGATAAGCATATTTGCTCGTCAGGGGGTAAATAGTCTCTAATAGACATATTTGCTCATCAGGGGGTAAATAGTCTCTGATAGGCATATTTGCTCGTCAGGGGTTAATTAGTCTCCGATAACTATTTTATCCACTGACAGCTACGATTAATAGTTTCTCGTAGTTAATTACTTTCCGTATTTGTTTTGGTATTTGTTTCCTATTCTTATTAGGTTTGTTATTTTTCCTTATTGGATTAGGTTTCTTTCCAATGTAATATTCTTTTCAATTAGGATTAGAAGTCTTAACAACTTATAAATAGCTGCTCATATTGTACAATAATGGACAGTTGATTGATTAATAAAATTTAGAGTTATTCTACAATTTCTTCTTATTTGTGTGATATAAACAAAACCATATTCGTGTGATTCGAATAGCCTTGAGCGTGTGATTTGTTCAAGAACCCTAAATCGACTTCTTTTGCATACATCAACAAGTTGATTTAGTCTATCCGAGGTTGTAGGCTTAAACACCCTACATCACGTAGTCTCTGACGACCATTTATTCCCTAATGCGCACAGGAACATCCCCTGATGCGAGACTCGGCATCCCTTGACGAGGCTTCGACATGTGCAGGAATATCCCCTGACGAGGCTTCAACATGTGCAAGAATATCCCCTGACATTTGTTACTCAGCCACAGCAACTTACTTCAACAAACTTACGTTACTAAAAATACAAAACTAGAACCTAAGTAAAAACTAATTACAAGTTAATTATCCCTAATTAATCCAATGGTGATACGTTGGAGTTGTTGACAAGTGGAAGAATAAATCTCGTTTGTAAAGAATTATCCTTAGATTTATTTGCTGTCAATATTAACGGAAGTTTTTGGTTAGGGGGTGTTAAACAGCCTGTGGTGACTTTGCTTGTGAATAAGGCGTTAAGCAGTTGCGGACTTTAATGGTCGTCAGGGTCTACGGAAGTCATCAGGGGTTGGTCGTCAGGGTCTACGGAAATCATCAGGGACTAAGGCATCAGGGCATCAGGCATCAGGGACTAAGGCATCAAGGCATCAGGCCGTCGGGGATTAACGCGCATCAGGGACTAAAGTATCAGGGGTGAATGACGTCATCAGCGGGCGTGTTAAACTTGTCAGGGACTACAGTCTCCGATAGTGATATTTCGCGGTTTTTCAGTTCCGGTTGCTAATTTCGTATATTTTATTTGTTTCTTAGATTAAATTGGATTGATTATTTTCCTTGTTAGAATAGATATCTTTTAGTAACAAAATCCTTTCTATTGTAGAATTCTTTCCAAAATAGAATTAGGTTTTTGTAATAGCTTATAAATAGCTGCTTATGTTGTACAAGAAGGGAGACTTTTGATGAATAAAAATTGTGTGAGTTTTTACTTACGTATCTTGAAAGTTGGTGGTTAATTCCTTTAGACTTTCACAACCTGATTTGTTTTAGCTTGCGGGTGATTAATTTCTTTAAGCAAACTAAACAAATTGATCCTTTAGTGTTGATTCCCGGTGATTAATTTTCTTTACGAAATTGTGCTAAAGTTATTTTTCCGCAACCTGTGTTTGATTCTACCGGATCAAATACATCAAATGGATCACTTGCCTAGTAGATTTATTAATGCCCCGAACATTGTAGGAAATGATCTTCATCAAAAAATGATAGAGGGGATAAGTTATTTTTTCCCTTTCCCTTTTTCTTCTTAGAAGAAGAAGTATGGGAAGAAAAGGATCGAGATGGGCTTCCCCCAATACTGATGGAATTAATTTCATGATCTTTGAGCGCTTTAAGCTCCATTTCATCCACCCCTTTAAGCTTGCCCAAGAGCTTATTGTTTAGAGGTGATCCATTGGATTAATTGGGGTTAATTAACTTGTAATTAGGTTTTAGTTAGGTTCTAGTTTTATATTTTTAGTAAGTTTGTTGGAATAAAGTTGTTGTGGCCGAGAAACAGAAGTCAGGGGATGGCAATAAGCGTCAGGGGTTGCCGAGAACTAGCGTCAGGGGATGCTCCTGCGCGCGTCAGAGAATAAATGGTCGTCAGAGTCTATGCGCGTCAGGGGATAAAATGGTCATCGGGGACTAAGGCTTCGTCGGGGGGGATAAATTATACTGTCGGAGACTAAGTTTGTCAGGGGATAATTTGTACTGTCAGAGACTAAGTGCAAATTAAGTATGTCGGAGACTAATTCCAGTTAACCTGTCAGGGACTATTTTCTCGATTACAGTTTGTTAAATTATTCTTATTAGTTTTCTAATTGTAATAGGTTTGTTTCTATTCTTTCCTTATTTAATTAGATTCCTTTCAAGATTAGATTTATTTCCATTGTACAGTTCATTCCATAGTTGGATTTGATTTTCTTTCCATTGTATAATTCTTTCCAAAGTAGAATTAGTGTGTTATAACAGCTTATAAATAGCTGCTTCTGTTGTATGATGAAAAAGAGACTTGAGACTTTGATTAATAAAATTGTGTGAGTTTTTACTTACGATTAACCTGAAAGTTGGTGGTTAGTTCCTTTATACTTTCACAACTGATTTGTTTTAGCTTGCGGGTGATTAAATTCTTTAAACAACTAAAACAGATTGATCCTTTAGTGTTGATTTCCCGGAGATTGATTTCGTTACCGAGTCTTCTTAAAGTTATTTTTCGCAACCTGTGTTTGATCTTACCAGATCAAATACATTATCTTGGTATCAGAGCTTTGGTGGACGAGTTGTTCTTACATTATTCTACAACCTACTACATCAATGGCTGGAGAAGAAGAACAAATTCCACGGGGAGTTACCATGGAACAAGCCCAAAACTTGCAACTTGATAGACAAATCAATGATTTGACTAAAAGAATGAACGATATCCTCGCACGACTAGATCAAAGAAATCCTTCCATAAGTCCAAACCGAAGTACAAGATCTGCTCGCACTTCAGATTCAGAAGGGGAAGAAGTGGCCAGACCAGAACCTAGGAGGCAGAGAGACAACGCTGACGATGACAAGGGTGATGTGATAGGATAATCAGCTTATAGTTATGATGTGGCCATAGACGGGAAGTAATCAAATTGTGGACAAGAGCTTAGGTGAAAAACTAAGAAGTTTACTGTGAGTTTGTCAAATGCAACGTGTTTGAAGGTTGAAGAATTAAAAGCTTTGGGGCTTTGTTTGGTGAATTATGATGAAGGTATTGAAACTTGGGAATGGCTGATAAGCGTTGTGATTCACCAAGGAATTTTTGCGTTTCTGTCATTATTTTGTTGTTGCCGAGCCTGCCGAGAAATTACGCGCCAGAGACTATGCGCCAGGGACTAACGACGCGTCAGAGATTACGCGTCGGGGACTAACGACACGTCAGAGACTACGCATCGGGGACTAATGACGCGCACCAGGGACTAATGGTGTGTCAGAGACTACGCGTCGGGGACTAATGACGTCATCCGAAGAATGAAATAACGCATCGGAGACTAACGTTGACGTCACACGAGACTAACAAGCATCGGGGACTAGTGACGTCATCAGTGGGGGTTTTTCTACTTGTCAGGGACTAGAGATGACGTCATCAGGGACTGTAGTCTCCGATAGTTAATTTTCTCGGTTTTCTAGTTTCGGTTATGGATTTCATTTATTTTATTTGTTTCCTAGATTAAATTGGATTGATTACTTTCCTTGTTAGATTAGATATCTTCCAGTAACAAATTTTTTCCATTGTAAATTCTTTCCAATTAGAATTAGGGATTTTAACAGCTTATAAATAGTTGTTTATATTGTAAAAAGGAAATGAACTTTCTTTTGATTAATGAAAATTCAGATTTATTCTGTCATTCTATATTGTTTGTGTGATATAAACAAGATCCTGTTCGTGTGATTCGAATAGCCTTGAACGTGTGATTCGGTCAAGAACCCTAAATTGGCTTTTTGTGCGTATATCATTAAGTTGATTTAGTTATCCGAGGCTGTAGGCGTAAATCCCCTACATCATATTGGTATCAGAGCTTAGCTCACGTTGGGAGTTTGAAAACAAGGACGTGTGATTCATTCTTGTATTTATGGTTTCTTACATAAAGTTTATTCTGGAGTATTGTGTTCAGATTACAATTTTAAAAAAAAAATTCTATCGAAAGGTCTGTTTGGATATTCAAAGTTAACCATGTCTGATTCAAGTGGGCATGATAATATTGGTGAAACAGGGTTACCTCGTGGAGCTACTTTACAAGACGCAAAAATCCATCGTTTACAAAATCAATATGCAGCGATGACTACGCAACTAGATCGATTGGAAGAGATGATGGCCGGATTGTTGGGACATAACAACGGTCATGCACGAGAAGTCGAAGGTCCAGAACAAGAGCTGGAAAATAATGATCGTAACAATCAACATAATGTTCGTGAAAGTAATTCAAAGATAAAGCTTAAAGTTCCTTCTTTCACCGGCAGCAGTGATCCGGAAGAGTTCTTGGAGTGGGTTCAAAAGGTCGAAAAGATCTTTGAATTCCAAAACCATACCGAAGAAAGAAAGTGTAAATTGGCGACTTTAGAGTTCTCGAAGTATGCTAGTCTTTGGTGGGATAACCTAGTAGCGCAGAGGAGGCGAGATGGTGATGAGCCCATTCGTAGTTGGCGTGTGATGAAGAACCTCATGAGGAAGAGGTTCATTCCTGATTACTACAAACAAGAGCTATACTTGCATCTATAGACACTTCGGCAAGGAGGCATGAGTGTTGAAGACTACGTTAAGGAATTTGAATCCTTAAAACTGAGATGTGAACTGCTGGAGCCGGAAGAGCAAACTATTGCTCGATTCTTGAGAGGATTGCGTCGAGAAATAGCAGACACGGTTGAACTAAGGTCGTATGTATTCTTGAAGATGTTGTTAAACTTGCTGTGAAGGTGGAGAGACAACACAAGATTCAAAGAAGTAGACATGAAAGGCCCAACAACTGGACTGTTGAATGGGAGAGGCCTGAGGAGAGAGAAGAGTCACAACCTGTTGCTAGTTTCACTCCAAGCTTCCACAAGTTTATTGAGAATAAAAAGGAGAAATCTGCAACCTTAACTTCCGAAGATAGGAAGATTTGCTTCAAGTGCAAGAGCTATGGGCACATGCAAAGGGAATGTCCTAGCAATAAAGTTATGACCTTGCATGACATTAAAGAAATTGAAGCAGCCTATGTTTCCAAGGGGATAGAAACAGCTAAAGAAGGGGAGCAAAAGGTCTACAGGGAAAAGAGTGAACAGTTTGAGATTGACTCAGAGGAAGAACCTGAAACACGTGGGTCACAACTACTTACTAGAAGGATTTTGCATCTGAATTCAGTTCCTTTAGAAGCGGAACTAAGTGATGGTGAACCTAATAAGATCTTAAACCAGGTGTGTACTAAATTCAAGAATGTTCAATTTGAGGAGTTTCCACTTGATGTACCAGTTTCTTCATTGAACCCTTTGAGCAAATCTTTTGAAAGTTCTAAGTCGGATGAAACAGAGAAGATTATGGTGGTTACTGTTGCAATGTTTCGGAAATATACTTTGTGTGGACCTGAATTAAATCGGGAAAATTACAAGGGAAAAGTTGTTTTGCCACTGTGTCGAGTTTGGAAAGCAACTACAAAGTCTTATGTTGGCCGGAGATTACGACAGGTAAGGTTTTATATTGACATTGACAACAATATCTTAATGTTAGTTATCAACCAATTCATTCTGCAATACATGCCAAGTCCTATTTTGATCATGGTGACAAAAGATTGTTGGTCAGTGGGTTTTCAATTCAATCTGCACTACATATTCCATTTGGTAGAGGCAAGAATCTAGTGGAGTCTTTTTCCATGAGTTAAATTTTCTTGTACTCTGTAGTAGTTAGAGTTGAGATTTTTACTCCTTGTGTTTTTCGTGAAGATGTTACACAATTGAGGACAATTGTTTCTTAAGAAGGGGAGTATGATGTGATAGGATAATCAGCTTATAGTTATGATGTGGCCATAGACGGGAAGTAATCAGATGGTGGGCAAGAGCTTAGGTCAAAAACTAATTTGTCAAATGCAACGTGTTTGAAGGTTGAAGAATTAAAAGCTTTGGGGCTTTGTTTGGTGAATTATGATGAAGGTATTGAAACTTGGGAATGGGCTGATAAGCATTGTGATTCACCAAGGAATTCTTGCGTTTCTGTTATTATTTTGTTGTTGTCGAGCTTGCCGAGAAATGACGCGCCAGGGACTACGCCTAACGCGCCAGAGACTATGCGCCAGGGACTAACGATGCGTCAGAGATTACGCGTCGGGGACTAACGACGCGTCAGAGACTACGCGTCGGGGACTAATGTCGTCATCCGAAGAATGAAATAACGCATCGGAGACTAACGCTAACGTCACACGAGACTAACAAGCATCGGGGACTAGTGACGTCATCAGCGGGGGTTTTTCTACTTGTCAGGGACTAGAGATGACGTCATCAGGGACTGTAGTCTCCGATAGTTAATTTTCTCGTTTTTCTAGTTTCGGTTATGGATTTCATATATTTTATTTGTTTCCTAGATTAAATTGTATTGATTACTTTCCTTGTTAGATTAGATATCTTCCAGTAACAAATTTTTTTCCATTGTAAATTCTTTCCAATTAGAATTAGGGATTTTAACAGCTTATAAATAGATGCTTCTATTGTAAAAAGGAAACGAACTTTCTTTTGATTAATGAAAATTATGATTTATTCTGTCATTCTATATTGTTTGTGTGATATAAACAAGATCATGTTCGTGTGATTCGAATAGCCTTGAACGTGTGATTCGTTTAAGAACCCTAAATTGGTTTTTGTGCATATATCATTAAGTTGATTTAGTTATCCGAGGCTGTAAGCGTAAATCCCCTACATCAAAGGGTCTAAGGTTAGATATCCCCGACTTCGATGGCAGCATGAAGCCCGAAAATTTCTTGGAGTGGTTACAAAGAATTGAGAGAGTCTTTGAGTGTAAGGACTATGATGACTACAAGAAGTCCAAGGTGGCAGTATTAAAATTCAAGGGTTACACTAATCTGTGATATGAAAACTTGAAGAACAAGAGAAGAAGAGAAGGCAAGGTATGGATTGGGTCTTGGGAAGCCTTGAAGAGTAGAATGAAGAAATGTTTCCTACCTACTGACTATGTACAAGACATGTTCTTGAAATTACAAGGATTCAAACAAGGGGCATTGTCAGTGGAAGAATACACGATGGAGTCTGTGAAACTCACCATGTTGTGTGATCTAGAAGAAAGGGCAGAACACAAGATTGCTCGGTTCTTAATGGGGCTGAACAATAATGTTTCCGAGAGGGTGGAATTACAACCCTACTGGTCCTTTGAAGAAGTATGCAAAGTGGCGATGTGAGCGGAGAAACATGTTAAAGCTCAACGAATCAGACACGAAAAACCTAGCATCCGGAGTTTTGAATGGACTAGACTTGAGGAGAGAGAAGAGGCACAACCTGTTGATAAGTCCACACCAAGCTTTGACAAATTCAAGGAGGGTAAGGATAGGAACTCTACACCCTTAACTTTCAGGGATAGGAAAATTTGCTTCAAGTGTGGGCTATGGACACGTGCATCGTGAATGTCCTAGCAATCGAGTCATGACCTTGCGTGACATTGAAGAAATTGAAGCAGCCTATGTTTCCAAGGAGATAAAGTGTGTAAAAAGGTTGATGACGAGTTTGAGGTTGACTTTGAAAAAGAACCTGAGACGCGTGGTTCGCAATTGCTGGTTTGTTCTCGATTTGAAGATGATCAATCTGAGGAATTATCACCTGATGCACCATCTTTTTCAGTAAGTACTTTGAGTGAATTTCTTGAAAGTCATAAGCTAGATGTGACTGTGAAGAACGTTGTTGATGTAGGATGTTTAAGCCTACAGCCTTGAATAGCTTAAATCAACTTGTTGATGTACGCATAAGATGTCGACTTAAGGTTCTTGAACGAATCACACGTTCAATACTACTCGAATCACACGAATAGGGTTTTGTTTATATCACACAAACACGAAGAAATTGTAGAATAACTTTGAATATTATTAATCAAAATCTATATCTCTTACTGTACAATATGAACAACTATTTATAAGCTATTAAGATCCCTAATCCTAATTGGAAAGATTAATACATTGGAAAGAAATCTAATCCAATAAGGAAAAATAACAAACCTATTAAAACTAGGAAACAAAGTTCAAAACAAATACGGAAATTAACAAAATACATGAGAAATAATAACTGAAACTGTTAGTGGATAATTAAACTATCAGAGACTAATTATCCCCTTACGAGCAAATTATACTATTGAAGACTAAATATCTCTTGACGGGTAAATTATACTGTTGGAGACTAGATATCCCCCGACGGGTAAAGTTAGCTGTCGGAGACTAACATCCCCTGATGGTCGTAGTCTCCGATGTTGCAATGTATTCCCTGACACTTTCTCGGCCCAATCTCGGCTAAGCTTCAAACATGTTTGGCTCTAGTTTTGAAAGCAAAGTAATAACAGAATTATAAACACCTTGCAAAGGATCAAAACACAGATTTGGCCAAGTCCAGGTTTCCTTTCCCTCTCCATATTTCTCCAAACATAATCCCAATGACCGAAACTCTTCAAATGTCAAACCTGTTGCAATTGACAAGTTTGTTTCAAACTTCTTAAACTTGGACCAAGTAATTGGACCCTTAAGTCTGAGTTCACCGTCACCATCTGATTCCTTCTTGTTCATGCCCACATCAGTTGGGTTTACTGTGGCAATGTTTTGGGACTATACTTTGATTGGGGCTACATTAAGTCCACAAATTTACAAGAAGGATGTTGTTTGGCAACCATGGAAAATTTGGGGAGCAACTACAAAGCCTTATGTTGGTCAAAAATTGCAGCAAGTAAGGTTTTATATTAACCATGATAACAATATTGTGTTGGTTAGTTGGTATCCAATTCAATCTGCGATACATATTCCGTTTGATAGAGGCAAGAAATTAGTGGAGTCTTTTCACTGTGTTAATTTTTATTGTACTTAGTAGCAGTTAGTTTAGTAGTTAGAGTTGGGATTTTTACTCCTTTTGTTTGTCATGAAGTTGTTCAACAATTGAGGACAATTGTTTTTTTTTTTTTGTTAAACTGGAAATGCTATAAAAGAAAAAGAAGATACAAAACTAACGAGGGGCATACCCCCCGGCCTACTAGCACAGAACGCTAGCTAGGGAAACAAACCCAAACAGGAAAGTAGCAACCTAAACAGAAACAGAGCAAGCTAAATCGCCACCTAAATGACAAAAAGCCTGGAAAGGCAACCGCTGAAAACCACAACAGCTAGAACAACACTAAGCAAGATTTCAAAACCTATCATGATGTCATCACTATAGCATAGAGGCACATCACTGCAGCAACAAGGAAACACAGAAACAACACCATTACCAATGCAGAGCAGCAAAACCAACAACATTACAGCAGCAGAAGAGACAGATGCAACACCACTGCAGCAACCAAAATGGAGCAGGAATTGCGCAGATCGGACAGCAACACCTCCACAGCAACAAGCACCAACAAACACCAAACATCAGCAGTATAAGCAAAAACCACTTCAGCTGCAGCAAATAACTAACACTGCGGCATTGAAACTGCTGCCAACAGCAGAAGCAGATTCACTAAACTCAACAGAGAATACACTAAATTTGGAAGGCAGCAGCAACAGACATCACTACAACAAGCAGCATAAACTGCGCAGATGTAAGAAGCAACAGAAAACAGAACCATCAATCTGCAGCAGAAAAATCATTGCAGTAAGCAAAAGGATCATAAACTACGCAGCAGCAAATTGCAGCTGAACACAGAAACAAGAATCTGCAGCAGATCCAACATTACATCACTGCAGCAGTAGACCAGCAGCAGCAATTTCTACGACAGCAGCAGCAAATTTCAAAAACACTACATTGCAGCAATCAAAATGAGGCAAAAACTGCTAATTGGGGAGTATGATCCATTGGATTAATTGGGGTTAATTAACTTGTAATTAGGTTTTAGTTAGGTTCTAGTTTTATATTTTTAGTAAGTAAGTTTGTTGAAATAAAGCTGTTGTGGCCGAGAAACAGACGTCAGGGAATGGCAATGGGCGTCAGGGGTTGTCGAGAACTGGCGTCAGGGGATGCTCCTGCGCGCGTCGGAGAATAAATGGTCGTCAGAGTCTATGTGCGTTAGGGGATAAAATGGTCATCGGGGACTAAGGCTTCGTTGATGGGTAATTTATATTGTCGGAGACTAAGCTCGTCAGGGTATAAATTATACTATCGGAGACTAAGTTTGTCAGGGGATAATTTGTACTGTCGGAGACTACGTGCAAATTAAGTCTGTCAGAGACAAATTTTAGTTAACTCATCAGGGACTATTTCCTCGGTTGCAGTTTGTTAAATTATTTTTATCAGTTTTCTAATTGTAAATAGGTTTGTTTCTATTCTTTCCTTGTTTAATAAGATTCTTTTTCAGATTAGATTTCTTTCCGTTGTACAGTTCTTTCCATAGCTGGATTAGATTTTCTTTCCATTGTATAATTCTTTCCAAAGTAGAATTAGTGTGTTATAATAGCTTATAAATAGCTACTTCTGTTGTATGATGAAAAGGAGACTTGAGACTTTGATTAATAAAATTGTGTGAGTTTTTACTTACGATTATCCTGAAAGTTAGTGGTTAATTCATTTATACTTTCACAACTGATTTGTTTTAGCTTGCAGGTGATTAAATTTTTTAAACAACTAAAATAGATTGATATTTTAGTGTTGATTTCCCGGTGATAGATTTCTTTACGAAGTCTTCCTAAAGTTATTTTCCGCAACCTGTGTTTGATTCTACCAAATCAAATACATTAAGAGGGAAGGTACTACCATCAGAGGAACCTTCTCCTAGGTCCAAAGCATTCCCCTGAGCTTTATTTTTCTTTTTTGAAACTTCTATCCAACCTTTAACCATAGAAGGGACCGCAGGTTAGGAAGTAGAGGGGGAACCTAGAGAAATAGGCTTGGCCACCAGAGGAACCGTGGGAATATCAGTTGATTTATCCTCTGTCTTCGAAACCCAAACATAGCAAGCTTTTGGACACTTAAGATTAGAGTGCCCAAAGACTTTGCAAGTAGCACAGGAAGGAGGCCGATTCTGATACTCAACAAATACAGGAACTGGGACGACAGTACTATTAACTTCATCAAGTGTATAAACAGAAAGTTGTTTTGGCCATGTGGATGCAGCATCCATCTCAACACAAGGCCTCGCAAAAGGCATAGGGTCCAACTTCTGAGTGGCTTTGTCAAGGAAAAGAGGCTTACCTATACCACTAGCAACATAGCTTAAGCCCTCTTCCGTCCAATAAGAGAGTGGAATATTATGGAATTTTACCCATACTGGAGCCTTAGTGCAGCACTCAGTGTTGGTGGTAACACCCTCTTTCCAAGGTCTAAGAATGAGCAGTTTATTATGAATATAACAAGGCCTCGATGCCAGCACATTGTCCCTTTCTTCCAACGAGTTGAAATGAAATATATAAAAGTTTTGATGAGTGGAAACTCGGTTTAGGCCTAGATTCCCCCAAAGAACAACAAGGAATCAGATGGTGACGGTGAACTCAGACTTAAGGGTCCAATTACTAGATCCAAGTCTAAGAAGTTTGAATCAAACTTCTCAATTGCAGCAGGTTTGACATTTGAAGAGTTTCGGACGTTGGGATTATGATGTATTTGATCTGGTAGGATCAAACACAGGTTACGAAAAATAACTTTAGGAAGATTTCGTAAAGAAATTAATCACCATAAATCAACACTAAAGGATCAATTTGTTTAGTTTGCTTAAAGAAATTAATCACCCGCAAGCTAAAACAAATCAGGTTGTGAAAGTCTAAAGGAATTAACCACCAACTTTCAAGATAAACGTAAGTAAAAACTCACACAATTTTTATTAATCAAAAATCTCTCCTCAAAGTACAACATAAGCAACTATTTATAAGCTGTTATAAAACTCTAATTCTACTTTGGAAAGAATTCTACAATGGAAAGAAAATCTAATCCAGCTATGGAAAGAACTGTACAACGGAAAGAAATCTAATCTGAAAAAAAATCTAATTAAACACGGAAAGAATAGAAACAAACCTATTACAATTAGAAAACTGATAAAAATAATTTAACAAACTGCAACCGAGGAAATAGTCCCTAACAGGTTAACTAAAATTAGTCTCCGACGGGCTTAATTTGTACTTAGTCTCTGACAATACAAATTATCCCCTGACAAGCTTAGTCTCTGACAGTATAATTTATACCTTGACGAGCTTAGTCTCCGAAAGTATAAATTATCCCCTGACGAAAACTTAGTCCCCGATGACCATTTTATCCCCTGACACGCGTAGTCTCTGACGACCATTTATTCCCTGACGCAAGCAAGAACATCCCCTAATGCGAGGCTCGGCATGTGAAGGAATATCCCCTGACGTCTGTTTCTCGACCACAGCAGCTTTACTTCAACAAACTTACGTTACTAAAAATACAAAACTAGCACCTAACTAAAGCTAATTATAAGTTAATTAACCCTAATTAATACAATTGTCCCAATTGTTGAACAGCTTCATGTCAAAACACAAGGAGTAAAAATCCCAACACTAACTATTATTCTAACTCCCACCGAGTACAACAAAAATTAATACATTGAAAAAGACCTTAACAATTCCTTGCCTCTATCAAAGGGAATATGCATTGCAGACTGAAGTGGAAGCCAACTAACCATGAAGATATGGTAGTCATGGTCAATATGGAATCTTACCTGCTGCAATCTCCGGTCAATATAAGGCTCCGTAACTAACTCCCATATTTGACATGGTTGAAAAATAACATCTTTCTTGCAAATTGGCTGACTTAACGCAGGCCCAAACAAAGTATATCCATGCAACAAAGCAGCAGTAATCACCACGTTCTTCTAAGGCGAGTTTGACTCAGACTTGTCAAAGAAAGTACTCAAACAATCCTTGGGTTCAGAAAAATCATGTTCCCAGCTTTCAGAAGGTTCACCATGAATTTGGTCAGCTTCTGAAGGTTCTGAATTTGTTTGCAAAATCTTTCGAACAAGCAGCTGTGAACCACGTGTTTCAGGTTCTTCTTTAGAGTCAACTTCAAACTCCTCATCAACCTTTTGACACACCCCTTGCTTCCCTTCTTCAGCTGGTTCTATCTCTTTGGAAGCATAGGCTGCCTCAATTTATTCAATGTCACACAAGGTCATGACTCTATTGCTAGAACATTCTCATTGCATGTGGCCCTATCCCTTACATTTGAAGCATTTTTTCCTATCTCCTGAAGTTGGTGCAGATTTCTTCTCGTTATCCTCCTTGAACTTGTTGAGGTTTGGAGTAAACTTAGCAACAGGTTGTGCTTCTTTCTGCTCCTCCGGTCTCTCCCATTCAAAACTCCATATGCTGGGCTTTTCATGTCTGATTCGTTGAGCTTTAACATGTTTTTCAGCTCGCATCGCCACTTTACAAATTTCTTCAAAAGACCAATAAGGTTGTAGTTCAACCCTTTCTGCAATATTAGAATTAAGGTCAGTTAAAAAACGTGCAATCTTGTGTTCCACTCTTTCTTCTAGATCACAGAGCATCGTTAACTTTTCAAACTCCATCGTGTACTCCTCAACTGAAAGTGCCCCTTGTTTGAAGCTTTGTAATTTCAAGAACACGTCTTGCACATAGTCTGTGTGTAGGAAACGTTTTTTCATCCTACTTTTCAAAGTTTCCCAAGACCCGATGCGTGCCTTGCCTTTTCTTCTTCTTCTTTTATTCTTCAAATTTTCATACCACAGGTTGGCATAACCCGTGAATTTTAAGACCTCCACTTTAAATCTTTTGTGGTCGTCATAGTCTTTATATTCAAAGACTCTCTCCACACGTTGCAACCACTCCAAGAATTTCTCAGGCTTCATACTGCCATCAAAATCTAGAATATCAAGTCGCAAACCTTTGTCATCATCCACGTTTTCACTCTGTCTTCGTGGCACTGGTCTAGCCATTTCTTCTCCCTCTGAGTGTGAGGTGCGAGCAGATTTCGTACTTCTGTTTGGACTCGTAGAAGGGTTCCTTCGATCCAACCTGGCTAGTAACTCGTTCATCTTTTCGGTTAATTCATTGATCTGCCTATCACGGCGCAAGTTTTGTGCTTGCTCCATGGTAAGTCCTAGTGGAATAATTTGTTCTTCTTCTCCAGCCATTAGATTGTAGGTTGTAGATTAAGTTAAGAACAATCTGTCCACCGAAGCTCTGATACCAAGATGATGTATTTGATCTGGTAGGATCAAACACAGGTTGCGGAAAATAACTTTAGGAAGATTTCGTAAAGAAATTAATCACCAGAAATCAACACTTAAGGATCAATCTGTTTAGTTTACTTAAAGAAATTAATCACCCGCAAGCTAAAACAAATCAGGTTGTGAAAGTCTAAAGGAATTAACCACCAACTTTCAGGATAAACATAAGTAAAAACTCACACAATTTTTATTAATCAAAAATCTCTCCTCAACGTACAACATAAGCAGCTATTTATAAGCTGTTATAAAACTCTAATTCTACTTTGGAAAGAATTTTTTTTTTGTTAAGTTGGATATAATATAAAACAAGAAAGAAATTACAAAAGTAACGAGAGGCATCCTCCTCGACCTACTAGCACATCTCGCTAGCTAGGGAAAACAAGCTAAAACTATGAGTATAAAGCAGAAACCATAAAAGGCTCCTGGAACAGTAGCAGCAGATTAAGCAGCATACAACAACTCGTGACAGACAAGCAGCATGCAACATCCCCTGATAGGCAACAACAGATATCCCCTGACAGACAAACCTGAACCACTGACTCGCAGCCTCTGTTGGCATAACCTCCACTGATGGCATAACCTCCGCTGAGCAGAAGCCCCTGATGGATGCCGCAAGAAATCACCTGAAACAGCAGCACCAGATCCCCTGATGCATGCAGACTGGAATCCCCTGATGACCAAAACTGGCATACAGTAGCAGCAAATAGCAGCAGCAACAGAGCCCCGAAACAATAGCAGTAGAACCCCTAAAGCAACAACAGCAAAACTCCTGAAGCATCAGCAGCAAAGCCCAGATGCATGCAGACCGAAATCCCCTGATGACCAAGACTAGCATACAGCAACAGCAGAACAGCAGCAGCTGCAAACAGTAGCAGCAGCAGAACAGCAGCAGCAGCAACAACAACAACAACAACATCCTGAAGCAGCAGCAGTAGAACCCCTGATGACTAGGACTGGCATTCCCTGATGGTATGTAACATCCCCTGATAGAATACAACATCCCCTGATAGCAAACAACATCTCCTTGACAGACAAGCAGCATACAACATCCCCTGACAGATAGCAACATACACCCCCTGACAAGCAGCATACAACAGTTCCTGACAGACAAGCAGCATATAACATCTATGCTGAGCTTTGTTTACCATATTATAAATGAGCAGTTCCATAAAGTAACCAATTCCGATAACACGGAAAAAGTTTGCTAAGCTTGTGGAATTTCCAAGAGCTATGTAATTTACTTTTAATTATATTAATACAATCAGAAGCTAGACAACTTTCAGGAGTAGAGGTACCATTATGAATTCGAGAATTTCTTTCACCCCAAATCTTGTAAACATAGACAGATAAAGAAAGACGTTTGATGTAGGACCAAAACTTATGATTTGCATCCATAAGAAAGTCATCCAACACCTTATCCCAATCTGTCCATAAAAGATTTCTGCCTAGGAGGTGTAATAGCTCACCTAGAATCTTACAAGAGTATCCGCAGGTAAAGAATTCTACATTGGAAAGAAAATCTAATCCAGCTATGGAAAGAACTGTACAACGGAAAGAAATCTAATCTGAAAAAGCATCTAATTAAACAAGGAAAGAATAGAAACAAACCTATTACAATTAGAAAACTGATAAAAATAATTTAACAAACTGCAACCGAGGAAATAGTCCCTGACAGGTTAACTAAAATTAGTCTCCGACGGGCTTAATTTGTACTTAGTCTCAGACAGTACAAATTATCCCCTGACAAG
Source organism: Centella asiatica (assembly GCA_014636745.2). NCBI lineage: Eukaryota > Viridiplantae > Streptophyta > Magnoliopsida > Apiales > Apiaceae > Centella > Centella asiatica. The sequence goes on from CM025781.1 coordinate 19,295,839, forward strand.
CTTAGTCTCCGACAGTACAAATTATCCCCTGACAAGCTTAGTCTCCGACAGTATAATTTATACCCTCACGAGCTTAGTCTCGGAAAGTATAAATTATCCCTGACGAAAACTTAGTCCCCGATGACCATTTTATCCCTTGACGCGCGTAGTCTCTAACCACCATTTATTCCCTGACGCACGCAAGAACATCCCCTGATGCGAGGCTCGACATGTGAAGGAATATCCCCTGACGTCTGTTTCTCGGCCACAGCAGCTTTACTTCAACAAACTTACGTTACTAAAAATACAAAACTAGCACCTAACTAAAGCTAATTATAAGTTAATTAACCCCAATTAATACAATGGATCATATTATGTTTGGAGAACTATAGAGAAGGAAAGGAAACCTGGACTTGGCCAAATCTGTGTTTTTATCCTTTGCAAGGTGCTTATAATTCTATTATTACTTTGCTGTCAGAACTAGAGCCAAACATGTTTGAAGCTTAACCGAGATTTGGTCGAGAAAGTATCAAGGGATACTTTATAACATCAGAGACTACGACCGTCAGGGGATATCTAGTCTCCGACAAAATAATTTGCTTGTCAGGGGATATCTAGTCTCCGACAGTATAATTTGCTTGTCAGGGGATAGCTAGTCTCTGACAGTGTAATTTGTTCGTCAGGGGATAATTAGTCTCCGATAGCTTAATTATCCACTGGCAGTTTCGGTTATTAATTTTCATGTATTTTATTTATTTTCGCATTTTGTTTTGTATTTGTTTCCTAGTTTTAATAGGTTTGTTATTTTTCCTTATTGGATTAGATTTCTTTCCAATGTATTATTCTTTCCAATTAGGATTAGGGATCTTAACAACTTATAAATAGCTGCTCATATTGTACAATAAAAGTTAGTTGATTTGATTAATAAAATGCAGAGATATCTTTGCATTTTATTTTATTTTATTTTAAAAAAAATAAAATGCAGAGATATTCTGTAATTTCTTCTTGTTTATGTGATATAAACAACACCCTATTCGTGTGATTCGAGTAGTCTTGAACGTGTGATTCGTTCAAGAACCTTAAGTCGACTTCTTGTGCGTACATTAACAAGTTGATTTAAGCTATCAGAGGTTGTAGGCTTAAACACCCTATATCAAAGCTGGCCAAGGGTTGCCATAGCCAAACCTGGGTACATGGGAAAAGAGGGGGAGGAAGGGGAGAAGATCTAAGATAGAGGTTTCAGGGAAGAAGAAGAAGCGGAAGAGGGATTTAGGGTTTAAGGGGGGTTAGAGAGGAGGAGCACTTTCAAGAAGGAATCTCCTTGATGGAGTACATGAAAGTTGTTGGGCACTATGAGCCTATCAAGTCTTAGCTGGTTCCTACTACTGTAATGGAAGTAAGATCCTTTTATGGCCTTGCTTCATTTTATAGACGGTTTGTACAGAATTTCAGCAGTGTTATGGCACCTATGACAGAGTGCATTAAGAAGGGAAAGTTCGAGTGGACTGAGGCGGCTCAGCGGCTGATGCATTGTCACAGAGATACACATTGCTTGGTGTGCTAAATTCTAGACTGCTTGGTTTTGAGTTAATCAAGGAATATTATAAGTAGGATGTAGAGTTCAAACCAATAATTGAAGCATGTTCTTGAGGAGCCGTAGGCAATTATGTGTTATAAGATGGGTTTTTATTTAAAGGAAATTGTTTGTGTAATCCATCTTATTCGATCCATGAGTTATTGGTATGGGAGGCACATGGAGGAGGGTTAGTTGGACACTTCGGCATTACTAAAACTTTGGGTATTTTACGATCGCAAGCAACATAATTTCTAAGTGGTGATCTTGTTTGGTTACATCTGTGAAAAGAAAGGTTTCCCAATTTGCATAAACACAAGCTCATGCCTAGGTAAGAAGGTCCTTTCAAGATTGTTGAGAAGATTAACAACAATGCCTTTAAGTTGGATTTGCCAGGAAATTTTTGGGGAAGTGCAACATTCAATGTTGGGGATTTGGCTTCTTATGTGCATGATGACGATGAGGACAATTGTTTCTGAAGAAGAGTAGGATGATCCGTTGGGTGATGGTACTCCTGATACAGTTTTGGAAAATATGATTAGTCTCGCGTTGAAGGATATAACTTTGGATTTGTTTCCCATTGATATTATGGTGGACATTGGTTAGGAAATTCTACAAGGGTTGTAGTGACTTTACTCGCTAACGAGGTATTCAAGTTATGAAAACCTGCATTAGGGGATAAACTGTGTCAGGGGATAAACTGACATCATCGGAGGATAATGTGACATCAGCATCAGGGGATATTTAACTCATCAAGGGATATTTATCCACTGACGAATGCAGCGTAGTTTAGTGATTTTATGTATTTGTTTCCTAATACTAATAGGTTTGTTTTCTTTCCATCATTGGATTATATTTATTTCCAGCATAGATTTCCTTCCATTATAGAATTCTTTCCAAAATAGAATTAGGGTTTTATCTTAGCTTATAAATAGCTGATTATATTTTACGCTGAAATAGAGATCTTTAAACTTTCTCAACAGATTTGTTTTAGTTTATGGGTGATTAAATTCTTTAAACAAGCTACAATTGATCCTTTAGTGTTGTTTCTTGGTGATTAAATTCTTCACAGAATCAACCTAAAGTTATTTTTTCCATAACTTATTTCATCTTCCCTAAATCAAATACATCAGGGCCCAGGATCTTACAAGAATACCTACAAGAAAAGAACAGGTGAGGACTCTGATATGACTTTTCTTTACCCTTTGAACCTTCTTCTTCCTTAGGTTGAACTGAAGCTTAAGCTTTTCCCACTACTGTTCATCTACTTCCTTTATCTTTCTCGCCTTCTACTGTTCCTCTTCCTTCTCTTCTCACCTGTCTTCTCTCCCTCCTTACCATGGATCCAGGTTTGGGGGGGTGACTCCCGCCCCTTTCCCTCTTGAAACCCTTCAGATGGTGGAATCTAACCCCATTAACTTGGTTTCTATTGTTGACGACGACTCTAGTTCTGAAGATGGTGAATTTGTGCCTAACTCATTATCTGCTCACTCTAGAGATATATTTGTTGCTATTGCTTCACTCTCCAAGAGTGATAGAGACTCTGCTATCTTTGAGCGCAGGAAGAATGAAGCCTTAACCAGATTTCTCAACTCTGTTGGCTGGTCCTTAGCTGATGTTCAATAGTTCTATCTTTCAGGTATCTTTCCTGATAAGCCATCTTCTATTAGACCCTCTCCAGCTAGCCCTTCTGTAGGTTGCTCTAGAAGCCCTAGGCCACCCCTTTGCTCTGAGATTGGAGTTCCTGCTAGCCCTTCTGCAGGCTGCTCTAAGTTTGGAATTCCTGCTAGCCCTTCCGTAGATTGCTCTGCGAGCCTTAGGCCACCTCCCTGCTCTGAGATTGGAGTTTCTACTCCCCCTCCTCCTGCTGGCTCTAGTCTCCTTTTGGGGCCAAATCTGCTGCAACATGATAAGTCTAAATCCTGGAGTAATATTGTTGGTAATGAGGTTACCAAACCTGTAACTCTCCAATATTTTCCCCCTCAACTGGAAAACGGTTCAGTACTTGTTAAAGCACCTGTAGATGTTTTGAATAAAGCTGTTAAACAGTTTGAAACCTTCTTGGTGGGTCATTTCCTCCAATCTAGAATTCCTTATAATGTTGTTGCTCTTATTGCCCTGAAACTTTGGGGTAACCTAGGTCTAAAACGGGTTTTCACTCACCAAAACTTCTATATGTTTCGTTTCAATACGGTTGCTGATAGGGACAATATTTTAGCTCTGGGACCACACTATATCCATAACAAACTGCTCATTCTCAGGCCTTGGAAGGAAGGGTTCTCTAACAACCTTGAATGTTGTACAAAAGCCCATATCTGGGTAAAGTTCCATAATGTTCCACTTTCTTACTGGACGACAGAGGGTTTAAGCTATGTTGCAAGTGGAATTGGCAAACCTCTCTTCCTGGATAAAACCACTCAGATCTTGGATCCCATGCCCTTTGCTAGGGTTTGTGTCGAAATGGATGCTGCTTCCGTCTGGCCAAAACAGATTTTTGTATCTACTTTGGATGAAGATAATAGTTTTGGTGCCCTTGTTAATGTTGTTGAGTATCAAAACAGGCCTCCTTCCTGCCCTACGTGCAAGGTCTTTGGGCATTCAACTCTTAAATGTCCAAAAGCTCGCTATCTCTGGGTTCCAAAATCTCTAGATAAATCCAAAACTGCTCCCCTTTTGACTGTTCAACCTGCGATCACTACAGTGCCCCTTGTGACTAATTCTCCAGCTTTCCCCTCTGTTGGACATCCTATGATTCCTTATGAGACTAATGAAGGTTGGATTAAAGTTTCAAAGAAGAAGAACAAGGACCTGGGAGTTGCTCAGGACCCAAGTGAAGGTTCCTCTGATGGCAGTACTTTCCCTCTTGACGAAAAACTCCTTGGCAAGCTTAAAGGGGTTGATGAAATGGATCTTAAAGCTCTCAAAGCTCACGCAATCCACTCCATAAGTCTTGGGGATAACCCTTCTTTACCCTATCAATCCCAGTCTTCTTCTTCTAAGAAGAAAAAGGGAAGAGGGAAAAAATAATATTTCCCCTATTTTTTGATGAACATCAGTACCGACAATGTTCGGGGCATTAATAAATCTCTTAGGCAAGAAGATATTAGAGTATTCCTTGCAAATAATGGCATCTCATTTGTGGGTCTTTTGGAGACTAGAGTTAAACTCCACAAAGCAGTTGTTGTTGCCTCCAAGCTTAATAGACATTGGCACTGGCTTCATAATTATAGCCACCATGAGAATGGTAAAATATGGGTGGGCTGGGATCCGCGTACTATCCAGGTTTTAGTGCTGCATACGTCTAGCCAACTTATGCACTGTCGCCTCCACCATATTGAGACTAAGGCTATTTTTTTTGTCACTGTTGTTTATGCTTTCAACCTAGCCTCGCAAAGGAAATCCCTTTGGGCAGATTTATGTACTATTAATGCTAGCACACAGGGTAGTTGGCTTGTGCTTGGAGACTTCAATGTCATCTTGGACTTAGAAGATGCTTGGGGAGGTCGGGGGGTCTATGATGCAAGGATGCATGATTTCAAAGATTGCCTTCTCACTTGCAAACTCACTGATATTAGAGCGGTTGGTCCACATCATACTTGGTGGAATGGTCAAGCAAATTTCACGATCTCTAGGAAGATTGACAGAGTTTTGGGAAATGACAACTGGCTTACCAACTTCCCACACTCCTCTGCCACTTTTGGGGCCAAGGGCATGTCTGATCATGCTCCTATTATCCTTGATACAGGTATAAAAATCAAGCCCTCGTTTAAGCCTTTTCAATTCTTGAATTACTTGATGGAGTTAGATGGTTTTAGTACTGTGGTGACCGAGGCCTGGAATACCCGAGTTCAAAGGTCCCCTATGTATGTTCTTGCCGAAAAATTGAGGATCACCAAGAAGGGGTTAATCAAATTAAACTCTAATCATCGGAAGAATTCGGTTTCTTCAGTAAGGGCAAGGAAGGACCTCCTTACATTCCAACTACAGTTACAACAATCCCCTATTGATATTAACCAGTCTAATATTGATACTAAAAAGGCTCTCCTTGCAGCCCTTGAGGACGCTATGGCTATTGAGGAAAAAATCTTAAGGCAAAGATCTAGAGTTCAATGGCTTGATTGTGGGGACAAGAACTCAAAATTTTTCTTTGCTCAATTGCAGAATAGATGGAACCAGAACAAAATCCTCTTGCTTAATGATGCTTTAGGAAACTCTCTCCATAACCAAGATGATATTAAGAGGGAAGCAGTGGGTTAGTATACAAAACTTCTTGGTTCCTCCCCAGCCCCTTACCCAGGGAAAGAGGATCTTCAAAGGTTTATTTCTAAATCATTGCCACAGGATTTAGCACATCAGCTGATTAACACCATTTTTGCTGATGAGGTTTTTAACACTCTGAAAAGTATGAAAAGGAACAAAGCCCCTGGACCTGATGGCTTTAATGTTAATTTCTTCCTCCACACTTGGGGCACTGTTGGGGATGACTTTACAAAAGCTGTCCTACAATTCTTCAATAATGGTACGATGCTCAGAGAAGTTAATGCTACTGCTATTGCTCTGGTCCCAAAAGTTCAAAATCCTACTGTTATGGGTGATTTCAGGCCCATTGCTTGCTGCAACACTCTATATAAGTGTATATCTAAAATTCTAGCAAATCGAATACAAAGGGTCCTTCCAAGCTTAATTTCCCTAAAACAGGCGGCTTTTGTCAATGGAAGGAAAATTGGTGACAATATCCTCATTGCTCAAGAATTATTAAGAGGTTATCACAGGGAAGCTAGACCACCTAGATGTGCTTTAAAAATTGACCTTCGCAAAGCTTTTGACTCGGTCAACTGGGATTTTCTCCTTGATACATTGAAGTTGATGAACTTTCCTTCTCAGTTTGTTGGCTGGATAGAATTGTGTATCTCTACAGCCATGTTCTCTATTAAAGTTAATGGCTCCTTGTGCGGTTACTTCCAAGGGAAACGGGGAATATTTCAAGGAGACCCTTTATCTCCTTACTTATTTGTCATTGTTATGGAAGTACTCAGTAAAACTTTGGCCAAGAAAACTGTGGACCCCCTTTTCTCTCATCACTGGACAGCGGGCAAAATTTCTCACCTCATCTTTGCTGATGATTTCATGCTATTTTGCAAAGGTGACGTTTCGTCAATCAACACCCTCCTCCATGCCTTGGATATATTCTCCTCCCTCTCGGGTCTTCAAAGGAATGCAGCCAAGAGCCAATTATTCTGCTTAAATATAAAATCTGAACATCTACAAGAGATCTTGGCTCTATCCCAAATGCAAGTCACTAAAGAGCCTGTCAAGTTTCTCGGAGTCCCGCTTATCTCCAAAAAGCTTTCAACCTCTGACTGCGACCCTCTTATTCAGCTGATTACCAAGAAAATAAATTCCTGGACTAACAAGTTCTTATCCTTTGCAGGCAGAAGACTACTTATATGTTCGGTTCTTTTTGCTATCCAATCCTACTGGAGCAGAATGTTCCTCTTTCCCAGGTATGTTGCAAGGAAAATTTACAAAATCCTGATGCCTTTTCTTTGGAGAGGTTTAAGCTACTCACGCATAGCCTGGTCTACTGTTTCACTTCCTTTTAAGGAGGGTGGGCTTGGTATTAAAAAGGTGGAGGAATGGAACAAAGCTCAACAGGTTCATCTCCTCCTCTCCCTAATTAATCCTTGCTCCACGAATCTTTGGGTAGAGTGGGCACGAAGTACACTCCCAGGGAAATGCAAATTCTTGACTGCTAAAATTCCTTCAATTTGCTCTTGGAGTTGGCGGAAAATACTAAATCTACGTCCTCTGGCCCTCAAACACCTAAAATATGTCCTCGGAAATGGCAACACTTTCCTATTATGGCAAGACCCTTGGTGTGATTTCGCCCCTTTATGCTACAAGTTCACTGATCTTCTTGTCCAGGAACTACAACTTGATTTCAATTCCCATGTAAGCTCCATCATCTCTGGTGACCAATGGTGTTTTCCAATGAACTACCATGTGTCTTTTATCAATCTTAAAAATAAGATTTTTACAATTCCTATTCGTGATAACTGCCCAGACAATATTTTATGGAATGGATGTGATGTCAACACAGTTAGAGTCAGCCATATATGGGAATCCATCAGAATTAAGAGCCCCCAAAATCCTATCTGGGAGATAGCTTGGCACCCTTTGTATATCCCTCGCTTCTCCTTCATTCTCTGGCTGGGCCTTCACAATAGGCTTCTTCCCAATTATGTTCTCCCATGCTCCCTATGCAATTTTGCTGATGAATCCATGGATCACTTGTTCTTTACCTGCGGATACTCTTGTAAGATTCTAGGTGAGCTATTACACCTCCTTGGCAGAAACCTTTTATGGACAGATTGGGATCATGTGTTGGAAGACTTTCTTCTGGACGCTAATCATAAGTTTTGGTCCTACATCAAACGTCTTGCTTTATCTGTCTATGTTTACAAGATTTGGGGTGAAAGAAATTCTCGAATGCATAATGGTACCTCTACTCCTAAAAGTTGTCTAGCTTCTGATTGTATTAATATAATTAAAAGTAAATTGTATAGCTCTCGGAAATTCCACAAGCTTAGCAAACTTTTTCCGTGTTGGAATTGGTTACTTTATGGAACTGCTCATTTATAATATGGTAAACAAAGCTCAGCATAGATGTTATATGCTGCTTGTCTGTCAGGAACTGTTGTATGCTGCTTGTCAGGGGGTGTATAGATGTAGGGAGTTTAAGCCTACAGCCTTGGATAACTAAATCAACCTATTGATATACGCACAATAAGCTAATTTAGGGTTCCT